>JAFBJQ010000486.1:77388-142247 GCA_016785345.1 Trinectes maculatus | reverse complement strand
GGACGGGAGGGAAATATACATAAATATTATAAAATATAACAAAATACGAAAATAAAAAGTACAGGACAGTAATCAAAAGCCTCTAATTTAATAAAAATGCAGTGGTAAACAAACAAGTATTTTGTGAGACGACAATAATGTGGTACGTTTTAATTGTGCGACAGCGATGACGTAATTACCGGCACTGAGAGTAGTGTCCGAAAGATTTTTCTGTTGAGCTCACTATATAGTCCACTACATTTATTTCCCTATATAGGGAATAGGGAACGAGTGAGTGATTTCAGACACAGCAAATGTGATCAACGTTAAACTAGACTGTGACTCACTAGTTGCAGGGTTAAACGTAACTAACGCCGCCAAGGACGTATTAGTTTGACTTCCAAACGAGGCTCGATCCAGGAGTCTTGACACGATTCTGCTGAGACTCCAGCAATTAATACATCAACACATGACTTTGTTTTCTTTATGGAAACAGACTGCGAGGAAGCAACATGGCGTCAGACACTTCGTCTTGGAGAAGGTGTCCAAAACATCACGGGAATCATTTGTTCCTGTACCTTGTTCTGCAGCCTGAAACCTGACTGGCTGGGAGTCATGTAGCTAAACTGACTCGTCGGAGTCAAAGAAAGAAATTCATTCGACGAGAGCTGTGAAAAAGTCTTTGGGTGCTTGTGCCTCCAGAGGGATTAAAGGAGGGAACAGAGAAAGACAGTTAGAGGAAAAGAGATTATTTCATGCCTCTGCCGGGAGGTGATGGGATGAAATGATATCTCCAACAGGGGGTTTCCTAACCACCCAGCCAACGGTTACTCTATCACTCTTATAGGTATGAGAGAGGTTAGTTTACGTCAGCGCCTCAGCAACTATGTGGAAAATGAAAGGGCTCATATTCTTCGGCATATTTCGGGAAGTTCCAGCTGCCTGGCGTCTTCCTCTCTGGATCAGAGTGGGGAGAACTTGTTGACGTTCGAACTTCCAGTAACTTTATTTATCACTTGGAGCCGGAGCGTGATTGCTCAATTTGTTTGTGGTGGGTCCGGTTCACTGAGCCCGGGACGGATGGTGACGTTTGATGGCGATACAGGAACAGTCCAATGCAAATCCTTATTGTTGTTCCTCTGTGCTCTTTGACTCCAGAGTCACAGCTGTGGGTCTGCAAGACGTGGAAATGAGCAGAGAAACCAACAGATGAGGGAAATTAGCATTTGAATGAGCCCCGGGGCGCAGTACGGCACAAAATGTGAAAACAAACACCGGCAGTGAGCTGGAAAAGCGTCCATATGTTCGTACACGCGCGTCATCGGAGGGAGAAAGGAGGTGAAGTGGCAGAACAGACGCACAGAGACGATGGGGTTTGTGTTTGTGTGCGTTAACATGTTAATGCTTGGCTGGTTCCCGTGTGTGTGTTCAACAGGGAGCATATGAAACATGCAGTGACTGAACGTATGAGCAGCTGCAGGTGCATAAACAACAAGACCTGCGCCACATTTCTATTCAAATTCCATCCCCAATCAACAAGATCCATGTTTTTTCTTTCTTTGGCCTTATTCCATTTTACTTTTTACTTTTTTCCCCCCTCCCCCAGTGTGACTAATCACCGCCATCAAAGAGAGATAACTTGTTCCAGATATTGTTACTTAAATGAAAAGGAATTAACGAAACATAAAAACTCGTTTCCTTTTCTTTGCATTCCCTTCATTTTTTTCTCTGCTGTGCCTGTGTGCAATTTGAGGCGATGTCATATTTCTGTTCGCCCAAAAAAAAAAACACCCAAAAAACGCAAAAAACCTACCATAAAGAATCAAAGAGTAAAGCTCAAAAGGTAAAAACGGGGTTCGCTGCTTTTCATTGATTCTCGCCATCAAAGGAAAAATAACAGATTACGCCCATATGTGAGCACTCAGCGCTAAAGGGGCGGGAATGGTTACAACAGATTTTGACCAGATTTACTCCCAATTAGAGAAACACAAATAACATAAATCCAGGCAGATGACATCATTTTCCCTTGGAGGTTCTGATAATCCCAAAATGTTTCAGCAGGGGTAACATTTAGTCCAATTAGTTAGGCAGATTGTGCAGCTCAGGCCCATGCTTTGTCAGGGTTGAGGAAATATAAACAAATGGTTCATGAAGTGCTCTTCATTAAAAGTCATATTGTGAGCCGGTTTAATTGCACAGCTGCCGGCACCGCCACAACATCAGTTGCTTAGGAGCCTAACGAAGCAGCAGGAGGCAACGAGTCGGTAAAAGAGAATGGAGTCATTCGGCAAAGAACATCAAATATCATGGAGACATCAAAGCAGATGAAAATGGATGACGGTGAGTGTTATGTGCACATCGTGCTGCAACGTGTACTCAAAGTAACCGGTCGATTGAACAGAAGCAGTAAACAATAAAACCATGAAGCTCACGCTGTGTCATGTGACCAGATAGAAACTTATAAAAACAAAAAAGAATTCACATCTAATATTTATTTAGAGTCTCCTGAAAAAAAAAAAACATAAACTGCAAGATTTTGCACATACAGGGGGTCTTCGAGTTACGTCGGAGATCCGTTACCTCCACAGTAAACACAGCTGTGGAGGTGCTGGAGAGCCGGCAGGCACGCTGAGAGACAGAGAGCAAAAAAGAATTCACATCTAATATTTATTTAGAGTCTCCTGGAAAAAAAAAAACATAAACTGCAAGATTTTGCACATACAGGGGGTCTTCGAGTTACGTCGGAGATCCGTTACCTCCACAGTAAACACAGCTGTGGAGGTGTTGGAGAGCCGGCAGGCACGCTGAGAGACAGAGAGAGCGCTCACCAACTAGTTCCCGTGTGAAGTCTGTACATATTTACAGGGCAAACCGCTTAAGCCGAAACAAGGAAGTTCATGGGAGATGTGTCGTAACCACGAAAACAACGTAATTCGTGACCGACATAACTCGAGCACTTTTTTATAGGGAAACAAATATGTGTGTGTGTGTGTGTGTGTGTGTGTGTGTGTACACTTTACACTGTGGCTTTATACAGTTTGGTGCATTCACACAAATTGTTTTTGGTAACTGCAACCGATTTTTCCGGCACGTGACTTTTGTTGTACCTCGGCATGATGTGGTCCCAGACGGAGGACACGTTACACTACTTGGTGTATTTTCCACCGCGATCTGGAAATTATTTGAAGTATTTCAAAGAGAATCCTACTCAGGACACGCGAGACGCAGTGAGAGAATGGGATTGAATTACGGCGAACGGGGGACTAGACAGTGTTTGTAGTGATAAAAGGAGTCTCGCTGTGGGAGGTCACAAGACAAAATTGTGGATTGTGAATTGTGTGTGTGTTACATCCCAAAGTCTCAAATAATAAGAAATGTGACACTCAGAGTTTATTGAAGAATGTGGGCTGGGGGGGCTGGGGGGGCGGGGGGGGGGGGGGGGGGGGGGGGGGGGGGGGGGGGGGGGGGGGGGGGGGGGTGTATTGAATAGCACTGAGGCCACCCTCCTCTAAAGACAATAAGAGCTGTTTGTATGGTGATATTTATGCTTTGGGGTTTTTTTTTTTTTCCATGTCAATATGTTTCCATGCCGATCAGAGGAGGATGAACTGTGATGAATCAATGCAGCAACACATGGTAAAACACACAACTCTTTTAATAACGACAAGTGGATATTGTCTCGTGACTTGACGTGTCGTGATCGAAAACAACTGGGGACAACAAGTTGTGTTCGCGAGGCTGTTTCCCATCAAATATGTTCACTGTTGCAGATTAGCTTTATAAAAACCAGCGAACAGGGTCTCCATGAGCTTTTATCCATCGCTGCTCTAACAGGTGACACAAAATGTTTAATTTTTATTTTCAACATGGTTGCTTGGCAACTGTCACCGTGGAGATGGAACAAACAGGGGTTGCATTGTGATAGGTGAGGCTGAGCTGAGGACGCTATCAGACGTGAGATGCTCATCTCGCCGCACAACAGGGACTGCGTGCGGGAGGAAAGCGAGGAAGTCGTTGTCGGTGTCGGCTGTGTGTGAGTATGAGAGGCCGAGGTGTTTGTGTCTGTGTGATTGTTTGTGGATGTGATTGTGTGGCAAACATGAGGGGCAGAGGTGGAATAAGAGATAAGAGCTGTTTCCTGTTGTTATCTGAGTGACGAGCACAAAGGAGGCTTTCATACGGATGAGGAGTAAACAAACACTTCCCTCATGCTGGGATTAGTATAAACTGCCAGGAGCTAACCACACGCTAATGTCTGATGGATGAAATGTTTTATTCCAGAACCGTCTTAACGTGCATTGATCTGTCTCCCTACCAGATTACAGGTTTCTGGAAGAGCCCGCCACAATATTTGGGAATATGGCTGCAGGAATTTGCCCTAAGTCAGACACTGGAGCGTTATTCCGAGGCCCAGCTCTGATGCAGGCCGATAAGGCCTGGCAAGCAGTCGGCATTCCTGGCTGAGATCAAGGCTCGGTGCAGGGCAGTCGCGTTCTCTCACAACAAACATGAAGAACCGCACTCCCACACCATTAATAACACAGACGGTCCAAAAGTATGTGGACGGGCAGGTCCACACTGAGCTGTTACAGCCAGCCTGCACAATCCCAGCAGCCAGAGACCTGGAATCATTAAAGGTCATATATCTGTGTGTGTGTGTGTGTGTGTGTGTGTGTTCAAATGTCACTTGATGACAAACTAGAGAATCAGCAGCTTTGTACTCATAAGCAGAGACAATGTACAAAAGGCTTCTCAGTTGTTTATAAAAATATTGCTGAGGACTGAAGGAAGCAGGTTGTTATGCTTCATAAGAATCTGTTCAAGACGGTGAGAAAGGAAGTCGTCAACACATCATGCTGCCGGATGGCACCGGTTCATCAAGCGGTGAAAGGTAATTTAAGTTAAGAAAGCAACGTACATACACCAAACATTTACATCACTGGGTTCTATACAGTTTATATACAGTTCATGTACAGTTTTAAAGTCCTGTAGGATGGTGATAAACATAATGTAATGCTGTAGTCAGGCCAAGAAAACCTTATAAACCCAACCACTCATTATTTAATGACAAATGAATAACTTCACCATCATAAAAAAAATATAATTCATATAATAATAATAATAATAATATAATAAATAATAATTCACCATAAACGTTATTTTTCCTGTAGTGTCAAGTATCTATCTATCTATCTATCTATCTATCTATCTATCTATCTATCTATCTATCTATCTATCTATCTAGCTATCTATCTAGCTATCTATCTATCTATCTATCACAGTTTCATGAAACAAGCGTTGGAGCCGCAGTGAAACACATGTGGAGATGTGGAGCTGTGGAGATGTGGAGATGTGGAGATGTGGAGATGTGGAGATGTGGAGACGTTAACGGGGGCAGCTCAGTGCCTCTAAATTGGCCCATAAACCAGAGAAAGACATAACAGAAACCTGAGTGTGATATAAAATGAGAAAGCAGAAATAGACGCAGTCTGAGGGAACCTGTAAATCAACCGATTAGGGCCTGTGCAGGGATGGTAAACAGTATAAACATTTATGGCTCTCTGCATGGGCTCATGTGTCTGACTTCACCTACGTTCACATACTCTCATGTGTGAACTCGCGGTTGTGCAGTTGCAGAGTAATAGGCACTAAGTCATGGTTGTAGTCGGTCTCAGGAATTCCGATAGCGGCCAGTAGATCCAGCCAGGTAGATACCATCAGTCCAGAAACTGGGTTTTACAGGCGGACAAACAAGGTGACGCTGGGTAAAATTACACTTTCCACTTAAAGATGGACATAAACAAATCGCTCGTTTTTAAAGGCGGAAAATATTTTTCCTGTTTGATTAACAATGAAGCGATCAGCAGTGTTTGGATTTACACTATATCATCGCCTGGAAACCGCACAACCCGAGGTTGTAACAAAGTTCAGCACCTTTAGCAGTGCAGAGGGGGTACGAGAGAGTGAGATATATATGAATGGTCATGGTTGTGTGTGTCTGTGTGTGTGTGTGTGGGGTGGGGGGGGTGGGTGGGGGGGGGGGGGGGGGGGGGGGGGGGGGGGGGGGGGGGGGGGGGGTCGGAACATGAGCTCATGACTGCAGCATTAGTGTAACGTTAGTGTTAAGTGCTCATAAAAAGCTCTCTTTGCTCTGCATTACATCAGTGGGAGGGAGAGACACATGAAGTTAATGATACCGTTTTGTATTGTGTGTGTGTGTTTTTTGGGGAAAACTTGTATTTTTAATGTTTTAATGACAAATGGCAGAAGAGAGTGAAGGAAAAAGGTATAAAGCAACACCTCAGAGGGGCTCCCACGCACACACACACACACACACACACACACACACACACACACACAGACTATTTACAGCAGCACTAAAAATACTAAGCATAACTGCAGTGCCAGCGGCCCACACAGGCACAACTGGCATGTAAATACTCAGCTGTACAGCTTCTCCTTCCACTGTGTGTTCTTCATGGGAAACTTCCCTCACGCAGCTCGCTCCCTGTTCTCATTCATTACAGTGAAGATGATTTGCAGAAATATTCAATGATTTCATATTTGGAAAAGCACATATTTCTGCCTGGGCTCGGTCCCCGGTGACGGGAGTCGGGTCCTCGGGTCCTCGGGTCCTCGGGTCCTCGGGTCCTCGGGTCCTCGGGTATCAGATTTATTTATTCAGGTTGTTTGGCTGAGATCAGAATCTCTTTTTCAGGCAAGACCCAAGAACAAGCGACATGAACGGTGAAGGGAAAACATCACAAATAAGCTGTTCGACCTAAACTGTAACAAGGTAAATAACATTTGAATATGCATGAATCCATTTCTGCTTTTCACAATAAAAGACCAACCAAAATCAGCGTTGACAACAACAGCGCCTCACTGTGTCATGACACATGAGGAACACACAAACACTCCTCCAACAAACAGATAATGATGCGTGATGAGAGATGATCATGGGGCAAAGTGAGGCCTGTGTCTGAGCCTGGATCTGCTCTCATGTCTGTACTCTCTTCTGTGCCACTCTGCTGTGCTTTTACAGCTGGCTGCATTACATTACACTTTTTATTTTCACAGTCGGGGGGCTAAATATCTCCTGTTAGGTTAACTGGCCCCCATGGTCGCTTGGACCAATAAGTGTATATATATATATATGTGTGTGTGTGTGTGTGTGTGTGTGTCTGGGTGCGACGGGGGGTCAGGCTAGCTGGCATCCAGATGTGGAACAAGAGCTAGAAACACAGCTATTGTTTCCTCTGAACTGTACAACCTGTGTGATATCTCTCACCATGGTGCTGTCAAGCAGAATTTCAGTGTTGTTTCACTTCTTTGGATATTTTGGTTTATTTATTTCAAAAACGTGATTGTTGCAAAACGCACTCCGTTTTTGGATGTTTTGTGCAAAGAACGTCGTACAAAACCCCCCCTGGCCAGCGGATAAGGAGAAAAACACACGATTCAGTCAAGTTTTGTAAATCTGTTTTGATGGCGAGGTGGCGAGGTGAAAGGAAATTCACATTTGAATCCTGTTTTTATGGATCCTTCCCAGTTTAACAGCGTTTCATAAATATTCGAGCAACGTCTCCAAAACGAACCCTGAGTCATTCTGGGCTCGGGAGTCACGGCTTCCCCTTCACAAACCTGCGCCTTTTTTAAAATACTTTTTTTTATTTCCAACTTATCCTACTGCTGCTGAATAACATGGAAATGATCATGCAATAAATAAATAAATACATAAATAAATAAATTCCCAGAAGAGTAAGTTGCAAAAACATACTGTATTCTATGAAATGGGAAGTGAATCCAAAGGATGCCAAAACTCTCTCTCTCTCTCTCTCTCTCTCTCTCTCTCTCTCCCTCCCTCGCTCTCTTTCTCCCTGCAGCCGTTTTCCATTATCAGTGCCCAAACCAGCTTGTTAAAAAGAGTGAAACTCAAACCACAGTTTTGAAAATTACAGAATTCCTTCATAAATGCCCAACCCTCCCTGCAGCTACACTGGGTTCAGGCTTGAGGTGAGCCCATCATGCTACACACACACACACACACACACACGTTACTGTAAAAAAGTCCAGCAATGTTTGTACTCATAAATAAACACAAATTTCTCCTCAGCACTCTCGTACTTCTTTTTTAAAAGTGTTGAGAGCGATTAGTAACGGAACATAGTTGGGGGACATGAGTACACATGTACACAGATGTACACACTACTCTACAGGTTGAACTGGGAACTGCTCTCCTCACCATAAAAACGTTCAGGTTTTCAATGCAGTGTTGTATTTCTGAGACTCACATTTCTTTGTTGGGACTTTTTTTTTTTTTTTTTTTACTAAGGATTAAACCCATAAACCCTTAAACCTGTTCTGAAGTCAATGGCACAACATTTCAATATATTGTTATGGTTGTTTTATCAAGATGCTAATATGCACCTACATAGGCAGGTGCATACGGACATGGACAGACATCGGTAACGACATAACATGAGTCATTTCTACATAGCTGCATAGCAACTCGTCTTAGCAACTGGAGCATAACCACTTTTTTGACCTCTTTATAGCTGCAACTTAAAACATTATAAACAAATAAACAACAAAACAACAAGTTTTTTTTGTTTGTTTGTTTTTTTTTTTAGATGAGAAAGGTTATCTGAGGTGTTGCTTTAAAGGGCTGTTCCAGAGAAATGTATGGAGGTTTTATGCTAATTATTTTCCAATATTTTTGCAAAAAAATAAAAAAAATAAAATGAAATATTCACAGTGGTAATTGGATGGGTTTTTTTTTTTACCCCAATCTTTGAATTGGCAGTTAAATCAGGGCAGGTATGCTGATGATGGAGAAATTACGCTTTGTTTTCTCTGCAGCTGCTTTTTAATCTCCCTCCCTCCCGGTGTGTGTGTGTGTGTGTGCGTGCGCGCGCACACCTATAACAAAACCTTCTCCAATGAGGATAATAAATTGTAATTATTCTCAGCTGCCCCTACATGTGAAGGCGTTCGACGTAACAGCGTTTGCTCTCAGTTAACTGAGGTCACATTTAAAAAAAATAAAAAATAAAAAAAATGGAGGTGGACAGCCAGTTTCTTCTCACTACTTTTTCGTTCTGATACAGAGATGAAGCGTTTGATGTTGGACGGTGAAGTAAGAATGGAATCACACCAGACCACGAGGGTTTCACACATACACACCACTCAGCTCCACTCCTCATGTGTAATTCCGTGTTTTGCTTCGGAGGGAAATTGGTGCACTTTGGCCATAATTGTTTCAAAACTGCGAGCTAATTATGACCTTTGGAAAACAAAGTGTACAGATTGAATGTGACATTTCGCTGCGCCTGCAGAATAGAAACGCCCTCTTGCACTGGCTGAAGCCCAGTAAAACCTAATACTGAAAACCACCATGTCCTAACTGTTGCTGTAACTGAACTGGAAGGCTATTTTCACAGGTTTGTTCCCACTGACCTACAGGGAACAAAAATACAACACTAAAGCGCTCACACTCTGACCTCGCTTCCCTTTCTATTGTGTATTGTGTTTTTATTGCGTTACCATGGAAAATGATGAAAGATAAAAGATCTTTCACAGAGTGGATCAGTGTCAGTCGTCTCCATAGGTCGTTCTTTGAAGCCTTTAAATGGAAATCGTAAAATGAAAGCCAACATGGAGGAGATGTATAAAATATGTTGTACATTGTCACGTGTTTCATCACCACTGTCACAGCACATGCAGCTCAGTGAAGCATATTCCAACATATTCCCACCATCTGCCATGAACAGGTGAGAAGAAATAAATGTTGTTCCATTGACATCTGTACTTCAAACATAAAAGATTGTCTGTGTGTGTGTGTGTGTGTGTGTGTGTGTATGTGTGAGTTTGATTGTTCATTTGATGTAAACCTCTGCTACCATCTGGTGGAAGAAATATGGAGACAATAAACCTTCCATTGGGGCCCGTTCCCACACTATGGGAATTCCTGACTTAACATTTTTGAAGCTCCAATTTCTCACAGTTTTTGCTTTCATAAACCTCACCTGCATTTTTTTCCCTGAAAAAGTCAATCTTACTAATCATTTCAGTACTGTTGCATTTGTTTTTCTCTGGTTTTCCAATTCGTCAGCAGTCTGTGATTTGGGACATCAGAAATGTGCAGATGTGCTTTTCCCAGCTGTTTACACACTCTCTGAACCTGGAGCACAGCCACAGACAATACTCTGCTGTATGTTCAAAGCTGAACCAACCATCACCATGTTATATCAAATGACTCCTTAACTGATATCGAGCTCTGGACGTCGTAATAAAGGTCCTTCCGTCAAATTCAGACTGAATTTTTTTTATGAATCTTCAATTCATGCTTAAAACTTGGCCATCATCAAAAAAAAAACAAGTTTCACAAATATGTAAACATCGCAGATGTCATTTTATTGTTTTGGACAGCTCCTGCCCTGTGATAGGCTCAATCAATCAATCAGTCAATCGATCAGTGACAGGTGCTTTAAGACTGAAGCACAGGTGTGAATAATAAAGTTAATGAGGACTGACACTGAGCTGTTTCCATGGTGGTGTCTGTTTTTTGGTGTCTACTGCTGTAATGACGTCTATAAGCCACGAGGTGTCCGTGTTGGTTCATATCATGAGGCTGCATGGCGCAACCTCAGTGCCAATGGCTCCCTGACTATGAGCCGTACTACTACCACTACTACTACTACTACTAGTAGTAGTACAGCTGCTACTGCTACTACTGCTACTGTTACTACTGATACTACTACCACTACTACTACTGCCATTACTACATTTACTACTACTACCACTGCTATTACTACTACTGCTACTACTACTGCTACTACTACTACTGCTACTACTACTGCTACTACTACTACTGCTACTACTACTGCTACTGCTACTACTGCTACTACTACTACTACTGCTACTGCTACTACTGCTACTGCTGTTATAATAGGAAGAGGAGAAGGAGATGATGGCGAATGAATGAATGAAAAGATCACAGCTCACACTGGACGTCAATTTCATACATATTAATCACTTCTAATACTAATTAATGACGTCAGCCCCCCCCCAACAAAACACACCACACACGCACACACACATACACACACACACACACACACACACACACACACACACACACACACACACACACGGACTAAACCGCTCCAAATTTGTCCTGCGCGTTCCTGCTCTCCCATTGGGCGGCCGCCTGATTGGCCCGCCCTCTGATTGGCGGAAAGTTGCGCGCGAGGCGGGTCTGCCGCCGCGGCTCGTGTCGTCGCCTGCGGGTGAAGTTGTGAGACCCCACCCCCCCCCCCACAAAACACACCCCACACGCACACACACACACACACACACACACACACACACACACACACACACACACACACACACACACACGGACTAAACCGCTCCAAATTTGTCCTGCGCGTTCCTGCTCTCCCATTGGGCGGCCGCCTGATTGGCCCGCCCTCTGATTGGCGGAAAGTTGCGCGCGAGGCGGGTCTGCCGCCGCGGCTCGTGTTGTCGCCTGCGGGTGAAGTTGTGAGGTTTGGTTGGTGGAGCGCTGCCAGAGGCGATGTGTCCTCACTGCTTCTCCTCCACACTGGCTCCACTGTCCGCGGCTGAGGCGTCCGTCACTGACGCTCACTGACACAGAGGAGGACGCGCTCCACGCGACTCTCCTTCTTCTTCTTCTTCTTCTTCTTCTCCTTCCTCTTCCTCTTCTTCTTCACTGCCCGCTGCGCCGCTCGCTGTCATTCAGAAATATCACAAATACTACGACTCCGACTCCTCACGTGTTTCACCTCGCGCGCGCGTCAGAGTTGTTGTTGTGTTTTTGTTTTTGTTGTTTTTGTTTTGAGTCGCGCGGTGACGGGACTTCGTCTCTTCACGTTGTGTTGTGCTGAGAAGCTGAAGCTGAGGTGAAGGTTTGTTTTTTTTTTTTTTTTTGCGGGATAAAACATTTAACACACTGAGGATTTATCACCATCATCATCATCATCATCATCATCATCACCATCATCACCATCATCATCATCATCACTGCTGGGAATCTGACAGTAAGTCTGACTTTTTATATCCTAACCCGAGTCCCAGTGTCATGTGATAAAAGACTTCATCTGTACAGAAATGCCTGTGTCATATTCCTATAAAAACCAGATTCATGAAGTGGTCACAGATAACCAGCATGTTCAACTTTTTTATACGTTAAAAAAATGTTTTCTTTGCATGTAAATATACTATCAACAATTGATGTGATAAAACACATGAGCCCATCAGTCTGGGATCATCTCAAAGAAGGTAACAGGCATTTTGAAAAGTCTTATTAATTGTAAACATTCAACCACTTTTACGTATTTGTTCTGCAATTTATGCAAGTTTTGTTCCGGGGAACTAGGAAAAGCTAAATTAAAAAAAACTGTGATTAAACCTCTGGTCTGGTGCAGGTTGAAAATCTCCTGATTGTCACAAATCAGTTGTCCGGCACTTAAACGTAGCAGTTTCAGTTGAACTGAGACATTGAGGTTGACAGATCCTAATCGGAGTTACAGCATGTGGAGTACTGAAACAAGATCTCATAAGGTTCAGGGAAGAATTTATGTGGCGGAAGGATAAAACACGGCTGTAAGGGGAGACATGTGGACAGGTGGACGGAATAAATCTGCAAGGAAAAGAGTTGAACTTGAAGAAAATCTATACTGCTGCTGTCCCGCTTAAGTTGGACAGATTTATACTGGCGTCCACCCTGCAGAGTCCACCGCTGATGTGGATGTCAGGAAAATGTTTAGGAGACAGAAGAGACCAAAAAACAGACAACATGCATACAACAGTTTGGAAATGAGTGTTTGTGACCTTTCACCTTCAACATGTCCTCGACCCTTTGACAGTTCAGTCGCCACATATCCAGTTTTGTTTGGAAAATTAGTTCAACCCAACCCACGATGTGAGGCAGGCACATATGTTATTATATGTCATACTTTCTTGACTTGAATTCAAGGCAGGTCTTCACATACCCACCAGCTGTCAGCCAGCGGGTCGTAAATTATGTTTTAATTCCACTGCGCTGGCAGCTAGTTTGGCCGCAATTAATCAAAATGGCCATCAGATGGTGAAGAGATGAATGTGGTGGGTGGAATTTTGGAATAAATGATGGCGATTTAAACGTAATATATTATATATATGTGGAAATGTTACCATAAAACATCTAGCCACACCAACATCTGAAGTAATTAAATATTTCCCTGTTTACTTTTTAATAAGCAGCTTTTTTTTTTCTTTTTTTCAGATCAAAGAGGTTGAGGATCCAGTGTGAGTGAAAATTGAACCAAAATGGAGATGATCTGGTTCTGTCTGCTTCTGGAGATGGTCCTGATGTCCACTGCTGCCAGAGGTGAGTAACGGACGTCCTGATGCCAACAGCGATGTGGAGCATTACAGTCATCAACACTATTAAACAGTACTTACGAAAAAGTACCAGAGGTTTGTTTGACAAGGAGTAATTAATTGCGGTGTCATGTTCTGCTGTTGGAACCTGGCTTAGATGCTGTCACACTGCTCTTCCAACCCCAGGAGGCATCTGGTTTTATAAAACATGGTGGTGGTTTCAGATCTTTGGCTTGATGGGAGGACAAAAGAAGTCGCAGGACGTACCTCGTCCATATTTGTTTTTCTCTGCCACTTTTCACTGGGGAAATATTTTGTACTTCAGAAAAACTTCATGCATTGAAAACGTCTTTTTTTCTCCTTCATTGATTGACACATTTTCTCAGTTGTTGGAACATCAGCAGACACGTGGGTGAATGGACTTTGACATGTTATTCACTCGCTGGGAATTTCAAACTTTTACAATTCCGTACCTTGTGTTTTAGATTAACAGTTGTTTTTCTGCCTAGTATTTAACACTGGTATTATTTCGTATTTGAATCTAGGAGGTCGTTGATTGGGATCAGCTACATAGCGTTACCCCTAGTGCTCAACTCACTACCCAGCATAGACGATAAAAGCAAACAACTGCTACATAGATGAGAACGATTCCCAGCCCGCAGGCTTTATGGGCCGATGGTCGCAGAGCTGGTGCCCGATCCGGAGATCACACCAACGATGAGTTTTCAGCTGCAACAAAGCTGCATTCAGCCGAGCCGAGGCCGAGCAGTGTGCAGACACGAGGCTGAAAGTAAACACAGGGTCATAGACCGCAAAGAGATGAGATTAGATTAGCCTATTAGGGACATTTGCTGTGCAGTGCCACAACATTTCCTCCCCCTCACCGCCGGCAGTCTGTCAGCAGCACCGGGCAGGGGTAGGGGAGGGGCAGACATGGAGAGAGAAAAGAAGAAAAGGATAAGAGTGAAGGAGAGAAGTTGGGGCCAGAGGACATGAGTGGGTATAATGGGTGGTGATGAAGAAAATGGAAGAGAAAAGTGAAGATTATTGGGGGGAGGGGGGGGGGTGACATGACAATGCCATTATGATCTACACATAGAAAGTGAGGTTTTCTTTTCTCCTGTTATGGACGAGACCTGCTTGGTTTCTCTCGGTTAACATTCGAAAATTAGTGCTAACGAAGTAGCTGTGCCAAAAAAGATAAGTTGAAATAAGTAAACGCTAAAGGTCGTTTCTAGATTGTTGGGTTCAGGTGGTTTTGAGTCTGATGTTCGTACCACACGATGTCCTCGGCGATGGTTACATCCTGGCTTTGCAACATCCTCGACAGCCTTCAATACGTAATTACAGGTTTCTCGCGCCCCCGCATTTTGTAAACGTTCAAGCTTTTTTCTTAAAAAATGCCACAAATTGCACTGCAGTTTTCTGGTAATAATTCCGGTGTTGCATTAACAAGATCACAGAGGAATTGTGTAACCTTCAACTACAGTGGGGGTTACTCAGGGCCACCAGGGTGATCTACGTTCAAACACTGAGCAGCTTACTATAACTATACTGGTCGTTAAGGGCTTTGTTCTGTGGCACATGGAAATATATATATATATATATATATATATATATATATATATATATATATATGTGTGTGTGTGTGTGTGTGTGTGTTGAGGAATAAAGAATAAGTCTGCAGTGTTGTGCACAGTGCACAGAAAGAAAACACCAGCTACCTGAACATCTTGAAACTGAGGCAGATGTTGTTGTTTTTTTTTTTTGTTTTTTTGGGGGGAATTCTCAGCTTCACTCTAAAAAAAGGCCACACAGAAATATTTTTATTAGTCACTTGGCGATGAGTGAAAATGTCCCAGACAAATATGCACACTGGAGAGGGCAGTGAAAAGTTAAATATATCTGGACATTAAAAGTGGAAAAGTGAACTCTGTCTGTGCAGAGCCCCAACATTACAGTCAATGTAAAGCAGCTATTATAGTTGTGTCTGACTGCTACTTACTACAGTTACTCCCAAGCACAGTGTGCAATGGCACAACACATTGATCAATTACTTTTCCTGATTGTTACTGGAAGTTACTTTTCCATGAGTGTCCTTGGAGTTGAGCATTAGATGGCACTGAAGTCTGTTTTCCACTCGTAGCGCTGATTGGCCGGCCGAGGGTTTCGCTGGACCTCTGCTGCGAGGCACGGCGATAAAGAGAAAGGAGAAGACAAAAACACGGCGCAGACACGACAAAGACGGCGATAAGCTCGGCGACACGGACAGAAATAGATAAAGATGCAACGTTTATGCTTTTATTACAGCAGATGTCACATAAGCTGCACTCCAGAGGCTTACACAAGCGCACTGTTTGACCTGCGTGTGTGTGTGTGTGTGTGTGTAGTTGAGCAGCTGAGAGATTAGCATTCTCCCCATATTGGCTGAGCAGCGCTGAGCTTGAATGCCGGGGTCAAAGGCCGGCAATAGACAAGTGCATTCTGGGCTCCCTGCTGTTGTGGACGGAGCTGCGTTCAAGTGTGGAGACGTTTGACCGTCAGTGTGTTGTTTTACTTTCTCGTCCCAGAGGTAATAACTGGGAACATCCATGGCACCTTTTTTCTCTGCGTGTTAATTTTGAAGGTGATGTTTGGGACTATTTCTCGGCTGGGACCTTCACTATCTCTACCTCTACGCATTTAATCCCATATAAAACTACACCATGTTGTTTTTAACTTAAAAAAAGTTTATATAATATGTTGATCGCCAGTTGAGCTGATTGTTTTCCTCCTGTTTCCAGTCTTTATGCTATAATATATTCAGCCGAGTCATATTAGAGTAGTACTAGTAGTAACTTCAAAATACCAAATATAATAATATTAATGTGAAACAATAAACTGCACCTTTCACTTCTTCATACGTTATGTGCGTGCATGTGTTTGTGCATGTGCGCAAACACGTACACGCACAATATTCACGCTTCTGCCACTGGTTCTAGCTTCAGATATAATAGGATGTGCCCAGGAACGAGATGATGAGCGTGGGTTGTGTAGGCGGTTTCCTGATGCACGGCTCTGTCTAAACACTTTAATGTGTTCCAGGTGAGTGTGCTGTAAAGACCACCCATTGCCCTTTAGGAGCTGACACAGCGATGAGAGGCTTCATTTGTGTACAGGGCCGCAAACATTAAATCTGAGATGCACATGTACGGAACAGATAAAAGAAAGAAAAAAAAGTATCATCTCTGCAGACAAAAATAGAGAGACAGTAAACAACCGGATACACAAATGCTGGAAATGTATACAGCTAGAAAAGACTATCCATAAATATGACTGAACACACACAGAGACACACACAGACCACAATAACCTCCTGCCGCACACACTTTCATGACTGCGGAAAGGGAAGAAGGAACCTGTAATGTTTTGTGTTTCCATTTTGGTTGAATTGTGTTTTTTGACCTTTTTTTTTTTTTTTGGTTTGGCATTGTTGCATTACAGTAATGTGCCCTGTGTGTGTTTAAACAGTGTTTTTTACTTATAACTTGAACAAACTCATTTTATTCTTTTGGATCATATTAAGACACAGTTTTCTAAACGAACGTAGCGAGGGGGATAGGATTCTTTGTGGAATACACAACTGCATACCTCAAACGCACAACCCAACATCATTGTGAACAGACACACTCATGACGTCTTCTTTACCCTGCTCCTGTTGTTTGAGTAGTACGCAGTGCGTCCCGACTAACAATCGTAAACACCATATGACACGCTGATAACCATTTTATGGCCTGGTGAAGATGGTGGGCATCTGGACACCAGCTCCAGTGTCTGCAGTAGAAGCTGCTACCTGGTGCCATCGTAATGATAATGATATTTATCATGGAAGAAAATGTAACTTTAATAAAGTATGGCTCAAACTTTTTATTTATATACCTTATATATACCTTATATATATTATTACTTTATTAGATGGGATGTGTTTTTTTCTGTATGGTTATTGGAACAATGGAATGGAAAAGTAAACCCAATTTAGAGAAATGTGTAGGTGTTGATTAACTAATAGTTAATCAATAGTTGTTTGAGATAATTCTGTCTTTTAAATGACAGATAAGCAAAATACTGTGAATGCACGTATTTTCTGATTATGTGGTGATTAGCAGACAAACGATGGCTTCAAAGAGTCTGAACCACTCTCCTGGTTCCTCTTGTTAAATCCTAATGTCGGGGCCAAATGTTGTGTTGTTGGCTGTTTGGACAGGAAGTCCAAACGCCTCCAATCACAATCTATCACCATCAATCTGACATATCAGTCTCCTAGGGTGTACTTTTTACTAGTAGTGTATTTGTAGTATATATTTCCAGACATACTGTCTATAAGGGCAGGAATAAATCAGTTGGAGAATATGTAAAACCCATTTTACTTTCCAGGATCTTCAGCCTGTGTTTATGTTATGTTATTTTTTTATGTTAAAAAAAATCCTTTTAAAGCATCACATCACATTTTGTGCTCTGTTCAATTTTATCACCACCGACATAAACCCATTTGCAGGAAACTGCATTGCGACCTTAAGGGCAAGTCCCAACATTCCACTGTAGCCACCTCTGTTTTACGGGGCCTGTTCATGTTAAAGGCTATTAGCCCACATTTAGATAAAGTCAATGTTTGCTTTGACTTTGCTAATGGTGGGGTAGTAATGGGGTTGTCTGGGCGTCCTCTGTGGGGGTTTAACGGTGTGTCGCAGTGACGTGAAGGAGTGATGTGTGTTTGCGGAGGGGGTGCGTTAGAAAGACACAGGAGGAGATAAGATAATCCAAAGAAGGCTGTTTATAAAGAAAAATGGTGGGAGACAAAGAAAAGCAAAGATATATATATATATATATATATATATATATATATATATATATATATATAGGATCCTGCAGTATGGAGTCTGTCGAGGCGCCACAGTGCTGTATTGTGGTCTCAGTGGGGTTGGGGTATGTTTGGTCAGTGCTACAGCACAGCAGGTCAAAGGGCAGCCAGTGGCTCAGGAGGGAGGGGTCAGGGACTCTCTGTGTGTGCGTGTGTGTGTGTGGGTCAGAGAGAGCGCATGCCTGCACCAGAGGAGACTGCAATAACACACACTAGGAACCCCGCTGGACAAACACACACTCTGCTTTCACTCCTTTGTCTCTCACTCTAAAGGCTAAACACTGACCACACACACTTTAACCACACACTCAAATGATACCATTATTATTATTATTATTATTATTATTGTTATTATTATTATTATTATTATTATTATTATTATTATTATTATTAGTAGTAGTAGTAGTAGTAGTAGTATTAGTATTGTTACTATTGTTAGTATTATTATTATGACCTATATATTGACTCTGTGATTGTGTTTCCACATTGTACACATATGTTATATTTGTGGAAGAATATAAGTGAAAATATTTGATACAGAAAATAACTTGACTGTGTGGGAGAGAGAGGGAGAGAGAGGGAGAGAGAGGGAGAGAGAGGGAGAACAGGAAGTTGTGTCTGTGTGTGACAGGCTGGTTATAGTAGTAGTAGTAAGAGTCTACAGGGAGGTCTGTGTGAGTGTCACATACTCACTGCCTGTCTCTGATCGGTCTGTTCTCCCTGTCTCACTCCCTGTCTCACACTCTGACGTTTTCATTCCCTCTGCCACTTTCATTGTCTCTGCTTCTCTCTCTCTCTCTGTCTCTCGTCTGCCCTTCAACCAGACCCTCTCCAACCGGTTTGACCCCCCACCCCCCCCCACCACCACCACCACCACCACCGCCACACACACACACATACATAGTTTCCAGCTGTTATTCCTGATGGCGTTACAAATGAGATGTTGAAAGGTGATCGCTGGGACAGGAGACATATAACCTTGTTTTCTTTGGGCTTCAGCCTGTCAGACTGGGTCTGTTTGAGAGGGGTGGGGGGTGGAGAGGGGTGGGGGGTGGGTGGGGTGGGGTGCACTGCGTGTTTTTGTGTTAAATATGTGTGTTTGTCGTTGACTGTGATGCACACAAGACCTTCAGCTGAAAGAAATGCCGGCATTGTTACTTCAGCCTCAAATGTAATTGACGTGTTATGGACAGTGGGCCGCACGCTCTACTGATTGGTTGTTTATTAGATGGGTCTGATGACCTTCGACCCCAGGAAACGGAGGCTGATCAGGGGCAGGATGCTAGGGCCGACGGCTGTAGGAAATATTTTGTATAAGCTGTAGAAGTAGGTTTTAGCTTTGATATATTGGGTACGTTCTTTTGAGCTCAGGGTTTTGGCACGATGCTTAATCTGCTCTGATTATGGAAACACATGGCGTTTGTGTGCCTACCACACTGTGCATCATTCATTTACAGCTGCTGGACTGATTCTGTATGTAAAAAAAAACAAAAAAAACCGAAACATTGCTCAACGTTGGAAACCGCGACGCATGAGGAAACATAAATGCACCCTGCTTTCTCCCCAGTGCCAGCTGTCAGAGTGGAATCCATACTGCCGCGGGAATGTGAGAGGAGTGTGAGAGATGTGGGGGTGGGTTTGGTAAAATGGGAAGTCTGGCGGGGTCATATACCATAAACTTAAACCACTGTGTGGCAATCCACTTTTACCATTTCCAGAATTGAATTTGTCCAAAACAAACAAAAAAAAAACCCTTTTTGTGGTCTTGTACGTAAGCCATCTATAGCGTCTTCTCCTTCCTGGCCTTTTTTTGAGTTTAATGTTGTCTCACTCATCTGAATCTCAGCTCTCAGGACAGAGAATGGCTGAACGCTGCACAACACAAACACTGCAGCAAGTTTTGTGAGTTTTGCTCGTCTAACTGAAATGAAACCGACTGTGAAATTCCTTTACAGTGAGCTACAATCGCAGAGACTGAGCACTGACGCAGTGCGATGCTAGTACTGTATGTCAGGACTTCACATGCAGACAGAGCATCCTGTGTCGATTACTGTTAATCATGGGAAAAGCAGCAGACAGTGGCATGACTGGCATGTCTCACTTCTGTCTTCCCCCTCAAGCAGAACATTGATGAGAATTGTAAAAAAACAAACAAAAAAAAAACACACACAGTACCTCCAGATATTAGTTACAGCTGCAGTGAAAAAAACAACAACAACAACAACAAAAAAAAACGCGGAACATTAATCCCATGCCAGTAACCACACAATGCTGATGTGTAGTTGAAAGTCCCGCCAGCCCGTTAGCTGTGTTAATTATTTCCCACTACGCGGCCCTTCATCACACTGGTCAGCTCAGCGTACACGTTATCCCCAGCTAATCCCTCTGTTGTGCTGCCACCGCTGTCACACCGGGACACAACAGGCCTATTCTTCCACACGTAATTAACACAGGTGCTTATAGGCTGCTGTTGGTGGAGCTTTAGTGAAAGAAGGTGGTGGTGGGGGAGGGGGGGTGGAGGGGCGTGGAGGTCAGTGGTGTAGTGGTGCTTATAGACCCTGTTAGGTTGTTAGATACTGGTTTGGTTTGACAGCTGTATGTTGCGCTCAAACATTTTAACACCAGTGATATTCAGGGACGTCTGGAACTTTTCACAAAAATAACAAAAAAAAGTTAAAAAAAAAAAGAAGGATGAGGTCGTTTCCCCCAGGTAATTATGATTCACGCCATCGTATGCACACGTGCAGAATGACGAGTCCAACACGAGAACCGGGGATGAAGAAAACGGTGAGGGTGGTGGGGGGGCAGAGATTAGTCCACACTGACAGCTACAAGTGACACGATGACTGATCCATTTCAGCCGGTATCGTGTGTGTGTGTGTGTGTGTGTGTGTGTTATTTCAATCAGGACTTTACGGGCACAGTTCCCAGCTCCCCCCGTTTTGCGTCATGGCCGATTCTCAGTGTGCTGCAACACATGTATTTCATATTGAGTTTGTGAAATCAACCATTCAGCCAGTGACTCTTGGTGCATCTTATATGTTGGGATGTTGGGATTTACAGGTGCAACGCCTCACCTGTCGTTTGTCATCACATGGGCTCAGTTGTTCTCGTAAACGTCGCAGTATTGTGCTTCTCAAGTGTCCGGCTCACCCATCTTCTATCCTCCATTTTTACCAATCCTTGTATGTTGTAAGTGTGCAGGTTCAGTGCCATGTTAGCTGGGGGGGGCGGGGGAAGAGGGGTGGGAGGGGCACCTCTGCTTTCAAAGGTTAAAGGTGACAGGTCTGACGTTTGTGTCACACATCAACAGGACTGTCGTGCCCTCATTTCCCTCGATCTTCTCTCTTTAATCTTTAAGAGAGATTTGTACATCAGTCAGCATCAAGATATAAAGGTCAAGCACATGCACTCACACACACGCACACACATTCACACACACTTACAGTGCGCGCACACACTCTTCTACTCTCTCACACACACAGTAGGCTAAGAAGAGACAGTGACCTGAGCTGAACAAATGGACTTAGTCACGGCTGAGGACCGGTGCGGAATGTGAAGGGGTGTGTGTGTCTGTGTGTGTGTGTGTGTGTGTGTGTTATATGCATGCTTGGAATGTCTCCCCACCCAGTGAACTAGAAGACACACAGGTGGAGGAGGAGGGAGGAGGGAGGAGAGGAGGTAACACTGGAGGAAGAAGGGAGATGAAAGAATGAAGTTTTTTTTTACGTTTTTACAGTAACATCATTCTGCCTCACTTTGTTTGTGATCATAATTTGGTCAAATGCAAAAAAACAGCAGATGTTAAACCACACTGTGGTTTTTATATTTTTTTATATTTTCAAACTGTATGAAAGTGAGGAAAACAAAAGTTTGGACCATAGTACTGAATGTAATGCTATATTTTTTTCAAATAAAATAATATGGAATCAAGCTTAATTAAACACCACAAACGTCCCTGTACTTATTGTCTTTATTTTATCATCATATTGTCATATCCTCCTCAGAATAATGACTTTATACTTTATCCTATCTGCTATTATTTAAACACAGGGACAGTGACTCTACCTGTTCAGGTGCTTATCAAACCAGTCACCATCTTTATGTGCGTTATGTCGAAGACCCCATTCTTAGCTATATCCCTGCTGTGTGTGTGTGTGTGTGTGTGTGTGTGTGTGTGTGTGTTTTCACTGCTGTTAATAAGTTACAGTGTCTGCCTCCAGAATGCTGATAAAAGTTAGGTCGAGGACACTGATCGGCCTCTCACACACACACACACACACACACACACACACACAGAGTGTAAACTCATTCTTATCTCGCGCCAAATATGTCTTGTCTCATCTGTGAGCACGAGGTCCTCGTCTATATGTTTACCACACAAATGGATGGATGTCTTTAAAGAGGACAGGAAGCTGTAGATTAACGTTTATCATAAACACTGGTGTCTTTAAATTGTACTTTCTCTCTGCCAGTGCCCTGTTCAAATGACGGATCACTGCTGGTGATGATGTAACCAGGCGCTGACTAAATAAGTAAACTGACAGCAGCTGCCATTAGAGACCATGCAGTGTGACAAATGGTAAACACTGTTTTCATATCTGATATATAATGTAGTAATATGTTTTAATGCTTCTGCATCACTTGAAATTAGGATATTTACATTGATTTTCTTTCATATTATTGTCTAGTTTCTTTGTAGCAATAAAGTCTATTAACTGTTACTGCCCAAAACTTTAAATCACAATAATCTTCAAGTCTGTCTTTGATTTTTTTGCATTTTTATTTTATTTTTTATTTTTTTACTTTTATGAATAAGACTTTTGAAATGACTGAACCATTGTCCATTAGTCACTGGCAGGCGTTTGACATTTTTCCCACAGTACCTGCACATAAAACAGGATTTCCATTAAAACTGTCTCCTTTTACTACAGTTAAGTCAAAGAATCGTTTTCATAAATCGTCTCTCCTGGATTCATTTGGATGAGGTGTGTCATTAAAAATGATTGATTGCGTTGCACAGGCCAGGAACCTAACTGAGCAAATTTATTGTGTAACCCGAACATAAATAGCTCTGTGGTACATTTTTGCCCAAACCTACAGGTTTGAGAGGACGTTGATAGAAAATGGAAAAAAATAAATAAAAAATTGGTTTGATCTGAATATCAACCTTGTTTCTTATTCTTAGTCTGTGGAAAGGTTTTCTACAGGTAAAAGCAGACTGGTGTCAGAGCAAGGCCAAGAAAAAGGCCAAATATTATGACAGGCTGCAATGAAAGGAGCAGGAGGAGAGGGATAGACAGGTGAAGATGGAAACATGGAAAGGAGACAGGAAGGAAATCATTTCTGGATTCCCTGTAGCACTAAGTTGTCTTTCACTTTACTGCCTGAAACCTAAAGAAACACACATTTCTATTAACTAATTCATACTTAAACATTAGTGGTTTAAGAGGAAGGTGTGTTTTGTCCTGGATGGACCAGAGGAACTGGTCGGGAACTGGGTTTGGATCAGGACCTGTGTTCAGTTCTTATTCTCTAATCCCCTTGTTTTTGCCAAACCAGACCACAAAAACAATTCTGTCTTCAGTTATAAAAAATAAAAAAATAAAAATCAAGTAATGAGGCAGCGTATTTATTTCCGTGTGCCACCATATGTTTTGTGGTTGAGTGTATAAATAACTTGATCCATCACGTACAACAAACCTCAGCGGGTCACATTGGCGCTTTGGAGATGCTCTCATCACAGGAGACAGATGTGGTATTTTAATATGCTCACTGTCAAACCTTTTTTTTTGCCCCGGAAAGACAGAAGTCATTTTGTGTCTTCGCCCACATTTAATTAGCAGATCGGGTTTAAACAAGTCGTGACTGCAGGATGTTAATGGACCATCGAGGACGTCTCCACCTCTGTCAATCTCTGTCTCCCAGGACGTCAACGTAATACAAGCCTATAGAAAGCGTCAAGACTTTATCTCAGGTAGTTATTAAAATGTCAGTTTCTTGTCCGTTCTGCCGCTGACCTGTAAATCCCCAGTTTTAGCAGGTAGTCGTGTGGCTTAATTCCCTTTATCCCCCCCTCACTTCATTCCTGTGCGGTCTAGGTGTGTATAGGTTGCATATTTTCTCCCGACATTCCCACATACTTTTCCTTTTCTTCGTTTACTAGACCTTTAATCACCGTCCTCAATTACTTGCACACTGTGCGTGATGTGGTTTATGTAAAGCCCTTTACAAGCTTTGGAAGAATGTTCCAGGTTCTGCCCTCTGGTTCTTTGGTGGTTTGTCGAAATTTATATTTTCTGTCTCAGTTTCCATAAAACCCTTGTTCCCACTTTCCAGTGTTTGGGAAGAATTTGTGTTTCTCTTATGAGACGAAACCTCGGCAGGTTTAGTTTTTGGACCGCAGGCCGTAGGTGTTTCTTACGAATCGGACTTTTCAAAGCGAGAGTGCGTTTCTGCATGAATGAGCCTTATTCTGGGGCGGCACGTTGGTACAGCGGTTAGCATCGGTGCCTCGCGGCCAAAAGGTCATGGGTTTGAATTCTGGTTCAACCGGGAGTCTTTTTCTGTGTCTGCATTTTTGGCATGCATTTGAGGGTTGGGGTAACGGCAGTCTCTGAACTGACCACAGTTGTGAATGTGGCCCCCAGTGACCCTCTGAGGACAGTGTCCAAACAGTGTCCAAACAAAGCAGGATGTCAGTTGTCATTAAAGCTGTTTTCTTGCACGTAAGTAAACGATTCTTTTGCATAAATCTTCTTGATTCACTTGGATGAGTTGTGCCATTAAAAATCATTTATTGTGTTTTGTAGGCAGGAACTAAATTGTATCAACCCCAAACTAAAGACGTCTGTGGTGCATTTTTAATTTAACCCTCTGGTTTCAAAGGCCATAAACAAAAATGTAAACAATGGTGTTTGTTTTTGGAAGAAACAGTGTGTACTTTATATTTTACAATCTGGGAATCCTGGGAAATGTTTAGGCCATTCGATATTTGCGTGACGTGTTGTTACCTGGCGAGGATCTAAAGTTTTGTGCTTCCAGTGTGTGAAAGAGAGAGAACGAGAAAGAGAGGAACGGGAAGGTAAAGACGTCGAGAGCGAAAGGAGAAAAAAAGGGAACAAACAGAGAAGAACAAATCTGAGATAATAGTAAAAAAAAAAAAAGAGGGTCACCAAAGGTTTTACACCTTCATTAGTGTGTGTCCTCGGAAAAGAGAATCCGGTTGCCAAACCAACTACTCAGCAGATTCCTCAAAGTTTTCCTGGCTGCTGTGTGTTTTTCTGTTGTGTCTTTGTGTGTTTCTGGTTTTAAGTGTGAGCCGTGTGTACTCTCTCTGTGATGTGTGTGTATCGTCCCCCAGCCTCAGGCCCGGTGTTGACTGTCGGGACGGCGTAACAAGCAGTAGTTTGACCTGTTGATGAGGTGGAAGTGACTGGGTCAAAACGAGGAAGTGTCACTGTAGCCGTGGGCTTTTGTCTGAGCGCGTGCAACTGAAGAAGGCAACTTATTGTGAAGCCGTCACTCTGTTTGTTGCCTGAGGTCAAAGAAAGTGTGTTAGAGTTTGTGTATGTGAGTGAGAGAAGAGGGCAGACAAGACTTTTGGGTGCTGATCAAAAAAAAATAAGAAATCTCAGTGATTTGGTTTAATTGATGTATAATACAACGAGCAATTTATCCTTTTTAGAATATGGGATTTAGGCTTATAAATAAAGTTTAGGTACAAATTATAGGGATTATAGAGTTTAAGCAAAATATGCGCACAATGTGGCGCACAATGTTTGTAGACTTTTGCCAAGTCTACAAACTAAGCTGAGTTAAACGCTTGAGATAGAAAAAAAGTTAATTTAATAACTTTTGTAACTTTTGTAACTGGTTTTGCATTATGGAGCTTTTCAAGAAACACACAGTGACACATAGCTCAACATGCATACACACACACCCATACGCACACACACACACACACTCCTCTACCTTGCGCAGTACATCAACACAGCGTCCTGCTGTTAAGTGCTCTCCATCAAAAGCATTCCTCGGCTCCTTCCTCTCGCTCCAGCCTCACTGGCCTGCCAACAACAACGTTGTGTTGGACCCGTCTGACCAAAAGACCAGTGGAACGTAAAGGGGATTAGAAGGCCAAACGTTGGATCCAAAAACCAAAACAGAAAGAGATGTCCCGGGTGCCACACACACACACACACACACACACACAATAAAAGAAACACAAAAAAACGATCAAACTTTTTTCCCTCATCAGTCAGAAAGATGTGAGTAATTTTCACATGTGTCGTTATGATGGAGAATAGACGTTAATTGTTCTCCCACTAAGGTCAAGTAGATTACATATCCTTCATTGTCAGCCAACTGCTGGAATTATGTTTTTTTTTTTTTTTTTCCTGGTGGAAATGTCTGGGAAAGGCATTAGTGACTTTTAGAAAAGGGGCTTTATTCAGACATTAGTTGGCAGTGGTCTTTTCATTTCAACGAAGAACGCAGCACAGACCAAACCAAACCAAACCAAAGAAAACACGGTGCAACTATGAGATGATATAAATCTGCTCATCTACCAGCATCTCCTCAACCTGCTCTCCTGACATCATATATGATTTATACACAACGCAGTACTGCTCTGCAATATGGAAGATTAGAAATCGTTCTCCATGTTTTATTATGCAGTATATCAGCCGGGGTCTTGCCAGGAATTCATCAATTCAGTTGACGTTGGATGCAACCGCGCTCGTAGAATTCCCAAATCAATTCCCTTTTATTTAATGAAAACTGTGGAACAACCGTAGAAAGACATTCACACACAAACACCGACTGTGTGTCACGAAGGAGCAGAGATATATTTCGACTCGCCTTGGTTTCACCTCAGGAGGCAGATTTAAAGAGACGTTTCTTTGGTCATGGGTCGTGCGAGAGGAGGGGAGAGAGAGAGAGAGAGAGAGAGAAAGCTGCTACTCCGTGTTCCCTCCATCAGGCTGAGAGTGAGGGGAGAAGGAGAAGTGGGTGAGGAGGGGGAGTGTTAGGAGAGGTTAACTGTTGAAAGTAGAGGGGGTTCAGTTGGAGGTCCTGCTCCTGTGATCCTCCGGGGGGAGATGCTGGGGCTCCGTGTGCAGGGGACGAGTAAATCACGCCCGAGAAAGGAGGAGAGAAACGGCGGCGAACAAAGACGTCGGTGTGAATGAGTGTGACGAAAGAGAAAAGAGGGAGCAGGGAGTTAGAGAGCGAAATGGAGTGAGGCAGAAAAGGTCGACGAGAGTGATGACAGGGGGGGAGGGAGGGAGCGAGAGGAAGCGAGGGGTTAAGGGAACGAGAGAGGTAGCAAGGGAGTAGCGAGAGTGCAGCGGAATGAGATTTCAATCTGCTGGTGGAAGAAAAGAAAAGAAATAAACAGAAAGAGGAAAATTTAAAGGGGCGTTGTGGTACATACAGAAAAAAATATATTTGTATAAAAAACTGGAAAAGTTCAAATGTATGTGTATGTGTGTTCAGTATAAACAACATGACTGTGGAGAAAAGAAAGAAGTCAAGGTGAAAAAGTAGTGAAAAGAAAAAAGAGTGAGCTGTCAGGTCAAACCTGTCACACATCTCACATCCATCCATCCATCCATCCATCCATCCATCCATCCATGGAATTATCACCCCATTCATCAGTCTTTCCGAGCACTATAAACACACCTGCACCGTGTTGTTACTGTTACCATCATGCTCTGATGTCATCCCCACCCGTGCTAGTGATGTCATAATTGTCGCGATGACATGTACTGCTCCCACCTGTTTTTTCGTCTGTGACCGCATCCCGTCCGAAGAACAACAAAACAACACACTCCGCAGGTGTCGGAGGAGTCGGTTCCTCTCGGGGGTGAATTAAATGTTCCCGTGTGCCGTTTTCTTTCCCAAACCTTTGTTAACTTATCTCTGATAAGAAAGAAAACAAAGTGGTATTCAGTGAGATAAGCCTCTATCAGGCTCATTGTTGGAACCAAACTCCCTTTGTCCTTCGATTAAAATGTTTCGCCCAGAGGTCGTGACCTGAAGTCGGGTTGTTTTCCGATGGATTTCCATACAGTTGCCTTTTGCGGTGTGTCAGGACACGCCGCTCGCTTCATGGTGGCCCGCTATGTGTCTTCGCACTATATTTGGAGGCTATTGTTTTAACCCAAAAGGCGTAATTAGAGCACAAACGCCTCCCATCCCTCCATCTTCCTGTTTGTCTTTCTTTGTGTTACTCTCCTGTTTGGCCATATTTTATTCCCTCGCTCTCCCTGGACGCACTCCCTTAAATTCCATCCTCCCTTATCCCCTTCATTTCCTCCCTTCTCTCCTTACCTTCCTTCCTCTCCCATCCTCCCCCTCATTCCCATTCGTTACTTCAACACCCTAATCTCTCCCGCTCGGCTCCTTCCATCTCTTCCAGTCAATCTTCCACCCCTTTGTTTTTCTAGTGTGCAGTTTCACCGTTGCACCGGCTACTGATTGGTCAAGGTCACGCCTGATTTCACGTCTCAGCACGACATCTCGGTTGATATTAAACTCGCTGCTCGGCTCCGTGTTTGTCTTTGTTAAAATGTCAACGTTTGAGTTGAGCCATTATAAAATGACTAGAGGTTAAAGGATAATTCCTGTGTTTCGTGACATGTCGTATGGTCATTTGTGTGTGGGAATAGTGGTGAGAGCGTCAAAAGTGTTGCACCCGCTTTTCTCGGACATAATTTCAAATGCTAAATATGAATTTCTTTTTTTCAAGCAACAGATATCGAATGCAGTATTTTCATGATGCATGGGTCTGCTTTCCTTTATCATAAATTAAGCTTATTATGAACATTACAACATTATGAACTTACACTACTCACAAAAAGTTAGGGATATTCGGCTTTTGGGTGAAATTTATGGAAAATGTAACAAAATTCATGCTACAGTGATATTATATCGTGAAATTTGGGGATTTTAGTACAAGCATGCAATGGTAATGTAATATCAAGCACTTTCCTGAAACAAACGCTAAATAGAACAATCATTCCGAAATCTAAATATCCCTAACTTTTTTGAGTCGTATAATATCTGAGGTTTTTGGCAGCTGGTCAGATAAATTTAAACAGGTCACAGAATTTTGGTTTTCATTCTATCTTGACATTTTATAGATTAGGTGATAAATTGACTGAACACAGAGTGTAGCGTTGTGGAGGTCATGAAACGTTACTAAATATTACTTCATCTAAGAATATCAGTTAATATCAGTTTGTGTTTTGTGTTTGTACTTTCATAATCTCAAGAACTCTCTCTTTTCCTCATCCATGATCAAGGTCCGCCCAGGGTGTCGGAGCGAGTCGCCCACCGCCAGAGCATCCGCCTGGGTCGCACCATGAAACTGCCGTGCCCCGTGGAGGGAGACCCTCCGCCGCTCATCATGTGGACCAAAGACGGGCGCAACATCCACAGCGGCTGGACGCGTTTCCGCGTGTTACAGCACGCTCTGCGAATTAAAGAGGTGGAGACGGACGACGCGGGGACGTACATCTGTAAGGCCACCAACGGCTTCGGCAGCGTCAATATCAACTATACGCTAATCGTGATAGGTAAGAAACATGTTCCTGTGGTACTCTGGGAAAGTTTGTTTGTTATTATTGTTAAACAGAACTTTAAAAATCGACCAATCACATGAGACTTAATTTTTTTTGTGCAAAAGTGTTGGTTTGCATAAACAACAGATACGCATAATTAATCCGTGCACAAGTTAATCACAGTATTACAAAGCTATTTTAGCTCGCTCTATTCCTCTGTTGGTTGGAACCCACATCTTCTTGTCTTCATGACACATCATTTTTCTGTCTTTATTTTTCTTTCTCTCTCTCTCTCTGTGATTTTCCATGCTCGCTTGCCCCCATTGACTCTGCTCTCCAAGTTTTTCTAGGATATAATTAGCCAGGTTCGGCTGGTGGGGCCATTATACAGTACGAAAGCCTCTATAGTTCTTCAGACAATGAAGCCCTGCCTTTGTCTGAGTTTCTGTGTGTTGTGTGTGTTGGTGACCACAATTATTGTGCAATTATGAATGAGGCATTTGTCAGAGGAGATCCTTGGGTTTCTGCTTTGGGTTTGTGTGGAGGACTTTGCGTCAGTGTTGTGAGGAATGCCATGCTTTTCCGTGCATCTCAATTTAGATGTCATGTGAAAGAGACATTGTTGTGTTTCTTTTTCTGTAGTTTTTTTTTTTTTTGTGGTTTTCGTTTTTCTACATTATCATTTTCTGGCTCTACACCCACAGCAATGAGTCTGTTGTGAGTATATAAGGGTGCGTGCATCGTTGTGTGTTTGTTTTCAGGTGCACAAACACGGAGTTGTGTTGTCTGCAGACTGCAGCCCTTGCCGTTGTTAACACAGGTGTGTGTTTCTCGCTTCCCTCAGCTCTCAACCGTGTGAACAAAATCAGAGCGACAGTGTTTAAGTGCACATTTACAGTTGTAAGCGTGTGTGTGTATGTGCGTGTGTGTGTGTGTGTGTGTGTGTCAGGTTTCAGTCTGTAGAGCAGATGCCAGCAGGGAGATTAAGGCTGCGTTGCTGCCCAGTGTCGGTGCTTCAAGGACGGGCACGAGTAGAAAGCTCCGACACAGATATCACCAGCGGATATTTTCTGTACCTCAGCGCTTGTTAACACATTTATACTGTGATCTGAAGAAGAAGATGTTGCACCTTCAACGGGAATCCAAGCAGAAGAGCAGCAACTGAGACGAAGAATCATGGAATCAATGAATACACAATCATGAATTATAAGATATGATGTCAAGATATGATTGTTTTTTATCCCGTAGCAAACTTTACTCTCCACCAACCATTATCTGTGTGTGTGTGTGTGTGTGTGTGTGTGTGTGTGTGTGTGTGTGTGTGTGATCCAGAGCTGTATCGGTCTTGACCTGAACTTCAAAGGCGGGCTGGCATAGAGAGGGCAGCGGGGCAGGGGGGCAACAGCTGCAGCTGAGGTCATCCATGCAGACAGCTGCTCTCTCTCTCTCTCTCTCTCTCTCTCTCTCTCTCTCTCTCTCTCTCTCTCTCTCTCTCTCTCTCTCGTTCACTATCCCTTTCATTCACTCTTGGCTGTCTCACACATTCACACACATTCTATCCACATGCTGCAGTTAACCGAGCTAATATAATTTAGTCTCATTTGCGGTATCGCTTTTTGACAAGAAAACCGAATTTCACCCAAACCTACACACATGCTTGTAGCTGGAAATAGAGGATTTATTAAATGTTTAGAAGACGTTTTTAAAGGAGAATCAGTAACCTGGGTGCAGTCCACAAAAACACCGTCATCTCACAGCCAGTGGACAAACTGTTCTGCAGCGTTCAGTGGTATCAGACTTCCTTAGATGGGTATTTCTTAGTGTCGGGTGTCAAATGTTTAAATTTAGCATTTTTTTCCAAGAACTCCTTCTGAGAAGAAGAACGGCCAGCTCTCATGACGAACCTCCAAGACAACACAATGTACATCAACTGTCATATGGCAACGAAACCAACTTTTTTTCACTGAGAAATTTGCCACAAATCAACAAGAGCGAGGACACTGAGGTGAAGAACCCACACGTAGATTGATTTAAACCTTAGAAAACATAAACACTGGTTGAAAAAATTAAGAAAAGTGTTTTTGGTTTTTTTTACAAGTCTATCATATAACCATACCAAGTCTAACTCTAACTACGAAAACTGCCAGCAGCTAACAAACGTACGGAAACAAAAGTTCACATGCAGTACACACATTAGTACGTTTCACTGTTAACAAGCCCAGAAAAAAGGAGGTTGGTGCCAAACATGAGAGGCCTCAGTGCAGAGAAGGAGGAACCATAACAAAGTCAAAACAGAAAGATAAACCTACATACAGTAAAGATAGAAACTCCACCAGCCCATTTCTCAAAAGATTTAAATACAACAACATGTCAGTTTCTGCAAAAAGTATTTCAACGTTTCGCTGATTTTCGTCAACTGATTTGAACGTGAAGAATCGATGACCGTGACCTGACAGGCGTACAAGCAGAGGAACAACATGTTATTTTCAAAGACCCCGGGAAAGTGACAATGATTTGCTGGTTGAGGGTGAATCTGGACTCCAGTGCTGATGTACCTGGGTATCATCAGAAATGGTAACCAGAGGTACGCTGTGTTTCACCTGGTTAACCTTCGCACAGGACCTCGCTCTGTTGTTCAAACCAGAATTCATGCAGCAGCAACATCTCCACGAAACGCTGTGTTTTCGTAGCTGGAGCAATCTGCATTGGTAATGACATCCAGGGGGGTCAGTGATCTGTGTCTCGGAGGTGATGACCTGTCTTCATCCGCTCATACATAACGAGATGAAGAGTCATTTTCGACCTGACTCTTGTTTTCTACACTGTGTTTCACTCTGACTCCCCACTTCCTCTCCTCTCGCCTCCTTCCCTCGCCTTTCATCTCTTCTCCGTTCTTGTGTGGTCCCGCGGCAGTGACTCCGCCACCGCTCAGTTTGGCAGTAATGAGCCCACACCCGCGCATTATTGTCTCTCCCTCTCCATTTCTAAACCAAAGTATCTTTAACACCTTTTTCCGATTAGCACTCGATCCCGGCCGTCATTCCCCCCTCCACTCCGGTCGCTCGGCTCGTTTTTCCCTGCACCGTGGTTTTAATTTGTATCAATATTTTCACAGTTTCCCATTTGTCAAGGGGCGTAATAGCTTCTGATTGGAATAACACACCCACTGTGCTGCTGACCGGGTCCGGACGTGATGGAGAGGTGTTCTGTGGAGGCTTTTGTAGCAGAGTAGTATTTTTTTAAGTATTTTTACTTTGATTACGTGTGGGTTTGCCAAAAAAAAGAGTACTCCCAGTATGTTTATGGTCTTGTTTATCTGAGCCCATGTGTGTGTATGTATTTGTCCACACAGATTTGTGGGACGGTGAAACGGCGACAGATTAAGTCAACGCCAGCAGACCTCTCACGTCTTCCTCCCACTCTTCTTCTTCATCCCGTCTTCTCTCCCTCCCTCTCGCCGCCGTCTGTCTTTCCTCCTCGCTCCTATGCTGCTCTGAAATTGTTTCCCTCCTCTGAGATTAATGATCGAAAATTTATAGTTCAGACCAGATGTGATGACAATGGGAGCGTGTCTGGAGTGGAGCTGGGAAGCCGTGCGTAAGAGGGAAGGAAGCGGTTTCCAGTCGCGTGTGTTCGTGGGTGTGTTAGCGTTGGAGCGCGCGCGTGTGTGCGAGTGTGGTCTACCTATTACTCGTGCTGTGTGGACCTAAATGAGGACTTCAGTTGTACATTGACTTAAATAAGGCATCATGGATAATCTCGTCAGAGACGCAGATATTTTGTCCTGTGTGTCAGGACCGTCCATTTGGAGTTGTTCTTTCTTTCCTTGTATTTGCACGTGCGAGGCTGCAGCTGTCTTCTGACCAAACACTAACACATCAGATCAGGTTGCGGACCCACATCACATCTCTGTCCCTCAGTGCCTCCATCCCAGCACCTCCTCTGGATTTGTCTTCTCAAATTTCAAGTTTTTAATTGAGATATCTGGAGCCTCGTCTGGAAAGGATGTGTAGGTGGCCAGGGTTTGCAGCCTTTAGTGTGTGTGTGTGTGTGTGTGTGTGTGTGTGTGTGTGTGTGTGTGTGTCTGTTTAGCAATGTCAAAGAACACCGTCTCGTTCTTACTCGCACACACTCCCCACCCCACCCACCTCCCTACAAACACACAAGGGCAGCTGTGCCTGTCTTGCTGTGTTTTTCTGAATGTGTGTGTGTGTGTGTGTGTGAGCGTGTGAGTGCGTTGTGTGTTTTTACTGCCAGATTCCGCTGCTCAGGTTACACACACCCCCTTTTTTTTCACTAATGGCTGAAAAATGCATGGAGTGAACCTGGAGCCGCAGCTTCGCCGGTTCGGACAAACCACGGGCTCAGTTGTGTGTTGTGGTGTGGAGTTGTGGGTTTGAGGCCTCATTGGGGATTGGTGGGGGGTGGGGTGGAGGGGGGTTTGGGGTGGTGGTGGGGGGGAGGTCTCATTCCTGATTTACAGAACATGAAAAAGATGTTTTTTTGAAATGGGGCCCAGAAATGATTGAGCAGTTAAGTTCCTGTATTCCTGACTTTACGAGCCTGGTATCAGATCCAGCTCCACATACCTCCCTTTGTTTCTTTAAGGCCACTTGGATGGAACACAAAAAGCAGAGAGAGAGAAAAAAATAATAACACAAACATAAAAACGTACGACGAAATCTTAGCGGGCAGCTTTTATTCAGCCTTTATTTGGAAATTTGTGCGGTTTGTGTACGCGGAGTAAACAAGGGACATGGAGGCGCACGCACTTTCTCGTTTCCACTCAGTCACTGCAGCGGACGCACGTCACAGGTGTGATGTGCGTTTTATTTTTCTGCCTTTACCACTATAGTCATTAAAGGGAGGATCCGTATCAGATCTGCTATAACAACGTGCTGCCCCTACAGCGAAGTAGACAAAGCTGCCCCCCACCCCCGGAAATCAGGGCGGCACTGTGGTGAACAGAGACGTAAACATGCTGGTATGTGTATGTGTGCGTGCGTCCGTGTGTGTGTGTGTATGTGATATGAAATAGCAGTGGAGACTGCGGAGTTGCACACAGGGTCGAGTTTCAAAAGCTGTTTTCCGACTTGTTGTTGTTGTTGTTGTTGTTGAGTTGTGTGGAGACAAACGTACACAGACGCACAAAGATATATTGTGTCTTTGTCCTGATACTGATAGATGCAGTGCATCTTCATGAATACATCAACACGACTGGCACACCCCATAGACAGATGTGAACAAAATATAGATGCACACACACACACACACACACACACACACACACACACACACACACACACACACACACACACCTCAGGGGCCCTGGCCTCCATTTCACGGCTGTCTGTCCCACATCCTTTCGTTCTGCCTCGTTTCACGTCCAGCAAAGACACGAAAGGAAAGAAGATGGACGAGATGGAGGGACGGGGCAAAGCTTCGGCTTTTTTTCCTGGCTGCAGTCGGAAGACGTCAACAAGTCTGCAGGAGAAGAAAGAATAATAATCTGTGTCCCAACAGGATGAGATGTCACACATGAATCCCAAACACTGTGGGGATAAAGAGAGGTTTAGCCACTGTAGACCCCCCCCCATTCTCACTCACACACACACACACACACAACTGACTACATTTACACAAATAATAACGTGTGATTTAAACATCATTCCCTCATGACTGTATTCAGAATAATCAATAATCAGATTGAGGAACATGAAGTGTAGACGTCAGTCACCGGATGATAATGTTCCTATAGCAGAAGTCATGGAGACGTGAGTCACGATCGGACTACGCTTTGTAACAGCGGGAATATGAATGGAATATTATATGAGCAGCTAAACACAGCATTCACCGCCATCCTCTCTCTCTCTCTCTCTCTCTCTCTCTCTCTCTCTCTCTCTCTCACAAGCCTCCTCTTGTCCTCCCTCTGCTCCACCAGCTGATAGAAGGCATCTTTTCTCTTGAGCGTCTTTCAGCTCCTCGTTCTCTCCCCTCCCATTTGCCTTCACGCTCCATTTACATCTGTGTGTGTGTGTGTGTGTGCGTGTAAGTGAGTATGGTGTGTGTCTCCTGATTTGATGCCAAGTCAAGCTCTCATACATCTCTAATGGGTCTTAAATACCCTCTGCTAGCTTTGTCTTCAGCTCCCTGTGCGAGATGCCATCTGTCAGTCAGCAGACTCGTCTCTGTCAGGACCTGAGCCGTGACTCACCCCGACGAAGACGTGCAACACAACAACACAAAGATCTTTTCTTTTTTTAGTTTGTTTGTTTGTTTGCTTTTCTCTTTTTCGTGTGTCACTAATATTTAATTTCACCTTTCTGAAGTACATCCCTCCTCACAAATATTCCAGCTCGCCAAATTCTAGTAGAAAACGTTGAGGTCTGCTTCAGCTCTCCTCACCTTCTTCTACCTGTGGAGTTACGGGTTTGGTGATTTCGTGTTATGGCCGTTCTTTCTTGGCCTGATATGTTTTTTTATCCTTTCATTGAATTTTCCTTGACCTTCATCTGTCAGCCGTTGGTGAAGTCCAACGCAAATGTGTTTTCATTTCGGGTTTCCACATCAACTCTCCCATAGCTAATATGAGGTGTAACATTACTTCTTTGTGTGCGTGTATGTGTGTGTGTTTTGGCATTGTGGACGTCCTGAGAGTTAAAAGTACAATTATAATAGGCACCAAATGTAGCAGAATTTAACAAGGGTCATTAATCCAACTATTATTCATATCATTAAGTGCACGCTGCCTCGAAATGCAAGTCAGACTGTGGGAAACTGGATATTTCAGGATGTGGGCTACTTTAACGTATCTCACTTCCTCTCAGTTTGTTTCATGTCATTAAGACTTGGACTCCCAGCCGAGGAGAGGGGCTGAAGGTGTGGATGAAGATGTGCTGCACCTGACTCTGGAAACTATGAATTGTAATATGTATAAATATCTTTATATTTTTGGGAAATTGAGTTTTGAAACTGATTAATGCTGTCGAGTCGATTCGTTTCCTGATTGAGGAAACGGCGCGTGAGGTAGTGGTCCAGCAGGGAAAGTCTCTCTCTCTCTCTCTCTCTCTCTCTCTCTCTCTCTCTCTCTCACAAGCCTCCTCTTGTCCTCCCTCTGCTCCACCAGCTGATAGAAGGCATCTTTTCTCTTGAGCGTCTTTCAGCTCCTCGTTCTCTCCCCTCCCATTTGCCTTCACGCTCCATTTACATCTGTGTGTGTGTGTGTGTGTGTGTGTGTGTGTGTGTGTGTGTGTGTGTGTGTGTGTGTGTGTGTGTGAGTAAGTGAGTATGGTGTGTGTCTCCTGATTTGATGCCAAGTCAAGCTCTCATACATCTCTAATGGGTCTTAAATACCCTCTGCTAGCTTTGACTTCAGCTCCCTGTGCGAGATGCCATCTGTCAGTCAGCAGACTCGTCTCTGTCAGGACCTGAGCCGTGACTCACGCCGACGAAGACGTCCAACACAACAACACAAAGATCTTTTTTTTAGTTTGTTTGTTTGTTTGCTTTTCTCTTTTTCGTGTGTCATCGATATTTAATTTCACCTTTCTAAAGTACATCCCTCCTCACAAATATTCCATCTCGCCAAATTCTAGTAGAAAACGTTGAGGTCTGCTTCAGCTCTTCTCACCTTCTTCTACCTGTGGAGTTACGGCTTTGGTGATTTCGTGTTATGGCCGTTCTTTCTTGGCCTGATATGTTTTTTTATCCTTTTAGTGAATTTTCCTTGACCTTCATCTGTCAGCCGTTGGTGAAGTCCAACGCAAATGTGTTTTCATTTTGTGTTTCCACATCAACTCTCCCATAGCTAATGTGAGGTGTAACATTACTTCTTTGTGTGCGTGTATGTGTGTGTGTGTTTTGGCATTGTGGACGTCCTGAGAGTTAAAAGTACAATTATAATAGGCACCAAATGTAGCAGAATTTAACAAGGGTCATTAATCCAACTATTATTCATATCATTAAGTGCACGCTGCCTCGAAATGAAAGTCAGACTGTGGGAAACTGGATATTTCAGGATGTGGGCGACTTCAACGTATCTCACTTCCTCTCAGTTTGTTTCATGTCATTAAGACTTGGACTCCCAGCCGAGGAGAGGGGCTGAAGGTGTGGATGAAGATTAATTGTAATATGTATAAATATGTTTATATTTTTGTCAAATTGAGTTTTGAAACTGATTAATGCTGTCGAGTAGATTCGTTTCCTGATTGAGCGAGCGATTGAGTAAACGGCGGGTGAGGTAGTGATCCAGCAGGGAAAGTTCAGAGACGTGGGCGGCATCATCAAATCTTCTCAAGGAGACACTCACTCCTCGCTCTTAATCCCCCCCCCCCAACCCCTCACTTAACGACCACCCCTGACCCCATCCTCACAGCCTCACCCCACCTGCCACTGAAAGGAGACGTGGCCCTTCAGCATCCTTCTCAGCATAGCTCCCCGTCCTTCACACACAACACAGGCGACTCCACATTGTCACCTCCGTGGACGGGGGTTGGATGAGAGATGATTGGGAGGAGAAGAGGGATTAGCAAAGTGGGAGGTGCGGAGAGCATCCAGGAGGAACAGGTGGATGACTGATTATCTGTAACTGTCAGATAATACAGTTTTTAATGTAAACACGTCACAACCCAAAACCTATCAAACATCTAGATCCTTCAAATGTGAGTATTGCTGCAACAAGCTAATTATAAAGTCTGTATATGCATAGACAAATAAAGATAACAGATACAGTATGGGAGAATATTAGAGTAAGGGGGAGAGAGAGAGAAGAAAGAGTGGGCGAGCGGGGGTATCCATGTTTGATCACAGCGTTTCACGGGGGCGGAGGGGGGGGGTCTTGCACCTCTGAATAGACAGCTTACTGGCTATTATACGGTCTGGAGGATTAGTCCTGTTCACTATTGTTGCCCTCAGGAGGTAACGGCTCATTAGGACTGGGATTTTGTCTCCGGCACTGCAGGCCCCATTGTCCCACTCAGAGCGGGTTATTAGGCGCTCCTGTCGGAACAGCCCCCCCTGCTGAATAGACCTGAGAGGTATGGAGAGTCTGTGAAGGGCAGAACAGGGTCCGGCAATTAGCAACGACATGTTTGAAGAGAGGGGGAGAGAGAAGAGAGAGAGAGAGAGAGAGAGAGAGAGTGGACCTGTGCTACAAAAAGGCTTCTTTTGAAGTTTTAGAAACTTTTGTCTCCTTTTTTTTTTTTTGCCGCTTCGCTCTTGTGCTGTCATCAAAGCCAAAGACTGGTTCTTCAGCACGCAGCCTCCCTCCTCCTCCTCCTCCTCCTCCTCCTCCTCCTCCTCCTCCTCCTCCTCCCTCCTTTCTTTTCTCTCCCGTTCGTCTCTCATTTGTTACCCCTCATGCCCGAGAATGCGTTTGTGTCAGCGCCGAAAAGGCCCTGTATCTTCTGCCGCCGCTTTGATGTCTTAATGATGACGTGAAGAGCGGGTTATGTTCGGAGATGCCCCCCCCACCACCACCACCACCAACTCCCCCTCTCCATCTCCGCTCTGCTTTTGTCACTCCTCGGATTCCGGCAGTCGCATCTGGCTTTTCCAATCCCAACAAGCAGCCGGGCGTTGAGACGGACGATAAAGGAGGCATGGATAAACTTGTTTCACTTATCGAAAGGTCGATCAGAGATTTCGCCGCGTCGCCCAGAGCCAGTGCTTTATCGCTAACGATAAGACTTGTTGCCTATTCAGTGCTTTCTTGCCGTGGCCCTGTGGCAGGCAGGTAGACTAAACCGGGCCATATCTCCTCTCCAGGAAGTCTGATAAAACGCTTTATCGCCTGTATCTTTAAACGTTTAACATAGTGGAGGTGGAAAATGCAGACGCAAATGGGCCCAGTCATACGTGGATTATATACAATACCTTTATATTAGACACAGACAGTGGTTTGGTAAAATCAGAAACGAGCTCCAACAGACTGCTTTTGTTCTGATCTGTCTGTCTGTGTGTCTCTGTGTGTGTCTGTCTGTGTGTGTGTGTGTGTGTCTGTGTGTGAGTGTGTGTGTGCACATGTCATTTCTTGTATCATGTCACCACATTCCACTGCATTGTATTTCACATAAATACATGCACAATATGTTTTTGCTTTGTTGTCTCGGGAAGGGGTGTGTGTGCATGTGTGTGTGTGTGTGTGTGCACGTGTGTGTGTGCGTGTGTGTGCAGTTTTCCCCAAGGTTCTTAGGCAAACTCGTTGCTGGTTGTGCGGCGCCTCTGTTATCAGTGTGACAGACACACACACACACACACACACACACACACACACACACACTCACTCATACTGCGGCCATGACCATAATTTGTTCATTACATTCCTCTGTCATGACTGTTCAGCAGTGTTAAATTTAAGATCTTTATCCGTTTGGGTCTAAATGTTCACATTTCCAAACCATTATTCCTCTCTCTGCTCATTTGCTTGCGGTTCCGTCCACATCTCAAACTCTGACACCTTCATAAATCTTTTTTTTTCCCTCTCAGCCGAGGGTTTGAGATTGTCCCGACTGTCAGTCAGTGCTAACGTCACCAGACAACTTGAACGTGCGGGGGGGGGTGTTGCTTTGATCGCAGATCGGTGCACATCATGCCAAAATTAGTCCGATTAAATCCTCCGTGACAAGGCGAGTGTGTCCTTTTAGTCTTTGCCCAAAGACCAAAGCCCTCACAACAAGTGGAAACAGAAGGAAGGGGAAGGGAAGTGAGAGCGTGGGGGGGTGGGGGGGTGTGGGGGGTGGAGATTCTGTCAGACATGTTGTTAAAGGATGAGAACAAGCCACAGAGTTAAACCCTTGTCAGCCCAGATGAACCCTTCTCCTCCTACTGTACTGCAGCTTTCCATTAGACGCTCCTGGCAAGTGTCGTCCCAACAGCCACAATTTCATTAACGGAGAATAATAATCATTTCCATTCCATTTCCAAACGTAGAATTAGAAGCCCAGTGAGTAGGAAATCCACACAGCCGGTCGATGACCTTGAACTGAAAAGACGTTTAGACAAGGACACATCTACCACATGGATATTCTGCTAACTACTGCCTGATAGATCACGTTACCCACTTTCAGAGTCTGAAGTTTGGAGCCTGGGTTTTCATGTGTGTTCACACGCCTCGCTGCAACGAGCGGGAAAACAGAGAGAGACGCCCACCGGTCAGAGATAAAAGTTGCGTTTTATTCTTATGAATCTAAAACCACCTCCGAGTAACGAACGTGAGCGTTGACGAAAGCTGCCATCGAGGTGATTCATGTTGAAAGGCGGCGCAGCGGCTGCATCCTGATGAGCGGCTTAGTTTTACATTGTTGTAAATAGTTATTCATCAAAGACGGTCTGTCAGCGTGGAGCCTCACTCAGCAGAGCCCTGCCGCTTCTTTGATGTTCAACAGGACAAACACAAAGTCCTCACACACACCTTAACACACACACATATACACACACACAAGGGGCATGTGATTGCACGTTGGCACACTACGAGCGCACAATGCAGATCGGTGCAGAAACATTCCTGCATGCTTGTGTATTAGCATATGAAATGCACTAATGATGTTTGCCAGTTTCATTTTAAGCGTGACAGGAGTAGAGCGGATACAAATTGACAATAGACACAAATTGACATTGTCCACCTCTACAGAATTTGTTCTGATGTTTGCGTTGTTTCGTGTCTGTTATCAGCGGATTTAATTGGCGTCAAATAAACTAACGTAAGACGAATTCTGTCGTCATGTCTTCGCCACCTCACATGACCCCGCGGCAGCTGCGATCACACGTATGGCCAAAAATTAAATTCGGGAATGTAAGATGAGAAAGAGGTCAAACGAGGAGAAAACTACCAAAGTACTAATGAGCAGCTATTCAGCTGGAGTATAATTTGATCCGCAGAGGAGCAGGGTGGGCACGAGGGAGTGGATGATTGAGAGTTCAAAGTGCGGCGCCGCGGACGGCGGTATGCGTTTCAGAAGGCGGCGCGTGGCGATGGATGTGGGAGATTCATTAATTCAGCGCCGCAAAGCTCTGCCTTGATGTGGACTAGAGTTACACATGAAGCAGCTGGACGAACACACCCACAAAGACATACGCAAAGACACACAGGTACACTGACAACGACTGCACGGAAACGTATCCTCACTGGTACTCACATTCACTAACAACTAGATACTGTGCATACAATGAAGTATATTGTGGACACACTATATTATACATACTTTATGTACCAGTGCAGTATCCTTTAAACAACTGTTCCTTACTTCTATACATCTCACAGTGAATATACTATGAAGATTCATTCTCTTGCGTTTTAACCAGACGTCTTTGCTTTTTAAGACAACAGGGCAACAGGGCAGTGATATAGGAGATCCACATTAGTGAGTCACGCCATCATCCATCATCCTTAAGGAGTTATTGTGGCAATGCAGCCGCCTGCTGGGCCGAGGACCTTCACATGGCACAGACACAATTCTTATCTGATGAGGACGTTATCTATTTCGGGAATATGACGGTAGTAAGATGCTACTAGGTTGGAGCAAATTGCTAATTATATCTGACGAGGTGCACTTAAAATAGTCAGTGCGCCTGCCGAATCCGAACAGATCCTATCTGTCACCAACGGTTTTAGCTTCCAGTCACTGAAATCAAAGCAACGACACAGAACGGTGACTTTTAGTGTGAGAGATCCAACTCGGAAAAACTATGTGACAAGGCCATTTTAGTCCCTGACCAAGTATCCGAGCTTCACGGTGGAAGTTGTTTAACTTGTGGGAAAGTTCATTACCGTCATCCTGCGAGGAGATTCCGATTTCATCCCACAATTCAAACACCCTTGACAGCCATCGGGAATCGCTGTGAAACAAAACAGCTGTGTGTATCGGGATCCCGTTTCCTCGCAGAGTGCCGGGGGGAAAAAAAAGTCTGGGCTCTGACATGTCTTGTTTTGATGTAGTTTACTGAGGCAATGATGGCTGTCATTATATCATCCGGCCCGGGCGGCTGTGTGAATCATTCGCCGCACACTGGGGGAAACACGCTTGACTGGCGCTCGCAGACCACCTCGTTTCCCGGCCGCTGCAGGTGTCAGTGATTTTGGACTGCAGCGGCTTTGTCAGTGAAAAACAGGTTATAGATAAACAGCGTCAGTCACTTTATCCATCTGCAGGCCAAAGCGACTGGTTGTTCATAACATCCACTTTACACACTTTATCAGTCGAGACAGGAAAATAAGTTGTTTCATATCGTCTCTATACGTCGTTGCTCTCTATGGTCTCGTCTTTGTTTTGGTTGACTTCACATTCGGTATTGATTCATCACCTGTTTTACTTTCACCTGCCAGTCTTACAGATGTGTCCGTGCCTTACTAGCGCTGCGTACCATACATCATTTATAACTTGTCATAACGCCAGACCTTTCCTTTGGATTGGGCCCCTCGTCTTGGGAAGCACTGGTTTAAGGAAATATAGTGTGATGCACACATGGTCGACAGGTGCGTTGGAGAGTGGCATTGTGGTAAAGTGGGTGGTGAGACCCCACAGATTGTCGGTACATCTGTTTGTCACAGACCTTTGTAATTTAGATGTTAATTATCTTTACTTTTTGGACCTTGAGATCGGTTGTTTGTCTGATTTTGTGTTTATGCTGTAATGATCTGTGTGTGTGATCACCACTGTGATCTCTGAACCCCCACCATCAGCAGCGGACATGAAGTAACTCACACAGTAATTCCCCTGAATCATTTCTGTCCTTGAACGGATCACCTCCATCACGTAAATCTATCGGGGATGTATGTTTGCCAGATTCCTGCATGGAGTCCACATCGTCTCCATTTTGGGAAAATCACCGTGTGTGTTGCATGCTTTACCCTGCTGCTCCATCAGTGAAGTGTGAACAGTGATGTAAAGCAGCTACATAAATAAGCACACGCAGCAGATGCAAAGATTAATACTCTTTCACGTGCACATGCGTGTACGCGCATCTGGAAAACAAGACAAGAACTCTACCCTCCTTTTATGCTCAGGGTTGAAACAACACAATTAACTTTGACGGATCCATGATACGCATGAACACACGCACACGAACACACACACACACAAAAACAAAACCAAAAACTTGATCCCTGGCTGTGTGTTTTCAGAACTCATAAACCCCGTCACCGTGTGACGTTTATGAGCGAGTGTGGAACCACTTGCGACTCGTGCCTGTATGTTATTTCATCGCGCTGTTGATATTTTACGCTCTGACACAGTCCATGTTCCGAGTCGGAGGAGAACCTGGTTCGAGGTATATTATCTCGCTGTTGTTTTCTCTCAACATTTCTCGTGTCCTAACCAAACCCAGGCCTTGGAGTTAACCTAAACCTGACCGCCAAGGCTAACCGGCTCGTGCCTGGCCGCGGCGTCTGAAAACACTCCGCCGCTGAATCAGTAACAGTAACGCAGCTTGAAAGTCGATCTGTAGTCCACATAAAAATGTGGCCTGTTGATCGCTTTGTGTATTTGAGGAGATTGAGAAAGTAAGTTTGCGCTTTGTCAGCATAAAAAAGAAATTCCTTTTGCCGCCTTGGCAAGGAAGTTATGTGTCGAGCTCAGCGGCAGTAAAGTCGATAGGGATTTAGTGTCTTGAACACCTGAAAGACAAATCCGCCTTTATTACACCCTACTCAGTTTCACACTGTGAGCCCCAGTCATTTTATTTCATTGATTTTATTGATTGCTTATGTAATATTCTGAGTAGTCGATCAGTCTCAAACTCGACTGACAGTAAAACTCTGATGGACAATCAAAAGTCCTGGACTATAAGGACAAATATGGACCTGACCCGACCTGCCGCAGCTTCTCTGACTGCAAACGATGCCAACTGGGAGTAGCTAACACCGACAAGATGTCGGACTCAATAATGAGTTGACAAGGTAAAGTCTGATGATCAGATGAGGCTTAAATCCTCCCATAATCCATCCCTGGTGGATGTCGTACTGGTGGTTGGTAATGCGGCGGCTCTGGATGTGGATGAGGGTGTCAGCCAGGAGCTCCAAAATCCAAATGAAGTAATTTATTTTTAAGGATGTGGTTAGGGTGAGAGGAGAGAGGGCTTTATAGTATAATACAGCTGTACAATGGATCTATAGACGCTGCACTACTGAGGGGTCTGGAACTGTTTCCAGCCTTTGGGGTGTGGATTTTACTTCCTGGAACAGATTTTATTGCTGAACAGTTTTAGCCAGGACTCTGTTTCCCTGGCTTAAATTAGTTACCTGGAAGGAAACTGGGAACTTTTGGGGCTTTTCTGCTCTCTGTGGCATTTTTTGTCTTCTTCTTGTTATTCAACACTCAGTCTACTGCGTGACCTTCTTCATAAGCCATATGTGCTCTCCAGAAAACTTTAAATTATATTGTTGACGAGTAAAACAGAGGAACACCAGATGTTTGAGCTGCGATTCTACTTTTAACATAGCAATCGCCTGCTTTAAGGACAAGGACACTGTGTGTGTGTGTGTGTGTGTGTGTGTGTGTGTGTGTGTGTGTGTGTGTGTGTGTGTGTGTGTGTCTGGCTTCCTGATTGATTACACAGTTACAGTCCTTATCATAAAATACACACACGTACACACACACATCCATGTTTGACTGTACAGGACGTTCAAGTTGAGACACTGACACAAACAGGAACGTGTCAACTTTTAGTTTTAGTAGAAGTTAAAACAGGAAGTCATACAACTTATAGTGGGTCATTAATTAATTAATTCGTAACACACACTTTAAAATGCTAATTTTGTTAAGTGTTTTTTGTGCTTTTTTTGTTACTTTTTTTAATCCTACACTGACTTTCTGAGTCACCTGACTCACAGCTGGTCAGACTGTTGTGGGTTATAACCCTGTCGCAAGGGCATTTAACAGGCCTGACACACACACACACACACACACACACACACACACACACACACACACACACACAGGTGGCAGTAATTAGCGTGCTGAGCCCATTCATGGCACAGCATCAAACTGCGGTGTGCTGGGCTTCAGGAAACACAAAGCCCTGCCTTAGAGTTAGATACACACACACACACACACACACACACACACACACACACACACGCACACGCACACACACAGGTGGCTGTAATTAGCGTGCTGAGCCCATTCATGGCACAGCATCAAACTGCGGTGTGCTGGGCTTCAGGAAACACAAAGCCCTGCCTTAGAGTTAGATACACACACACACACACACACACACACACACACACACACACACACCCATTATCCACACAATCATAGATGCATGCACCTTCACTCTTTATTTGTCTTGTTCTCTCGCTAACACAAAAGCACCCCCCAACTGTTTTTGTTTAGTCTGCAGGCGAAACACACACTCACACACACACACACACACACACACACATATATGTACACACACATGAAAAAAATATGAATCAGCAATCAGAAACCATGATCAGTTTTTCCATGCATCTGCAGAGGTATGTGATATATGTATGTGATGTATGTATGTGATGTATGTATGTGATATATGTATGTGATATATGTTTGTGATGTATGTATGTGATATATGTATGTGATATATGTATGTGATATATGTATGTGATGTATGTATGTGATATATGTATGTGATGTATGTATGTGATATATGTATGTGATGTATGTATGAGATATATGTAGAAAGATATCAGCAGAGTTCTGTTCTGTTCTGTTTGACCTGCACTTTACTTCACGTTCACTCTAACAGCAGCAGCTGATTGCGTTGTTAATTATATGCGGCACATTTTGTTCCGAGTCGTGATAAGAATCAATGACAAAAGCCTTTTTGGGTCCAATGACGCTGGAAATACTTGAACTGCTGACTCGTTAGTTCCACGAGTGTGTGTAATGTGTCAAGTGTACGATTAACCAAGGCTCCTACTTTAAAATTCTAAAGCACATGTGTGATTGGAGTTTAGTTTAGTTCCCTTATAAATAAATATAATGATTCTGGCCTTTTTGTCAGTTACTAAGTTATCGATTCGATTATTTAGCGTTATTCATTCTGAAGTAACAAAACCTGAAAGTCCAGTTGTTTATGATCCATCACATGCAGCTGAGCCTGAGACGTATGACTCACTGTCATTCATCATGTGGAGTTTTTCACCTCAGACCTCAGCCATGTAGTAGAGACGCACTTCTTTTTGAAACCGCTGCCAACAAAGCGTGGCTAATCAACCACATGCCCAGATGGTTATGTGTAATGGCGTCTATGTAGATTCTATATGAGTGTGCATGTTTGATTCACGTGTACCAAATAGGTAAGAAAAGCTGGAAGCAATTCCCAGACCGAGCCTGACGTGTCTTCATCATATTTCAGAGCCCAGGCTCTCGAACGCCGCGACTTGTAATCGCATTTGTAAATAGCATCATTAAGTTGCACTCGTAAAAAGTTTGTTGTCCTGGCCTGGTCCAAAAGATTCAAGGTGTGTGTGTGTGTGTGTGTCTGTGTGTGCGTGTGTGTGTGTGTGTGTGTGTGTCCATCTGTGATTCACTGATTTAATGTAATGGACGCTGGGACAAGTCATCACCTCAATCACGTCATCGGTGTGATCACTGCCCGCTAAATACTCTGGTCTTACTCACACACACACACACACACACACACACACACACATACATATAAATCAGCTGTCAGTCTGTCTTGTAGTCCTGTGTTGTCGCTCATAAGAGTAGCAGTTAACTGTAGTGTGCGATTTTCCGATCGGCAGTTACAGTTAATAAATCTCTCTGCACTGTCGCCATGTTTTTTTCTCCAGCTCCGTCTTTTCATCTCCCTCCCGCTGCCTCCTGACCTCCTCTATCAGTGAGTCAGATCCCGTCCTGTTCCCCCTCTCTCTCTCCGTCACAGCCCCTTTCAATCTCTCTCTCTCTCCTGCTGTTAATTGAGGACTGTGTAGCAGCACAAGTTATAATGGTTTCCATACGGCTACACAGCCTCTCCACAGGCCAGAGCGTAAATCACTTTGACACGTGTGTGTGTGTGTGTGTGTGTGTGTGTGTGTGTGTAGAGCATGAAGGTCACAAGGTAAATTATTCGCCGTAGAGACGAGAGAAGTTAAAATCACAATAAATTATAAGCAGAAACTAAAAATGATTATTTTTATTGTCAGTTAATCTGTATCACCACCTTTAACACACAACGCAGAGGTCGCACAAACCCAAACGCTTCAGACAGGTTCACCACACGATGATGTTGTCAGATGGTCAAAAATACAGTAATGTAATGGATGATCGCTAATTCCCAGAGTCCAAATTTATGACCTCCAACTCTTTGTGTGTGTGTGTGTGTGTGTGTGTGTGTGTGTGTGTGTGTGTGTGTGCGCAGTAACAGTCCCTGACTCACAGATACTGGATGTACAGTGAGATAAAACAGAGACAAGGTGCAATTTCTTACATTTGTAAACTGAAACCAGCACAATTTTGGCAACTTTGCTTTGACAAATGATCAAAATCAAACTTTCAGGTCGTCTCCTGTTTAATCAGGAATCCAGTCGTTCCTCCTCTGAAGTTCATCATCTTTGAACGTTCCTTTTTGACTTTGGGAAGAATAGTTTTTTTTTGGGGGGGGGGGGTGGTCCTGCACATTTTCATTCCATCCTGGATGCTTCATCACTTTAAAACCTCTTCATGTCCAGAGAAACTTTACCTCCCTGTTGAATTTATTTATTTTAACAAAACGAGAAATAGTTTTTACGTTCACGTCAGTGTCGGCTTCGAGGCCGTACAGTCGGTCAGCGGCGGTTTGCCTTGTTCCCGGCTGTATTCAACAGCTTCTGTCCATAGAGAATTACACGAGCTGCTAATTACATCTGAAACGCGAGCCGCGCGCTGCAGACGGACGGTTTCCACACAGCATCTCCAGGATTACGATTTGGACCAGAAGCTGTTGCGCATAAATCTAATCATCCCTAACAATGACTGAGTGAAATGTTGAAATATCTTGAAACAAAACCCATAAAAATATTCCTGCAGTGACTGTGGTCGGAGAGACTCTCATACCACAGAGAGAGAGAGAGAGAGAGAGAGAGAGAGAGAGAGAACGTCTGTGTCAGAAATGTGTCATCTCTTGTTTTATTCCATCACCGAAAATAAGAGGCGCGTTGTGTAGGAAAGACCCACACATTTGCGGTTGTGTTGTTTTCACAGTATCATATAACTTACAGAGTTATGATGACAGTGTGTGTGTGTGTGTGTGTTATAGCAGGGGGGCTGCTTAAAGGCCAAACGCTGGTTGTCCCTCTGGTTGTCATGGTGATCAGGTTTGGAAGATAAGGACTCAAGAAGAAGAAGAGTTGATGCTGATGAAGCGCAAATCCTGAAACTGCACTGTGGTCAGTTTTTAGAGAAAAGTAGTTTCCTGAGTTTGTCAAATACACAAAGTCCCATCTGGACTGATGGTTTTGGCCCAACAATCAGTGGTCAGTCAGAGCTAACACAGACACATCGGCTTTATCACACACACACACACACAGGGGTTCTGTCCACATATCCAGTGTCTCTATATTAAAACTTGGAAGGACATGACCCTTTAGGAAAACACTGGCCCCCTGGACACACTCACACACACACAAACCCCGACACACTCAAACACGTACCGTAACACACTGGACTTTCAGGAATCATATTTCTGAGCGCGCTCGCTCGTGTCCAATCACTGGCTTTTCTCTGCAGACCTCAAAGTCAATACAGGAAGGGGTTATACAAATACACACACACACACACACACACACACACACAGGGGTCCCCAGCCAGTGAATGTGTGAAATGTAGCACACTGTTGAACAATTTCCCCCTGCGGATTAAAAGAGAGGGATGAAAGGCAAAGAGGAAAACGGGTAGAAAATGAAATGAGGTCAACAAACTTTGGAAAAAGAGAATTTAAGTTCAAAATAGTAAATAGCTTTTATGCTTCTTTTTTATAACTTTTATTGCTGAGCGGGCGGGAAAAAAAAATCAAGATGTAAACAAGAAGACACAAGCAAATGAGACGGAGCAAATGATAGACTGTGGGAGACAGTGTGATGTCTTTATAATAAAGTGCTGACACGGTCACATGAAACCATCCTCACACAGCATCTGCGACGACTGTACAACTTCAACTGCAGAATTACACACACGGGACAAAGAGCAAAGACAAGAGAGGAACATTATGTAAAAAAAAAAAAAAAGGACATTAATTAAAAGCACATGGCAACAGATACAGGAACATATTTGTATCATAAAATGTAAAATAAAAAAAAAGGTGGATTTCGTAATATTTTGACGACTATTAAATGTAGCTTTGCGCAGCGGGTAATGTGTACTGTGAACAAACCTGTATTAAACGTGCATTGTGTGTGTGTGTGTGAGTGTGTGGTTGTAGGTACCAGCCAAAGTATCTGGCGGAACATTAAAAGGTGGAGCGAGATCAGAAGAAAACATTTTGTTTATTGAAAGCAGCTGAAGACGGGATCATGTTTTTTTTTAGTTTATGTGCATCCAACTTGAAACCAACAGCGAGACGTTAACTCCATCTGCCCCGAACCCTGCCCCCCCCCCCCTCAGCAGGGTGGATGAGAGGCGTGAACATGGCAGAAATTTTTTACTAAATCACGTCTGTGGAACATGACAGACGTGATTTGTAGGCGTTGCCCTGAAAGAGGACGACTAGATGGTTGTAGAAGGTGTCACGTCCTGAACATGAAAGTACATGTATGTGAGGTAATGGCTTTTCCAGCAGGAGATGGCGGAGTTGTGTAGAAGAGCGTGGTGTTAATGAGCGTACAGCGTAATTCAGACCACACACATGGACGCCGCTCTCTGTGCGACGTCAGCCGGTCGCCTGTACAACATCATGTGTTTATAGTCAGACATTAGCTCTGTTTGGACGTCAGTCGCCTGGTTCCCTCACACACTAACATTTATGGCTCCTTGTTTAAAATGCTTCTAAATTAAAATCATATATTTGCATTCAGAATGATAATAAATAAACAATTTCCTTTTACACTTTCGTTAAATGTTACATATATTAAATAGCTTATATATTAATATTGACATTATTTTTGTGTCCTGTATAGACCAACTCAATGTTATGGCACTATACAATGAATCAGATTATTTGCATTTATGTACGTGCTATTTTACTATTGTCTGCATGAACGTATAGTTCTGTAATTATTATGATTATTATTATTATTATTATTAGTAGTAGTAGTAGTAGTAGTAGTAGTATTATTAGTATTATTATTATTATTAGGTACCTACACTGGCATGTAGTGAAATAAGAAGTCAAACTTTGGGATGTTGCTTTATGAGTGTGATTCTGGCTGTAGCTTGATGTTGGTTATTGATTTGGTACTGTATCTGAATATACAGCCGCTGTATGCAGCGATTATACGTTTTGTATTTATATAATGTACAATGGAATCTGGCCAACCCTCCCTCAGTAGGGGGGTTTGGCATGTAGGGTTTACAGGTCTGCAGCAGTCCTGGGTGGTGGTGGGAGAGGGGGTGGGGTGGGGTGGGGGTGCACACCTACACCCCCGTGCTCTTTGGCTTCAAACGCGGTGCCCGCTCTCAGAACAGACTGTGCATGTGGCAGGAAGGAGGGATGGGGGGGGGGGGGGGGGGGGGGGGGGGGGGGGGGGCGTGGAGGAGCGAGGCCTGACGGGAATGCCGGCACCTCAGGTTACCATTTAGTTAAAAAACACGCACACGGACACACCCATGCAGGAATTCATATCACACTCACAAACACAGGCACACACAGACACACACATATATGCATGGCCTGCACCGTGTCGCCTGCCTGCTATTAATACCACCCCCTGAGGACACGGGCGGTACTTCGTTCTCTTTTCTTTTTTTTATTTCTTATTTCAAATGCGCCTGTTATTCCATCGTCCAAATGGTGATGCTTTAAAGACGCTTGGCGTCTGCATCACACACGCTGCGCCTTCAGGTGGTCGCGGTCTTAAAATCCATGCACACACACACACACACATGCATGATAAACATATCCATTTGCAGTTACACACACACACACTCGTGTGCTTTCTGCAGGTGGTCCGAGGCTGTTTGGTCCATTTTTCTTTTCTGTCCATAACTACCATCAGGTTTTGGTTGAAGTTTCAGGTTCAAGCCAAGTTAACCTCATACCCACCCCCCAACCCCCCACCCCCCCTCATGTATTTTGACAGTCCTGATGTTGCACTGTATCAGCTCTTCACATTTCCCTGCCACAGGGCCTCCTGGATACATTGGTTCCATCTTGAAGTGGTTCCCAGCAGGAAGGTCCAGGCAGATGTTTGTATCTCTGTAGCAATCATTGGATGCACTGACTGAAGCAAACTGATTCTACTGCAGGAGACTAAAAGATTTATGATCTGGATATTTGAAAAAAAAGGAAAAATCCTGATAAGAATAGAGATTAAGTCATTTCATCAAGATCGAGACAGTCAATGGACAAACACGTGGGATCAAATTATTTCTCATCTGATTTTCTGGTTGACTCCTGAAATGCATATTGATTGAAAACAGACGAATTCCTCCTAACAGCCCCCCCCCCACCCCCCCATGCATGTACATATTGTAAAGCAACAGGTGGGCGCAGAGATTATTTCTTCAGTGTTTTTGTAGTTTCTGGCACCAGAGCACGTTGCTCATGACTGAGTATAGATCATTCACTTTAAGTTACGTTTTTGTTTTTGTTTGTTTGTTTCTCATCAGACGACGCCAGCTCTAGAGGAGCAGCGGGGACGGTCATCGGTGGCGGTGAACACGCCCCGGAGCTCGGTGGGAAACTGGGTAAGCTCATAGACTATCTCCCACATGTGGGGATGTAACACATCTGAGAGGGTGTGTGACATCAAGAAATACAGGAGCAGGCCGAACAATAAACACCCTGTGTACACACCCACTCACACACACCCACACACACACACAGAAGTGCACACAGGCTCACAGCATGGCGGCTGTTGGTTGTTTGTGTAGGTAATTGGCTCTGACAGAGTGGAGGAGCAGTCTATTTCTGTGAGGTGTGATTTGGTGGGACACCCTTCTGGGGGGGGGGGTTGGGGGGGACCCCCCCCCCCCCCCCTCTTGTTTCCATGCTTATAGCACAATCACCCCTACAACAAAACAAAAGCAAAACATACAAATAACAACACAAACACTGATACACAAGTTAAAACTACCTGATTATAGATGAGCCACAGTTACCTTCTCAGTAATCTCACTTTGAATCTAAAATTGGACATTGAACTTTTCTCTCTCCCACACACACACATGCACACACACGCACACACACACACACACACACACACACTGGTTCACTCTATCTCTCTGACACGCTGATCAAAGGCGGCCCGTCGGAGGGTCAGTAGTATTTTTACACTGTGAAGTGTGGCGATGAAGTGGCCCCTGAGACCCAGAACAAGCCCCTGCCCTTTCCCCGCTCGGGCTCTCACCTCCTCCCTCTCTCTCTCCCTCTCTCTCTCTCTCTCTCTCTCTCTCTCTCTCTGCACTCTCTCTAACCCTACCTGCTTTATTTTTTTAATCTCGGGCTCCTTCTCTTTGTTCTCAGTTTTCTCTTTAGTCGTCAGTCTTCAGAATGTTATAACCCTGATATGAACCTCCTCCTCAGCCTCTGTTAGATGTGTTGACCCTGCGTGTTCACAGTTCAGCTGTAGTCCAGTAGCGTCTCTCAGGACTGGCGCAGGACAAAGGGGGGGGAGTTAAAAGCCTTCGGGGTTGTGTTGTTTTTGTCATCGGGCCCAGCTTCGGGCCCGGTCGTTAGAGAGCTGTACTCGGCTGAGTAATTCAGCCGTCATGAAATCTCCGGATTTGTGTGACATAACTCTTCCCCCTGTTTGTTTACCCAGAGCTGGAATAATAACGGTGTCCAAAGAAACAGACGCAACTGCAGTAGTTTCAGGGTGATATATCGCCCCGGTTGACGGCTATCTGCTGTGGCGAGAACATGAGGGCTGTAAAAATCAAGCGCTCCTGTGAATGATTTCCTCGCCTCCCTCTCTGCTGGATAGTTTTTTTTTTTTCCCACTTTGATCCCATGCGCTGCTCATTGATTCCTGGATTTTTTTTTTAAGGGAGATATTTTTTTGTATGGATAAGTGCGTGGGGTTATGTTATCACAATTTGATATATTGTGTATGCTGAGGAATATGTTTGTATTGATAGGGTTGTTGTTTGAAATATATATATATATATATATATATATATATATATATGACTTCATGACTGGATATTTACAGGATATTTACTGTTGCATAGTCATCTCGTCATTTTCTGTGTTTTACACTCAGCTTTTATGGAAGAATGATTTTTGGCCTTTTAATCGGGACAGGAATAAATAAAACTGAGGCAGGAGGTGCGTGATGAGTGGAAAATAAATTGTGTCTATTCGTGTATACACATGTTTGCGTGGGTTTGTGTCTGTTTGTCCTGTGAGGAAGTCTTTTGTGTCGGAGAGAAGAGGAAATTATTACCATTATTATTTTTTAAACAAAACAATTAGGGTCTGTTACAGCAAATTAGATTGTATATACCGAGAGGCCTGCTGCCATATGTTGTTACAACACAACATGGCGTTTCTGGCACTGCCTGCAGGGGGGACCACCCATCATTCTCATTCCGTCCTAAATTTAATCCTGTTTAGTCTGAAAATTCATGTCAACAAAAAGAGGTTTGTGCAAACTGAGGTTTGAAGCTAATACCATTTCTTGTTTTCTAACTGTGTGGAAACACATGTCAGTACGACAACAGACGCCTTCTCACACCAGGCACAAATATATAATTGTGTGTCGATGCAGATTATTGTCAGCATCAAAGACACAGATTTCATGGGGCGCAACGCGAGGTCGCACAACAGTGCTGAATATTCACTGGGCAGAAAATGAATTTGTAAGCATATTGGTTGCTGCTGATGTCTGCAGTTACAAACAAGGATTCAGCGAATGAAACGTTAGATTCAGGAGCAGGGACACAGCAGTGCACTGTGGATAAAACCAAAACATCTGTATGATCATAGAGGGTTCACCATGCAGAACATCATCCTGACATTTTGAACTTTCTGCAAAGAGAAAATTGTTGGATGTTTTTGCAAAGATTCCCTCAGAAAATCTCGTCTTTTGCGACAGAAGAGTAATATAAGCTGAAACACGGGAGACTTGAAACAGTTTGAACTCCACATCTGGGTCTTTGATCTGTCGAATAAAAGTGTCAAATAAGAAAAGGATGAATTCCCTTCCCAATCTACTGACTGGTCAGACGAACAGAACAGCGCTCGTAAATATAAAAGAGTTCTTTAAACCGTTTATCGCTTCTTCTTATTCTTCTTCAGCTTCTCGCCATTTCTGCTCTTTATTATTCACATGTGCAGCAAATTTCTGTCGCATTTCTTAAACATCATTTTTTATTGAAACGTTTTATTCCCCTCTGCACACGCAGTGCGTCCACGTTTCACGCAGCCGGCGAAGATGAGGAAACGTGTCATCGCGCGGCCGGTGGGCAGCTCGGTGCGTCTGAAGTGCACGGCGAGCGGTAACCCTCGGCCCGACATCGTCTGGCTGAAGGACAGCCGGCCGCTGGTGGACGAGGATGGAGGAGCTGGAGGAGGAGGAGGGGACGGGAAGAAGAAGAAGTGGACTCTAAGTTTAAAGAACCTGACGCCGGCGCACAGCGGGAAGTACACCTGCCACGTGTCCAACAGAGCAGGAGAGATCAACGCCACCTACAAAGTGGAAGTCATACGTGAGTCTATACGCATCACACTTAGGGTAAATCCAAACAAAATGACGACTGTGCAAGAACAGAATATATAAGCACATCTAAATGTCCACGTGGAGACTTGTGGCGCGTGCGTTGTTGAGCGTCCACGCTGGTATGTGATACAACGTGCCTGACGCACAAACAATAGGAACAACTCTACACAGTGTGTACATTATCGTTTGACTGAGAGGCCTGTCGAAGCAAATGTCAGGGTTCGAAACGTGTTTTCTTTCCATCCTGACCCACAACACAGTCATTACGTAGAACGTGGAAGATCGTATGATCGGGAAGACCATCATTAACTTTTCAGCCGTTGAAACGATTGGCTGGCAGAGTAATCGCTCTTTGCTTTCTTAAGAAATCGCTCTTTGTGTTTGGAAAAGTGCTGAGTATAGATTTTCACCTCCCACAGACAACGGCCGCACATCGGCAGATTTCTCCCTATAGGCTACTGTCAGACACCACATGATGAAAGTATGAACTGGTGGTAATAAATGGTCTTTGCAGATCATTTGAAATTTGGAATGATTGAATTTGACCATTGCACATTCAGGAATGTGCAGGCGTTTTTCTCCAGTGGCGTTTATTGATCAGTGATCGTCAGTCAGGCGGCGGAGGAATGTCTCTGATGCCGCTTCAGTCTGGTTTTACTGTTGAGAACAAATTGCGTGTTATGAGTTGTGAATGTTTCGCTATGTGTTAGGTTGTGTGTGTGTGTTTTTTACACTGATTGATTTAATGCTGAGCAGCTCAGTGGAGACCTGGCAGTGACTTTGTGTGTGTGTGTGTGTGTGCGTGTGTGATCACTAAACTGTACACTGTGTTACAGCTCTGTTGGGAGGCTTAGACTTGCTGCCTTGACTCTCACTTTTCTCTGCACATCTGCTGTACATTAAACTACAGCAGTAGCCTTTGCTAAAAGACACACACACACGCACACACACACACACACACACGCACACAAAGAGAGGAAATCAATCAAACTGCTGCTCGCTCGTGTCAAACATGATATTTTATCTTTCAGCAGAGATTCACTCGCCTGTCAATCAGTCACTGCTGAAAACAAGAGGAGCAAAGCTCATAAGCAAAACTATCATCATCATCATCACCATCATAAAGGAGAAGTAAACAGTAAACGTCATTTGTGAATATCATAAACAAGCTGATCAATATGGAATATAAGTCTAAATACGTTAAATGTGGTTTAACCCACACAAAAAATAAAATATATAAACTTATATATAAACAGTGCAGACACTGTGGTTCTTTCCAACATCATGGATTAATACTTCAATACAGCCGACGAGGAACAAAAAAAAAAGGAATCAAAGTCATTTCCACAGGTTATGATGTTGTGCGATTGCGTTAGCAGAAACTAAACAGGAGACTTTTGAATGTCTCTGGCAGGTGTGTTTATTCTGCCATGAAGACCGAGAAAGAAAAGGCGAGAAGTGTTTGTATGTCTCCAGCAGGGAGGGAGGATGTGGCGGTGAATTCAGCAGATACTGTGCAAATAACGCTTTCAAACCGTATTATGGTCTGTCAGCGCCGGCGGCGTTCCTTTAAAGTTTCATTCAGTCCAAATAAATTGAGTAAACAAAGAACATCCTCTTTTTTTTCACTGTGCTTTCCAATAGATTCTCTTTTTGTTGACGGGGCGTCTGAAATATAAAGCAGCAATTCTCTGGTTTTTATTGAACAGGTCCCAAATAAATGGTAAAAAGATTTTTAAGGGATTGAGAAGAAAATGTAAAAAAAAAGGGCAAAAGTATAGTGCAGGAAGTTTTTACTGCATACCGTTAGGAAGATGGAGGCTTCACATGATGTCCTCTTTGTGCAGAGCGTACCAACTCTAAACCCATCCTGACCGGCACTCACCCCGTCAACACCACCGTGGACTACGGCGGCACCACGTCTTTCCAGTGTAAAGTCCGCAGTGACGTCAAGCCCGTGATCCAGTGGCTTAAACGAGTTGAACCCGGCGATGAGAACAAGTTTAACTCCACCATAGAGGTACAGGTGCACGCATGGCGAAGAGATGTTTACCTGTAGCATTCGAGTGAACTGATGCATGAACCTGTATGGGTTTATTCGAAAGGTTGGAGACCATCGCTTCGTGGTCCTGCCGACCGGAGAGGTGTGGTCACGACCTGACGGATCTTACCTGAACAAGCTGCTGATAACCAGAGCCAAGGAGGAGGATGCTGGCATGTACATCTGCCTGGGAGCTAATACTATGGGCTACAGCTTCAGGAGTGCATACCTGACCGTGCTGCCAGGTAAGAGCAGGAATCAATATCATCATTTATATTTACCAATTATATTTATATTTACAGATATTATAGTGTTTGTTGTTTCATGACTTCATCTCGTGTTCTTTCACAGATCTGAAACCCCAGATCATCACCGTCCCCATGGCGACATCGCCCAGCCTGCCCTGGCCCGTCATTATCGGAATACCAGCAGGGGTCGCCTTCATCTTAGGCACCGCCCTCTTGTGGTTCTGCCAATCGAAACGCACCTGCTCCTCCTCCTCATCCCCATCGTCATCCTCCGCTTTGCCTGCCGCTCAGCGCCTACCTGTGGCCAATCGCGACCGCTCCTGCCCAACCCTCCCCCCTCAGGCGGCCAATGGGGACAAAGATTGTCTTTCATATGAGGACTACATCGCCCATCAGCAGCTGCTCCTGGCTCAAGGGGGCGCTCCGTTGGCCCCTAAAGTATACCCCAAGATCTACACGGATATTCACACACACACGCATTCGCACGTGGACGGGAAAGTGCACCAGCACCAGCACATTCACTACCAGTGTTAGCAGCGAGGCTAGCAGCGAGCGTTTGGCGCGCTCATGCTCAACTCACTCACACCAATCCACACAAACTGCAGAGAACAGGGAAGACCACCATGCTGGAGACCACGCGGATCCACACACAGAAACATGGGATCAGGCAGTCGCTCCTCGTTGTGTTGCAGCCGTTTGTTGTTGTGCGCGCAAATGGAAACAATGAAGAATGTGAAGAGAGAGAAGGCAGATCTTTATTCACGAGAGAAAAGTCCTGAAATGCGTTTCGATCCGTCCTCTGGTTCATGAAAGTCTCCGTGTAAAAACGTGTCGATTGATTTTTTTTTTTTTTTTCCTTTGAAGCAACAGTGAACTCGCCGCGTCCATGTTGTTTCACAGCAATTTTATCTGCCCGTGTTGCGGCTCGCTCACGTTACAAGGCTCCAGCTCCGGAGGCCCGTGTATATAATGGATTATGATAATATGGCATTTAGCATGCTGCTTCATCCCAGAATATATTGCATGTGTCTTATGTAGTAGCTTAAACTTCAGCGTGTATCTCAGGCGTCAGCCCAACTGAGCCATACGAACCACAACTCGGGACAAACACACACACACACACTGTGTGAGATGGGGGCTGCTGGTGTTTCTCCCTCCAGGCCGACAGCTGCTTTTATCAAGAAAACGTCCAGCTGCTATCTGCGTGAAAAAGAGTGACGTCCTCGTCTATCTAGCTACCGTGTGATTTCTGCCACAACCAAGGACCTCCCGCTGAATCATCAGATCTCCTCATGACTCTGATGAGCGGTTTCCAACTCTTTATTGCAGTTTTTTCCTTTTTCCTGACTGAAATAGTGAGTCTGGTGAAGGATAGGAGTTCTCATCAATTGTCTTACGCAAACGAGGACAAAGGGGTCGTCCACGATGCCTTTTGGTGTCACGATGTCTCCACATTTCATGGATGGGTTTCTGATCTTTGGATTCATCACGGCTCACATGGTGCAGACGGCTTAAAAGACATTTATTTTTTAAACTTTTTAATCCATGGAGGACGTCTGACATTGTTTCTTTTCAAAGAACCACGCATGATGAGCTGCCATATCGTTGAACGGGGTTTGCGAAGCTGCGTGTGTTTTGTTTTTGTGTATTTCTTTCAGAGAGGGCCTCTGGAAAACATCTGCGAGCTCTTGTTTTAATGTGGAGGAGCAAGGTTCTGGACACTCGGCTGCCTCCTCATCTGTAGCGCCAACTCGCACCCGGAGAAAGTGAAATGAAAAATGTAATCAACTCACTAAAGATACTTTAATGGTAAAGTAATGGCATTTTAAGCGTTGTCATCGTTACATCACGAGTCGTATCAACACCCGCTGTTCATTATTAAACTCCTGTGGGCTGTTTCTGATTAAGGTGAAGGTCTAAGGTTACCACCATCGGAGATTTTTAAATGATGAGATCGACGCATGTGTTGTTAAATGGATTTTCTGCCTTGTCTCACTGTCTGCGTACAGCGCAGCTGCAGGTTGATTAATATTTTCCAAACGATGGTTTGCACTTTTGTAAGGTAGGAAAACCGGTGTTGTTGTTGTTCCCTTGTATTCGTTGAATTAGGTAAACTTAGGTAATTCCTAATGCTCTTCCTCCATGCGGTGTCCCGAGCAAAGATTTAATCAGCCCAACTGAAAACATCTGTGCGTTTAGTGCAGGTTATTATGAGGTCATCGACAGCTGTGGACTAAAGCAATTAGTACATAAAACCCCCAGGACGACCTGGTTAGCTCATGTGGAAGAGACTGGATTTTAAACCTCAGGGTGATGGCGTATTTGAGGTGAAGGCCTCAGTGGACCCAACGTGTCAGTAGATACACGAAAAATAAACGTATTAATTATTCCCATTACCACCTTTCCTGTTTTGCCCGTTTACCTGCTGTTTCTCAGGTGTCCATCTCATTGCTCCTGTGTGTGTTCATGACTCTGACCACTAAGTAAAAACAGTGTAAAGTGATACGCTAAGATGAGGTCTGGGTTTCAGCTGTTGTGCGTTACAGCTCCTCATATGTGAAATATGAACGGAATTAAGCTCGTCATTTATTGTACTGTATTTAGTAAACAGCCGGTTTTCTTCGGGACATCAAAGATCCAACTGTGTTCCGGTAACCATGTGACAGGAAGTGATCTATTGAAATCACCTGATAAACTCAGTGGCACATGTGGTCGGACTTCGCCATAGATCTTTGCACATAAATCTCTAAAGTCATGTGGAAAAATGTACGAGTGTATTAATATGGATAAATCATACATGATTAAAAAAAACACTAATTGGTACATTCTATATGTTTTAAAGTGGCCTTGAAGTACCTGTGATGTTCTTACTGTTACGATTCTTCACGTCGTCCGTGAGGTTGTACAAACATCTGTTCGGAATAATTTGATGAGGCTGGAATAATCAGGATCCCCATGTGGTTTAATTGGAAGCTGCGTTTGAACCTGTGTTGAATGTTTCTCTCGTCCTTCTCGTCTTCCCTCTTTTGAAATGTCTGCATCACCCTGAACAACAGCTGGAGTGTGTTACGTCATTGTTCTTTTTTTTCCCCCCTTCTTCTGGTATCGAGAGGATTTAAAAATCCAGCAGTAACATTTTCACCAGTTACTACTGCCCCTACCCCCCCCCACCCCTGTACGTTTTACGTGTCAAAGCTAACGGACTGCCACTAGAGAGACTGTATATACTGTATATGTGCACTTACCGCTAGTATGTACATGCAGCATGCATTAGTGTCGAGATGATCATTTAGTGAGAATGGTTTGGACCATGAAGTAAAGTTGGCCCTGAAAACATTGTAAATGCCGACACTGTCCTCCAGCAGCCAGTAAGAGAGTGTGCCTCTAATTTATTTTATTCTACAGCAGTTTGTTATGTTCATATAGTTGGGCATTATATTGCATGAGTGGATTTTGTGTTATAGTCACGATGTAAGCTACGTAGCACATACCGTGTTCATGGCGTTGTAAGATACTGTATTTATATATACATGTTGACAGAATATACTGAATCCTATCGATAATCCTTGTATCGACAATCTTGTACAGTCGCAGCATCATTTACCATAAAATGTATTTTCTCTTCTCACGTTATTGGTGCCATTAAAAAAAAAGAAAGTCAACTCTCTCTGGTTCGCTCGTTGTGTTTTAAGGTTCAGTCGAATCCAATCATCTTTTAATAAAACAGATTTATTCTCTCTTTTTGTTTTTTTTTGTTTGTTTTTTTTCCCCCCAGTGTCCCAGATCTGCCTCTCTCACCGCTGACACGGAGCGGGATTCCAGCCACATCCAGCAAAACGCCTCACGCCACCATGGGACTGTCTTTAAGTTCTTTAAATAGTTGTAGCCCTTCAATTGTGAGGGCTGCAGCCAACGTTTCAGTTGTCAACATGTCTGTGTCGAGGGATGACAGATGGACGAGCGTTGCATGCAGACGGAGGGTGTGAAGGCTCAGTGTCTCTCTCTCTCCCTCTCTCTCTCTCATTCAGGAGTCGTTTCAGGAGATGTTGAAATGATGGTGTGCTGGAAAAGGGCGGAGGAGGCAAACAGGCAGGAGATGAGAACGGAATATGAAGGTGCACAAATAAAATGAGTCATTTCCCTGCTCTTAGCCCTGTGGAGTTCCATCTTCTAATGTCTCCTCCATGATTTTACATTGACTTGACTGAAGATCTGTGGGACGTGTGAAATAGCAGAGTTGCTAAGTGTGGTCGGTTTCTGCTGATCGGTGTTGTTGAGGGAATATTGATTGGGTGAGGAAAGGAAACTTTGACAAAAAGATTTATTTTTTTTAAAAAAAAGTGAAATATAATAAGAAGGAAATACCTCTGAGGAATTTGTGGGTTTGAGAATGTTGCAAAGTCAACATTCATGACTGAACGACCCAACTCCAGGATTTACACACGCTGGGAAGCCACGGATTTCCATCTGCATCTGGAAAGTTTCACCGGCGATAAATAAACAGCTGAGCGAGCGATATGTTGAACTGAACACTGTGGAGGATTTGACACCACAGCGCTGTAGGTGTGAGATCTCAGGAGGGTGTACTGTGACTTTTCCCGCCTGACTCCATCCTTGACTTTCAACTCGTCATTCTTCTCTTATCTCGGAGATTAGCCTTCTCCTGCTTTGTGCCTGTGCGTTCCTGGTTATCTCCTGTGAATTTGATTGACTGGAGGAGTGGGGGGTGGGGGGGGTAGATGAGGAAAAGCGAGGAGGAGGAGGAGGAGGATGCAGAGCTGAGCCGCTGACAGATGTGTTGAGCTCACTGCTGCTGCGCGCTGATGAGGGAATGACGGGACATTGGAGACGGGATCAGTGGAAGTGTCGAATGAGAGCGGAAAGAAATGTGCAGAACAGGAAGAGAGGAGAAGACGTCTCTAAGGCCTGACTGATACCTCCAGTCACTCTCTCACTCTTTCCACTTCACATCATTTAAATCCCTCCAACTTTTCCTTTTGTTGACACATTTGGGAATCATCTTAGAAAGTGTGATTCCTGAGATTGCATGTGACAATCGTAAGATTCAGGTTGCGTGGAAGTTCAGAGCAAACTGCTCCTACCAGTGATTAGAGTTCTTCCTGACTGCTTCCAGCGCAAACGTTTAGTCCTCTGGACGTGGAGGTCTTGCGGGAGCTTCTTGTGCTGGCTGGTGAGGAGGTGTGTTGTGTGGTTGGCTGGTGGAAAGGGTGTGAACCCGCGCAGGAGATTCCTGGGAGCTTGAGTCAACAGCAGCTGTGGTTGGTGACGGCGAGAAGCTGTCCAAAGAGCTTTTCACTGAAAGACGGATTCAGGTGAATGGAGTCAGGGACCATGAAGGGCTGTGTCTGACACACACACACACACACACACACCTGAGAACCTACACACTTTACCTCTACACAGGTATCTGAAAGATCTGCTCCCTCTCTTTACACTCACCTGGGAAATAGATTAGTGACGTGTGCATGCAACATGTGCACACAAATGCATCTATACATCTCACACACACGCACACACATGCACACACACACACAAAGTCGGGAACAACACAGACACCTGGCTGGCCCTGACGCACCGTTGTGTTTGCATACCTCTCCCTCTCTCCACTCATCCTCCACAAAGCTGCCATTAAGTCTAGGAAAACAAAAAACACAAAGAGGAGGCTAAAAGGGGCCAGCAAGCGGCTTCCATCCTTCTTCCACCCGTCCCTCCCTCGTTCCCTTTCTCCATCTCCCTCTGTACCAAATGTCTCCCCCCACACACACACACACCCATGAAAAGAGAGGGATATGGACATACAGGGTGAGAAAAGAAAGAAATCTGGCAGATGGGACGGGAGCCAAGGCCTTTAAAGTCTGCCACAGAGCCGTGACAAAAGCCTCCTAATCTCCGTGTTGTCTTTCGGCCCCTTTTTCTTCCCGCACATCCTGCCAAGTGTGTGTTCATGTGCGCTTTTGTTTGTGTGTGTGTGAGTGTGTGTGTGTGCGACAGGGCAAGAAAAACGGGGGGAGGAAAGTCAGTGTGTCAGTGTGTGTTTTACAAGCAAGAGCGTGTGTGTGTCTTTGTTTGAGAGAGTTGTAAAAGGCGAGCATGTTGTGTGTGAGGAGAAAAAGATTTGTGTGTTAAAGAAGTTGTGTGTGTACATTAGTCTGTGTGTGTGTATATGCATGTGTGTGTGTGTGTGTGTGTGTGACAGGAAAAGAATCTTTCCACAGCCGCGCTGACATCACTCAAGCATGCATGGGACAGTTGGAGGAGGCCAGGCCCCTTCAAAGGCTTCACATGTGGGATGCCTGTGTGTGCGTGTGTGTGTGTGTGTGTGTGTGTGTGTGTGTGTGTGTGTGTGTGTGTGTGTGTGTGTGTGTGTGTGTGTGTGCGGCCTCCTGAGCGTCCCTTCCTCATCCTGTCGATCCCTATCAGGGGCAGCTGTGGTCCAAAGACCTTCACACACAGTGGAGGTATGCGTACTGCAGCTGAGACAGACTGCAGTGCCATCTACAGGCCAACCAATGTAATATCATGTTATTTGTGCACATGATATCTGTCAGTGATAGATAGATAGATAGATAGATAGATAGATAGATAGATAGATAGATAGATAGATAGATAGATAGATAGATAGATAGATAGATAGATAGATAGATAAACCAAATGTCACTTAACTGAGTGACCTACAGGTTTGTGTGTAAAATGAATTTAATGACTCTGGGTTAATCTGGTTGTTGTTTTCGGTACAACACTTGAAACAATAAAAGGGGAAGACTGGCTGCACACCTCAGAAGGACAAATAGCTCAGGTGTGGAATCATTTAGCTCATGTCGCGTCTTGCCCGGAGGGGATTACACTTACAACACTGAAGGTACACGACTGAAACAGTGAGTGACAAAGTGTGAAATCTGGCTCAGATTAAGTGAAAGTCTTCTCTCTCTCTCTCTCTCTCTCTCTC
>JAFBJQ010000486.1:0-75000 GCA_016785345.1 Trinectes maculatus | reverse complement strand
CACACACACACACACACACTGTAACAAGATGTGACAAAGTGTGAAAGTCATGTGACTCAGGTTACATGCAGTAGGCCGGTGTTGCAGAAACGACTGTTGTTGAGAGTAGATAACTGTGTTGCTGCCTATAGGGGGAAATGAACGCACAACATGAGGATGGGTGTTGTGGAATCCAGTAAATGGACATTGTTTCATCCACATAATCCCAGTTTAGCTCTGTAAATTGAGCAGGTGCTGGTGCGTCAGAGTGAGCGACACGTCAAAACTGTGCCTTTGGCTAAAATCCTGAGAGCGTCCGTGGGTTGAGTCCTGTAAGTCTGGATTACAGAAAGTTATTCACTTTCCATCACAACACAGCCACAGAAGGTAAACTCTGAATAACCAGACCTCTGACAATAAATGAATGTACTATATATCTGCAGAATGATGGCAGCTGAACCAGAGGAAAAAAAAAACAATTTCTTTGTGCCAGTATCTTGAGTGTGATCGATAATGAACAACAAATATATTTTTTATTAGATTTAAGTTTAATATCAACCGTGAATCCAGTTTTGTCAAACACAATTTCCAGACTCACTTTGGATTGCAGGAAATCAAAAATACTTTCTTGTCCAGCGTATGTTACTGGCCATGAGTATTGCCGTCATGTCCGTTTATGTGGGTGTGTGCTAAGGACGAGGGCAGACCAGGGAGGACATGGAGTGTCTGAAGGAGTGGGGGGGTCTGAAGATGGGAGATGTCCATCCAGAACTCTGGCTGTATGAAACATCTGGGGTCACTGGTGTTCCCTGAAAACGACTGAGTTTGGAGAAAGGAATTTACTCACAGCACAGATGTATCTCATCACATTTGTGAACGAGGATTTGTTATAGACAGATGCATATTTTCTTTGAATTCCGTGAATTAATTAAATGAAATGAATAACCTGACAGTTGCTGATCGAGCAGAATGGCTGATCAGTGTGTTCTGATTGGACAACCTCTGTGGGGTGGCACCTGAATAAATGCATAAAGAAATATAAATGTATTTATATTTAAATAAATGAATGATGACAGTGCCTGAATAAATAAAATATATGCACATAACATAATAATATATACACATACCCATTTGTTCATCCCGTGGAGAACTGATTAATGACAGTCTGGCTCCAGTCTTAGGCTGAAAGATAAAGAATATTCTGTCAGTTCTTTTCATTTCCATGAACTATGGCAATAAATAAAATTTCAAAGTGACCTATGATTTTGAGAGATTTTCTATATTACACAATACAATAGAAAGATTTAGGCATTTACAATAGGAAATATACTTGAACTTACTTTCCTGAACAGACTCCTCTCAACCACCTCCATGTTTTCCGTGCTGCCAGACAGAAGAGCAAACACTTCTTAATGTTAGTGTTAATTAGTGTTAATTTGGGTTATTGTTGATGTGGTATTTCAATGTTTTTATGACACGCCAAAGATCTATAGTCTTCAAGTATCAAAGCATTTTAGAAGTACTCTATAATTTAAATTGCCAACTCAGCATCCTTTTTCAATTGGCCAGGTCATCTCAAGTCTCAGCAGATAAAAAAATATTTGCAGTCTTACATTCAGGCAGCCGATCAATCCTGTGTGAACGGTGTCTAAGAAAACCCAACAGGAATTCCTGCCTCAACCCCAAAAAAACCCTTAGCTTATTCAGGTGTGTGTGTGTGTTTGTGTGTGTGTGTCTGTCTCAGATGGCCGAAGGGCAGGGCAAAGCCATACAGCAGCTTAAGCTAACATGGGCTGAAGCCAGGTTATGGCTTGTTTACACTGTGAAATACCTCCTACATTCCCTCTCTCTCTCTTAAGACAGAGGGAGGGACAATACTCACACGTTAGTGGATGAGGAGTGTCGTGACAGGCACATAGGGGAGCTGTACGGGATCTGTAAGACTACAGGCAAACATACAAAAAAAATGACATATCAACTTCTTTTATATATCACTTCTGATGAAAAGACATATGTCGTTTTATAGATACTGTAGCTGAATAAGTATTTTTAAAGGCCATTACTTGGACTAGGGTCATGTGTTCTGCTATATCAGCCTTTTCCACTTTATTCAGCCCAATCCTCAACATGTGTGGCTTTGCATTTTCTTGTCAGTTTTGATTTTGCATTGCGTTGTTATGCAACAATAACACAACATCACAATTTCTGCCATCATCAGCCGCACACAGTGTTGACAACAATGATGGCACAGTGAATATACTGAATAGAATCAGCAACAGTTTGAATGGTGATATTCACCTGGTTTATGAGGTCCATGAGGTGTGTGGGACCCGTGGCTCCTCTGAGACGCTGACGAAGCTTTGACACTGAGCGAGATCAGCAACATAAAAGGTCAAACAAAACACACAGTGGTCACAGCTGCCTCAGATACGTGATGCTCTAAGGTCACTCAAATAATTTAGTTGCATATTTATATCAGGGCTGTCTTTACACAATGTCCATCTTTAGTTTGATTTTTTTTCAATGCTGAAATTTCAATATCCAAAAATAGTTCTTGGATAGTAAATAGACTATTTCAGCATACTACTTTATGGTAACTCGTCAACTTAAAAATCCCCATTGTCTATGTAAACCTATTCATTTCTGTGCTGTGGCAAGCCAGGAGTAAACATACCAGGAGTGACACCTAGTGAGTGGTATAGACTAACACACATAGCTCATTGTAAACATTAATGTATTTAGGGTTTAAGAGGGAACATCGGGGTGTGTGTGTAGGTCTGTCTACACTGTACCTCTGATGCTGAAGACAGCTTTCCAGCTTTGAGATGTAGGCACTCTGTTCATTCAGTTTCCTCAAGAGAGAAAATAACTAAATAAGAAAGTATATAAACAACAATTTAGAAATCGGTGTCCGGATTTACTGGACGTGAATAACTTACTTTGTCATCTGTTGCATTTCATATTTCATCTTGACCAACGCCTCCTCTAGTTTCTCATTCTGCAAGTGATAAAACAGGAGATGATTCACTCTCATGGCATGATGGCATCTCAAAAACAGAGTTCACTACCTGCTAAATAAAAAAAAAAACACCCCTCAAAGTCACAAACAACCACTGCTGCAAGGTAAACGTCTCTCACCTTTTGCTGGTAGTGAGTCAGAAGTCTCTTTTGATGTCTTGCCTGGAACATTATGACCTGATAGACACACGAAACACTGTCATCTGAATCACTGCACTTTATCCATGAATAGAAAAAAATGCATATGTGAGTCTATGGAGTAGATTTCTCAGCCAATCAGATGTGAAAGAAGGATGGGAACTGACTTTGCTGACTTCCGTCAAGCGTTTGTTCGCCACAACGCTGATGTCAGAGAACAGGGCCTTCACGTCGGCGCTGCTCTGAAACAGACACGTCAGCATCACGGTCAGCTGTAAATCTGCTTATGAACCTGTGTATGAAATGATAAAACTGTGATGTTGTGAGGTTGTCAACTCACTCTGTCAGACAGAGGTGATACCTGGCAATTGTTGTTGCAGATCAAACATCTCCCTTGTGTGCCTGCGATTACATATAAGCAGGTTTGCAAAGTGAATACACAAATCACACAATCACACAAATGCACAGTCACTGCAGAACCTGAGCCTGAATCCTGCACATATACAGTACTGTATGATCAGTCTGCAGTATCACTGCAGAGCCAACAGATGTCCCTGTCTGATCAGAGATCTACCTGTCCGACCAGGACTCTGTCTCTCTCTCTGTGTGTGTGTGTGTGTGTGTGTGTGTGTGTGTTGTGTTACCTTGTTGGTAACACACGCTGCAGACAATGTGGCCGCATGTTGTTAAGGCTAGTTTTCTGTCGGCGGTGGGGGACAGGAAGCAGGAGTTGCAGCAGATCCAGTAAGACATTTAAACACCTGCAAAACACACGAGACCAACGTGCGATTAATTAAAAGTTAATGTAAGTCTCCGTGACGATATGTGTTAAACCTAAACAAACCTTACCCCCCACCCCCCCTCACGGTTTATGTGTTTATACTGACCTAAACATGATCCTGGCATGAACCGGTTATCACTCTGACCGCTAGCTAACCTGAGCGTCAACACAACGGCGAACAGCGAGAAGAGCCTGGTGAAGTCTTATTTATTTAGCTTTAACTTTAGGATGCTGTGTTGTAGTTTAACCGTTTGAGTTAGCCACCTCTTACTTAAGTCAGAAACATGTCAGGCACATTATAAAGTTTACCTCACCCAGTGTATATTAGTTGGTAAAGATAAATGCTAACATACGTATGTGGACGACAAATGGTAAAAACGGATTTGTAGAGGCAAAACATAACGTAATAACATTTACTACAGCTTTTTAGTTGTCAGATAATTATTAGCTTACCCAGTCTTTGTTAATTGATAACAGAATAAAGCATTGCCTTCAAATGACAGTATATTTACTCTCTGCTAACTTTAGCTCCTGGCAGGCAAGGACGTTAGTGTTTAATAAGATGTTAGCTAATATTTTGACTGTTTGCTAATACATTAGCTAACATGGCTGTGACTAGAGGACTCCCTAAAGATTATGACATATTGAGGTAAGTTAGTTACACTCAAGGAAAAATAATTATTTTCTCAAACTTTAGTTAGATAATACTTTAGTTAGCATACATACTTTAGTTAGCATACATTTTCTTTTCTGTGTATTCGCTGTATTTATTGCATTGCATTGTGTGCGTTGTGGCCAAGTAAACATGCTTAAGCATTATTAAAGAATTGTGTGTTTGTCAACAAACATGGCAGCATACTCACACTGAATAGCATAAGGGCACTCAATGATTACTGTCAGGAAATGATTATATCATTGATAGAAATATTTTTATTTTCACAGCAGTTTTAAATAGGTGTTTATATTTCTGTGTAGCCTATATCTGTAAAACAAATTACATTTTGGTAGTATATGTGGGGATTAATCATCCTTGTTGGAGGTCACAGTAAAATAAGTATTAGCATCGGGCGCAGGTGTAGTGTTGACAGGTCAGAGGTCGTCTTCACACAAGCTTCTTGGCAATGAAGAAGTCTTTGAGTCGTTTAATCTGCCAGAAGCCCACTGACAGCAGAATGGAGGTCTGCACGATGGCCCACCATAACACTTTACTGTTGGTCTCCTCACTGGTCTGACGAAACAGCTCCTCTTTCTCCTGAGTGAGAGCAGACGATAAAAACATGGCAGAAAACGAATGAAATGTTGCTGTTTTTTATTGGTAATTTGGTAAATTACCATATAAAATTAAAGTATCTTCAGGGTGAATAATAAAAATACTTTTCATTTACCCTCTGGTACTCCTGTTGCTTAGTGATGTATATCATCTGATCGCGGAGGTGTTGGAGGCTGTACGCCAGTCTCTCCATGTTGTCTTTAGTCTTGTCAGGACTGTCATCCATCGAGTGCTCCCCCATCTGAACGTCCAGATGTAGCTTCTGCACAGCACGGTGGACAGGGAATTGAGGATTTAATCACTTATTTTCAAAATGTCTGATCAGACATTATAACGGTTGTTGTACTATATTTTGAATTTTCAAAGACTCAATTAAAGGACGCTTCAAATGTGACCAAAAATAAGGCAATATTGTAATTTGTAAAAAATCAGTCAACTCTCCATCTTCACACAACTCTCAGAAATGTCAAATGATAGAATGTACTATTGTTGTTTCAATGTATTATGGGTTGCATTTTTCTCACTTTTTGAAGTAACCACTTGTGTTTGTGTTCATAGGTCTCTCACCATCCTTTCTCCGGCAAACACAGCAAACCTCGTGGAGTTGGTTTGGAAGCAGAGGTAGTGCTGACCAGAGGCATGAGCTGTGAAGGTGAATTTACCAAATTTACCATAGCGTTTGGACATCACAACCTAGAGAGGGGGAAAGGCGTTGTTATGCCAACATGTTTTAATGTTTCAGACAGCAAAATTGGGATGTGTCTTTTGGTTCTGCCTAATTGTATAATTACATGAATCTTAAAAAGGAATCAACTGTAGCTTGTACATTCCCTCTATTCCCCTAATGTCCATTCACTGCTATTTTTTTGTTTTTGTGGGGCCACATTAGCAGGCAAACGGGTGAACTGGAGGTTTGGCACAACGATATTGTAATGCTAAAGCAGAGAAAGAGTTATGCTGTTAGTCTTGTAAGTTCTGATCATTTATCTCTGTTTAGGTTTGGATTGAATGGGGAAACCAGCTAGCGGATGTTTGGGTCTACCATCACACATGTTTGCGTGAACCTGTCTCGGTGATGAACATCTCCTCTGAGTGCTGTACCTCATAGTTTGGGTCTTTGACTGTCGCCGTGACGCCAAAGTGAGGGGAGTGCGTGGCCTTGTTTAAATCCCAAGGCTCCAACAAGAAATGACCTAAAGGTAAGAGCCACTCACACATCAAGTGCATAGACATGCTACATACGCACAAACAAATGTAGTCAAGACAAATGCAAAGCAAAATACATTCCATGTGTTTGATAGTGGGATTTAGAATACATTAACTCATAGAAATCATAGAAATAATTGCTCTCTAAATACTACTGTCAAGCTTGTAAATGAACTAAAGAGGGATTTTGCCTCTTTTAGACTCACCAGTCACCAGCGTTTCTTCAGGAATCTCCTCAATGATGCATTTTTCCTCCTGCTCTCCCAGATCAAAATACATGGCTGCTGCCAGCATCAGGTAAGAGAGGAGCAGAAAGCCAATGCCTCGAAAACCCATTTTCACTAAACAATGATTTATAGGATTACAATGCACCTAACACTGACCTAATGTTTGGCCTGTAGTTTAGATCTTTTTTTGTAGACCGCAAATCCAGAGTAATGTGTTTTAATCAACTACAGTCAAACACCTATGTCCGATAGCATGTATATACAGCAGAGGGCTACAGTACGAGGGAGACAAGAGTGTGAGAAATGAACAGGTGCTGCTTTGTGTGACGAGACATTCTCGCTGCGTCATGACTGGTTAACCGGGGAACCAATAGCGAGGAATCGAAGAGTAGAGATTGAGGGGACTAACCTCTTGCACACTGTGACTGCCGGAATAGCCAACATTTATCATACCTCAATAATTTAGAAACATTGGGTCCTATTTTAATACATCGGCCAAAGTACAAAGTTCTGTATTTACTATGTTACACCACAAAGGAGAGTTATGTCCAAAGGGACAAATGACTAGCTATCAACAAGAAGGACAGGTAACAAATCCATATGTTTGTCTGTTTTGATTGTTTCTATAGTGCGCTCTTATAATGAGCTATAAATCCACTATAAATTGATCTTCATCATCATATTTTTCATCTTGACAAATTTGACAAATGCACTTCTCATACACCCTACTGACGTAGTTTGTATAATTTGTAGTCCTTTTAAAATATGGTCTTCAATTTATAACCTCTTACACAGCAAGGATTATGAGGGCCGCAGTTTCTGTTTACTGCTGTCGTTTGTAAGTCCAATGGAAAATGTAATCCAAACCATTACATGCAAAAATTGCCATATGCTTACCTGAGATCAGTTCACTTATAAAGTAAACCCCAGCACACCTACACATTGAATAAACCCTTCTCACATTTAGCATCTGCAAAAGATGTCAGTGCAACGAGTCAGACTTGCTGCTCCTCCCACACTTTGGTGGTTTTACAGAATGAGTGAATGTGACTGTACCTGCCAACGCAATAACGGACAGTAAAAATATTCAGATACACCTCTTAGAAGTGAAACTGTGCAGTGCACGACTGCTGCGCGATTAGAAAATTGCATAACTAAGCATGTACATTGTGGTCATCGGGCAACCTTATCCATTTTTTTCATCTTGAGCATACCAAAAAAACCTGTACTGTACTTGTATACAATGTAATATATAATCTTCATCACATAGCATACTGATGGAACTGCCTCTCTCCTGTCAACTGGTTCTTTATCTCAGTAATTTTCCTCTCTCTTGTTATTCAAATCAGAAGGAGCTCCCTTGTGCACCAGATGTTAAGCTCTTATTGCTATTCAGTCTGTCATCTGCAGAGTGGTCTCTGAGTTTCTTTCTAAGAAAGTAGTGGGGTCATAAGTGATTTTGATCTCTTTCACATATGAGAAGAGAAGGTCACTTTACATGTAAAACCGTTGCCTGTTTTGTTCGTTAAAAGGGATTCTAGCTCAAAAGTGCGCTGTGCTTCATTGGACATTACAGCACGAAATGCTCACTATAAGATTTCAGGACTTGTGCAAATCAGCACTTGTTGACCTGTTTTAAAGATTTGCTGAGCAACCGTTTTATGAGCAACACTTCATCAGGGCAAGTTCGGGCCAATACTCGGACCGGAACCCAGGTCAACCAGTTAAAATAATTTCTCACTGGACTCAGTTAGATCCTGCATCCCACGTCTTTGTCATATCACCCTGGGATCCTAAATGCAATTAAAGTGTGTAGATCAGATATGGTGTTCATGAGCAGAGGCGCTAAAAAGGAATTTATAGAAATCAGTTTTATGAATATAGGAATTATGTAAAGTTTTACAGTGAACCTGCAAATTAGAATATGATTTCTTCAAGAAACACGTAACAAATTGTCTTAAGATATTTTTACACTTTATTAATCATACATAAAACATGTTTTTTTGGAAATGTTTAGTATTTTGTATACCAAAAACTCATTTTCTGTTATGAAATTACATCTCAGTAACATAAAGGAATACAAATACATCAGATTTGATATACTGTACACTACAGGTTAAAATCCTGTCAATAAATATGTCTTCTATCCTCAGGAAAATACCCACAATGTCTCTGTAAACATTCTGCTTTTCATTTATTTATATTTTGCCTGTTACAAGATTTTTTTTCTGTGACTAATGTTTCTTCTAGCACTGCTTCAGCTAATGGAACTATTGATTCCTCATGTTTTCCGTCGTGCAGAAGGCCGCTGTTTTGATTTTCTGTTTAGTATTTCCTGGATATGGGGATTATAGAATTTAAGTGTTGTTTACATGGATTTGATTCCTAATCTGCTTGTTTAAAGTGGCTGTCAGGCAAACAGTGTCCTCAGTTTTCAAAAATGTCATACCGAACCCAACTGCAAAGAGAAAATATATTTTCTAGTTGTAGAGGCTATGATAAAAACAGCAGTGTTCTGTCCCCAGGCAATTTTGGTAATCTGATAAAACTGAATTGGTATTTACACCTCTTTAGTGCTTTAGATCTTTTAATGTGACATGAGATAACACATTTCTTTGAGTCCAGCTATCCTAATTTAAATGTTATAAAGTCAATGTGTACATTAGTCATCGCCAATAAAGGGGGGCAGGGCCAGGAAGGAATGAATGGACTCTGGTTCCTCTGGTTTTCTATGTTTCATGTAAAGATGTTTCAGACCTTTTACTGTTGTTTCTCCGTCTTCGTCCCTTCCTTCCTTTCCTCGATTTCCTCTCTTTCTTCTCTCTTCTCTCCTTCTTCTGTTTCTTCTCCCTCCTTTTCTGGCCTAGTCATAAGCAGTTGTCTGGGAAGCACTTCCTCTCCTCCTCCAATAGGGGGCAGGCTGCTCCATTGTTGGCAGGATGCATGAGGATGTAGCGTGTGCGGTGCTGCAGGCCCGAGTCTCCACACTTGCCCTTGCACAAGCCCCAGGGAGACCACGCTGATACCTCACAATCCAGAGGGGTCTCTGCAAAGGGAGGGCATTTTGTCATTAACAGTTTCATAGTTCATCATTTTCTTGTGGATCTACTCCTGTATTTTTATAAAAGAGGGTGTAACAAAAATCACAAAACAAAATACTGCTCTTAAAGACCAATTAGTAAGAAATTCATACAACAATGAAAGCTGAATCCAGTAAATGGTAGTATAATGCATGTGCAGCGCTTCATAAACCCATAGCTTCTCTTTTCCTGGCAGTGTCTGTGCTGTTAGAGTTACAGCGGGGGGAAAAATTATTCAGCACTTCCAGTGTGGCGGTCCATAGTGCAGTGTGGCCAGACACCAGACATATTCACCCATATGAAGAAATCTAAACATTACAATCCATAAACTGAAAGCTGAACACCCTAAGGAATAGAACATGAGCCCAGGCAAGGCACCAGCTGATTTCATGAAGTAGTTCTACATCCTGCAACTTAGAAATACATTTTGAAACAAATGAGCTAGAAAATAAATTGTCACCAAGCTGTTACACAAGAAATATACAACAATGTATTGAGACAAAAAGCTTCACCATTATAGCCATTTAGAAACAAACATGTTGCTGTGTTAAATGTTTGTTTCTTTCCTAAATATGCCTTCCTTCTTCCTTCCTTCCTTCCTTTCTTCCTTCACTGACCTCCAACACTGTGAACTTACCTGGCTACATCAGCCAATGTTGCTGAGAGGTTGTGTGCAGCTAATATATATCACAGACGTATTTGTGGGTGAAAGAGTAGAAAAGCAGAACGATGGGAGGCGGTACGGAAGCTGCACGGATGGCCTGACAGACCGAGTGATGGAACATGCACATCACGTTGAAGCTGCTTCCGGCATCTCCGTTCATCTTGTGTGTCCATTAAGGACGGAGGGACAGATCATTTAAAAAGACACTATGAGAAGTAATGCTGATTTCTCCTTTTTAAAGTCTGTGCTGTATTTCACCGATAAAATCTAGAGCAGGTGATTGGAAAGCTGTAGTCTTGTAATTGTTTTCCAGGCCCTGGGGAGAAGAGCATAAAAAAGATTGAGGGTAGAATGGAGTCTTGGGAGAAGGGCAGGAAACCCAACAGATTTTTGGCCCCTCTTGCATGTTTGTTGATGGGTAGTCAGGGGAACCGACTTGTAGTCTGTGATGCTCAGTCAGACCTTTACAATCACTGTCAACACTGAGTCTGATTACTGCACTGTCAGCTCCACTGCCAGGTTGACACGCTATCTGTTCCTTTTCGTTCCCCGCGAAAGAAACTTTTTACTTGTCGAGTCATCTGTTTAGACTTTCTGTGGTAAATTGTGTTTTTAAAAGAGTTTTTTTTTTCCTCTGTCACACTAAAGAACATCAGTCACACAGACAAGTTGTTTGACTACTGCGTTGCTGGCTTTTCTTGTACTCACACACTTGATCTTTATTTGTTCAAGCTGCTCCACATATTTGTCCTTGCAGTTGGACTGTTTTACTGTTGCTACTAATCTGTACAACAGGGAGTCTTAAAATTTAACAGTCTGGAAACAAACTTTAAGTAAATTCTGCCTCAACTCATAGATCCAGATTCTGTAAATCCCACTTTCGATGGCGACTGAAATGGTGCTGTATATAGCATATCTTAAAATGCTGTATCACCTTCTCCACCTATCATCTTTCAACTATTCCACTAGATGCCAGATATGCCCCTGGCAATTATGTTGCCGTGCACTCATTTGGCTTGCCTGTTTTCTGGCTGTAAGTAATTGGGTTTGTGTGTGGCCCCTAATTGTTTGCAAATGTTTTAATCTTATTCATGTTAGCGTGTGTAGAGTTATTACCTGAGTGCAACTGGAAGGGCATAGTAGCACGTTTTGCTGGCTTTGCATCTCTTTGTTTTTTTGCACAACCCGGAGCCAGTGCACAGTAAAAGTCAATGGGATTGGCTTTTACATTGCTTAATAGCATTACTAGTAGTCAAAAACTCCACTTGTAATTAATGAGGGAGAAGATTTTGGTACATTGTGCAAATATAACTTTATTAATATACTCTGATGGCTTTAACATGTACTGTATATCCATTAACATTGTTTTACTGGTTTACTGTCATTGTTGAGTTTTTAATATTATCAAGAAAGTTCCTTATATCCCATACGAAGCTAAATATTCCGAGGATGTGTGTTCTTACTTATAGGCTTATCTTCGATCTCGTTTCCTGTCAGAAGTTGGTTTGATTCAGTTGGCTCCACAGGTAGGCTGATGATCTGATTGGTTTTCTTTACCTTCGTCAGGGTTACCTTGGCAATGGGTGGGAGGTGCTTCAAGCGGGGGTAGTAAAAGGAGTTAGCTGGGTGGCTAGGGAATGAGGAAGTGATCTGAGGAGTGGAAAATAGATAGATAAATAAACATTATTTGCAATGTAGTCATTGTCTGAAGTAGTAAAGCAAGTCGAACCTCTGTAGTGCAACATAGTCTAGACGGTTTTGTTGGGTTTCAGTCAAAGAAGTGTTTACCCACCTGCATTATTTTTTCCTGAGGAATTGTTTCAAAGTTTGGAGAGGAGAAGGTGAACCCACTGTCAGTCCCTGCATCATAAGGGAAGAGCTCCAGAGACACATTGTCCTTCCAGTGGTCACCGTCACACAGATCAACACTGTCCACACCCACAAACCAGTCTGGGCTTGGAACAATGCGTACAATGAACGACAGCTGCAGATGAACGATCAAAGAATCATATTGCGTGCAACGTGTAAAATGTGTAAATTCAGTGTTCAGTATATCACCAGTCATAACCAGTTTGCTGTTATTTGAATATAACATATATACTTTCTCATACTTTGGTTCTTTAGTCTCTGACTGGACTTTTTGTTCACAACTAAACCAAAACCCCCTGTCACCCAATTCTGTTGGGTTGCTCATCCAAGCCTAACATCCCTTGTAGACACAAAAGGATGTTAGGCTTTGCTGTATTTTGGAAACTATTTTTAGGGGACGGTATTTGCATTTGCAGCATAATTCTCTACTTCTCTTACTTTTTTATTGACATCAAGTAGCAATATTATGGTAAGTTATTATTTGGCAAAAAAAAGACGCTTGTCTCTGTCCGATTTTATGCTTGTAAGGAGGACTTGCAATACTTAAATAAATTACTCAGGCTAAAAAAAACAGCCATAGTAGGAAAATGCCTCTTATGTACTTAAACCCTGACCCATAGGAGTGACTTACATAGGAGTGCCTGGCGATGACCTCAAACTCAGTGTTCATCTGGCCTGTTCCACCCACAACAGCAGGAGCTGACAGGATCCCATAAACACTTTGGATGCGTTCGCCGGCCGCTTCGACTTCCTTCATGAGTGTCCAGGCCTCGCCTTTCTCCGCGAACTCCCTCACTCCATTGCTGGCAAAGTCATTACGCTGCCACATGTGGTAGTCAGAACTGTGAGTCAGCCCTAAGAACACAGAGAGAAAAACGGATCAGAGGCAGGGGGGTTTCAAAAGGGTTCAAGTCTGCAGTAGTTTATGGACATCTTTGCTAATGAAGATAACTATATAATATTTTTTTAATGTATTGTGCATAATTCAGAAGACTGCCATAGCTGCGTCAAATATGATAGTGAGACAAGAACCATGAGCTTTGTGTCATGCACCTCATTAGAATACTGTTCCGTGTCCGCTTCTCATAATAATAGTAATTTGCACTCACCAATAACGTTTGACCACTGTGCAGGGGGGCGATACACAGGATACTGTTTAGGAAAAGCTGCAGGGGTCCACTTGCCGGTAAACGTTAGTCTGTACTGTGCCGTTTCAGAGGCTGTGCACATGGGGATGTCGGTTGGAACAGGCATCGAATGAAAGCCTTGGCCCAGTGTCAGTATCATGATGGTCAGATGGAAGAGTGCCTCAGAGGTGGAGAGGATGTTCCTTGTGGTTTCCATGGTAATAAGGGTGGATTTTAGGGAGGATGAAGGACCTGTTGAAACACGTGTGAGGGGATCCTCATGAAAATGCAAACGTCAGCAGTAATGTTTAAGTGTTATTACTAAATACACTACTACACACAGTACTACATACTTGCTTGCAGTCATGCTTTTTGCTCTGCAGTTGCTTAACCCCAATAGATCTGCTTTTGGGCGATATTATAGGGATTCATCTCTGTTTACATATAAAAAACTTTCAATAGAGTTCCTTCTTCTGTCAGATGTGGTACATGGCCAACTGTCTGGCTACAACATCACTGTTGTGTTTAACAAATGGGGCATGTGAGTCAGAGGGAACATGTCTCATTTAAACCCTTTCCACGGTAAATAATGTGGCGTCAGCGAGAGATCTGACATTAATTAAAGTATAAACAGTGAAATGTTGTTGTTGCTTGGTGAGATCTACATTCTTGCTTCAAAGATATTAAACACAAATTAAGAGTAAATCTCTGCCAGCTGAATCTTCTTATGTTAGATTTCCACATTTTATAATCTTTGCCGACTTAAAGTTAAATTAACTTGACGCTCATCTTGCTACCTTGCACTATTATGTCCCCAACTAAGTCTTGGTTTAAATATTTTACTGAGGGACATGTTTTCTTTTGATATGGAGACATCGTTCGTGTTTTTAAGAGATGTAAACGTTGACATCATGAACATTAAGTTAAATGCTTTATTAATTACATCATCCAATTCAGTGTGATGCAGAGTTTGTAAATGTGCAGTCTGTCTATTGGTTGATTGATCTTTTCTGATAATCTCTTGATAAAAATGACAGTTCTATTTTAGTTGACATATTGATACAAGTAAAGACATATATGTAGACCTTTAGTCAAAAGCTCATATTTAATGGCTCACTAGTTGTTCCAAAGTATAAAACATGGCATCCATATAAAATCTGTGAAATCCATGCTTCCCGGTCGCATATTTGCTTACTCTGTCATTAACATAGCGTATGACTTCATAAAGTTCCACAGTTCCATGCAAGTTGGTAGCTTTTTGTGATGCAGCTGTAACACGGTATCTCTGGGCTGTTAGTGTGGTGCAGCAACTACTCACTGATTTTGCTCAGGACTCCAGATGAATGGAGGGATGCAGCAGCAGAGTGGAGAGGAGGGCTGGTGGTGAGGAGAAGGGGAGAGGAGAGTGGTGGATGTGGCTGTCTGTGAGACTGACTGCGAGGCTCCAAGTCCTCTTTCGCCTATTTATGTCCTTCAGGAGGTTCACCCCTCTAGTTCCTCTCCTCCTTTCCCCCCTTTCTCTCCCCTCTTTCCCATCCTGCTCCATTCCCCTCCCCAACTTGCTAAACTCTCAGCCTCTATATCTGCCCCCTTCCTGCCCTTTGACTTTGGCTCTCCCTCCTCCACTCCCCACCTCCCCTTTCCTATTTTTTCTAAGTACCCCATTAACTGGCTAATCTGTTCAGCAGTTTTGGATTCACAGCCAGGTGTCCTGTGCAGCTCCGTTGATAGTGTGTCATTTCACAGTGTGATACCATAGTTCTCCTGACTTACATATTTGACTAATGGAGCTAATAATGGATCTAAGAATTTTGTAAATGTTTCTTGGTGAGGTTTTTTGAAATGCAAATGCTAGAATCCGTCCCAGTGCTGGTGGATGTTATATGGCCTGTGACACAATAAATTTGCATAACTCCTTTGATGGGTTTTTCCAGGTGCTTACACAGGGAAATTAGGTATTATCCAACTAAATGTGGATTTTTTTGGGGATGCAAGTAAATTGGTCAGGGTTACTAGGTTTAACAAAAACCTTATACATCCATGCTTCTTGTGCCAAAAGGCAGGATTTAACCAGCACCTTATGATTTAAAACATCTCCATCTGCAGGCTCCATTTTTTACATTGGGCTTTAGCAGATTTTACTTAATGCAAAATGCATTAACGATAATAACTGAATTGAAATACATCTTTGACATAAAGGGATTTATACTGTTTAGATTGTATTCATCTACCCTTCTGTTGTACTATTTGACTCGCTGAACCTGGAGGTGGCAGACAACGCTCCGCATGCTCACGTGCAAACACACAAATATGCCAGCGTGCTGAATCAGCCCACATCTAATGATTTCCACATGGTCACGTTTCTCGCAAACACAAACTAACACCAGAGTCCAGTCTGCTTTCAGTCAGTGACATTTAAAAGGAAATTTAACTCATCACCTCCTTCACAACTCAAGGAAACAGAACAGTGCAATACAGTGTTTTTCACTTTTATCATGGGTAGGAGAGCATCACTGTATGTGTATATGTATATTATCATACTTAAAAACAATACATGGGGGCATATGTAGTAGAATAGAGCCTTTATAGTTATGTGTCTCCAGACATCCACGCAGCTTCAGTGTCCTGGATCAAGGGTCTGGATCCCAACCAACTCTTAGTCTGTTGCTTTGCTGCAGACCTCCAACCCCCAACCCTCTCAGAAAGCTGAATTGTCCCACAGGGATGAATAAAGTATTAAGTTATTATGAGTAGTAGCAGTGATACAGTATCTTAATGACACTTAGCCAAGTTGACCTGCCAGTAGACAATCTCCACTCAAGGTCACAATTTCTGAAGATTTAAATGTTGTTTGCTTCGTTGATATGGGAGTAATATATATTTTGAGCTTCCTGTAATGCTGTTGCCCATCGAAGTTTATTTTGCAGTGCGGTTTTATGACTTGTTCCCTTTGTTGTGTGAACTATTTATCCCGAGACATGTGCAACAGACTCACACAGTGACATTGGTCTCATATTTCTTGTTATTTTGCTGTCTTTATTTGCTCTATTTCCCTCATGTTTTCCGCATGTGACAAAAACCTGACTGCAGTCTTGATTAGGAAACATGCTGGCCCTGGTCTGACCTGATGCTGCGTTTGTGTAGGAAAATATTCAGGCATATGTTCTGTGAAAGGAAGCCGTAAATACCAAAGACAAAGAGGTCTAAGAGAATATAGGTCAGAAAACATCATGAGGAACTGGCCCTGAGTGCCTGCGTTATGTGTGCGTGACGGCTGTCCCACAAAACTGCTGTGGCTCATCTACCTGTTTTTTTCCTCTCCACCAGTGTCTGACGCAGTTCTGCTACTGCCAGCTGCCTTCTTCAGAGTATACCTTTGATAATGGCCATTACCGTTAAAGTCATCCCTTGTTGGTTTCAGTCATATAAAGAGTGTGACCTTCCTCAACCTTTCCTCAGTCCTACTGTTTCACCCCACAGCCACAGTCTGTAGGTTTTTAACTCACTTTATTTGTGTCATCAATCATCAAAACCCACCATAGTCAGACAAGTCAATATTAGATGTCGAGACCTAAGAGATTTAGATCTCGGAAATGTGGATGAACAGCTCTGGTCCTTGGTATTAGGTGACCGCAGAGTATTAAAACACAACGCATATAAATTCACCATTAGGAAAGCACAGCTGCTGAGTCTGCTGTTCTTGCTCCTTTAGTCCTATGTCCATCATAGTGACTGGCTGAGCAGTTGACACCCGGGTGACATTTTTCATTTCATTTCAGCTTCACAGGGAACATTTGCACATGAGAATCTCAAAATGATGGTCAGGGCTCATGTAGAACAGGGAAGCAGACGTTGTAACACAGTAAGTGAGCCATCATTGTCATTTAGTTTTGAGTGGCCAGAACCTTTACTAGATTTTGCTTTTGCATAATAAGGTTAATATTTTTTCCATGCATTTTCCCTGTGTTGTATTTTCAGATAGGTTCTGTGTTTCTTCCAAGAGAAGAAACCGGGAGGATTAGTGCCATTAAATGTCATTAAATGTACTGCAATATGATATCAGTTAGTCTTTGCACAGACAACTACTGCTGGATTACCTTGATATTGAAAAGAAATATGATATGAATATCAAAAAGTCACACAGAGACCAATTTTACTGAGTAATAACGCAGAGAGGGGCTTAAGTTGCCGTAAATTCCTCCATCATTTGCGTATAAGCCACTGCTGCTCCATCTGCTGACTCTGTTGATAGTGGTCTATATCAAATCAGTGGGGAAGACCAATTTTAACATGCTCTAGTTCCTTTCAAAACATGGCTGTGCATCTGTTCCATCGCCCTAGTGTAGCATCTTTTCCGCACCACTACTGCGCCCTACTTCTCCCATCCACCATGACCTCAGTTCCTGCCCTGTAAACCTCTGATTTAGAGGACCACCATCGCAGTCATGGGACACTGTTCTCTGCTTTGTATGGATTTCCACTGAAATTGATTCCATCTGAGCTCACATTTCCATTTCAGTTGGGTTTTGTAACTACTGGGTAGTCTGGGTACTCAAATGACACATACCCCTAATTGATTCCCCTCGTTGTGGTTGGATAAAATACTGACAAAATGAGATTTCTGAGCACCACCCACTTTTTCATTCTAAAAAGTTGACTCGATTTATCAGTAAACAAATCCGTTACTTTACCAGTAGTTTCATCTCTGTACTTAACTTCTAGATCTGCATATATCATTACCCGTGAAAGGTGGCACAATGTCAGTATATGGAATATGATATTATATGTAGTTAACAATTAAGTTGCAGAAGGCCAGACAAAAGTATTGTCCTTCTAATAAACCTTAATGGCCATTTGTTTATTTTGTTATTTAAATGTATTGCTTTTTGTTCTGTTTGGCAGCACAGAGTTAGCTTACTGGTTGTTTAAAAACGCTTAGAAAAGGGAGTCTGAGTTTTTATTGCTTTAACTGTGGTTTTTATATCTTCATATTCTCTCATCTTTATTTATTTTTCACTGTCCGACTATTTTTCAAGATTTTACCCCCGACTGTCTCTGTATTGATATCATCAAGTAATGACAGCTCCTCCTACCTGCTTCACCACCCCTTATTCTTAATTGCCATTTTTCTTCCCCCACGCTGTCACTCTGTGACCCACTGAAGTAAGATCCCATCATGTTTTTCCCATCATGCTGTCCTCCCACCCTGTGGTGAGGCGGTGAACCCCCGGCCGGAGGTATAAAGGACATGATTTACAGGGCCCCATTGCAACAAAAAAATGGGAAAAAGAAAGAAAAACATTAAATGAAAGCTCAGTTTTCCAACACAGTAGTTCTCTGCTTCAATGCAGGTTTGACTCTTCAAAATTTGACTTGAAATATGGCACTCTCACCATGACACAGTGTGGTCCAAATTTGTCAGATTGCAAAAATGCCAAAATGAATTTCCATAAGCAGAGAAAACAGTGATAAAGCCGGTTTCACTTTCCCCCATATGCGCTTTGTTGACATTCGTCTCAAAGAGGAAGTGGGTGCAACGGGTTAAGCAATAAGGCCTGAGGCTGTGGTTTTGACACATTGTAATGATGTGTTTTAATAGAAAGCATAGCAGGTTTAGCCCCAAGAAAAGTCTGGCTTTTTCATCTTGGTGGCCACTTGTTTTACAATTTTGAAGGTGAAATGTGCAGCCCTCTGCACGTTGCTATAGTTAGAGGATAAGAGATATTCAAACTACATAAAAATGGCGTCATGTGGAAGCATTATTCATATGATAAACATATAAACAAGTGTTTTCAAATAGTTGACTGTGGTCAAAAGCAGACTGCTCTTTTGCAGAAAACGTTTTTAACAGTTTAGAAATTACGCTCACTCACTAATCCCCAGCATCAGTTGCATGGTTGATTGATTGATTGATTTTGTAAATGCAGATCCATGTACAAGTACGTAAAAGAGTTTGGGGAAACTGTTTGTTCTGGGTGGGTCTATCTGCTGGACAGGTTACACTGTTGGAACACGATCTAAAACACACTGAGTCATGGTGAGCATCTCACATCTTTGATTTGAAACTCCTCCTGAACCAAAACAGTGTCAAACAGTGAGAGGTTAGGCCCATAATTTTCACTGCTGGATGCACACCAATACATCTGTGCGTCATTGTCCAGAAAACTCCACAAAATCTATTTAAAAAAACACTGATTGCAGTTGCATAACCACACGACCAAGCTAAAGGTACTGTATACTTGAAATGTTTTTGATGAACTGCAAATACTAAGTTAGGTCGTTACTTAGTTAGTTAGAAAGGTACGATGAACATTGGTCCCTCGATCTTTCCATGAATTAAAGTACAGGGGGTCCTCGAGTTACGACGGAGATCCGTTCCTGAGAATGTGTCGCAACCGAATTTCGACGCAAGTCGGAACATACAGTCATTGTGCCATTGTGTACCCCACAACTGAAAATCTGATCAATGTAAGGTCCTCTGTTCTTTGACTTTTGATTGTTGGAACGTCCTTCAGTGACTGAGGGCGAGAACAATCTGTTGGACAGCAGGCTGCCCAGCTGTCAGGCTTTGATATGAATTTGGAAATGAATAGACGAGGGAGGTTATTAGAATATAACTGCAGTCAAATGAAAACCTTATATCTCTGAGGACCCGCACTTTTAACCCTGCAAAAAAAATCATTATAAAACATCTTAGTTTCAAAAAAATTGTTCTGTGAAAAGTGATGACGCTGTGAAATAGATATGATATGGCTCTAAATGTATAAAGATAACATCATTTGAAAATTGCTTCAGCAAGCCAGTTTGCTTTTGTGAACCCACCTCACCTTCCAGGCAGATTTTGTTTTCCTTGCTTTTAGAAAATTAACACTTCACTGAATGACTTATCAAGATGGTTACATTTTGCTGCGTATGAGAAAGAAAGGAAAAGTAATCTAATTTCAATGTGACGCCAATGGATAGGTCAAATCACTCCCTCGGCGTGTTGGTGGATGATGTCACCTTTACAGTCTAGGTTCAAAAAAAAGATCAAAATCACAAAAGTCTCTATGATTGTGTAGTTGCATAATGACCCTTGGACATTGATGCTTTGTATTGAATCCCTGCGGTTGCGTATGAAACAGTGGCCAGTAAGTTGTATAATTTAAAGCCTGATTTATGGCCTGTTGAAGTTGCTTGGATAAACGCACTCTTAGATGACACTGGGCAAAGGCCCATGCATAAAAAACAGTGGCTATCACGCAATGCACACGCAGTTGCAGTGACACGACTGCACTCATGAATAAAGAACAAAATGAATGAAAATGCGAGTGCACATAAAGAAACGTTCAGTGAAAATGTGGCTTGATAATAGACCAGCTGTCTGCGAAATAGTATAATTGATAGACTTTCTGTTTTTCTCATTTTGTGAAGAGAGCATTGTATTAAAGAGAAAGTAGTGACACATTCATTCAAACTCATAAAATCTAAGGAAAATGCAGACATTTCTTCATGTTATTATCACTGGACAATACATGAGAGACAATGTGACATCCTAATCGTCCTAATTGTGTAGTATGACTTTGCTCTCCAACATTTTGGCTTGTTCTCGACTTATTTCAGTTGGTTAGATGGTGTACAAATGCAGTAATTATTTATTTTTATTTTCGATGTAATACCACTCCACACACACACTCGCCTACACAGACAAACTGACACATTGGCATTCACTGACTTCTCATAAGTCAGCCAAAAAAATCATCTTGTGTTTCTGGTGTCTCTCTGTACAGGTATTTACTATCTGGCTCTGAGGCTTGGTTAGGTAATGCTGCTCTGGTGCCCAGAAGCTCTATGATTTTTGAGGTTGGAGCCTTACCATGCAGAAAAGGCTGCTGTTTCCATGAACCTGGCTGCACAGGTAATCCCAAATAAAACCTCTGATCCCTCACTCAGCACACACAATAAATCTATTCCCCCTATGATGGATTTGGACAGGTTGGAGGAGGACTTTAGAGCATTGTGATGATTGATACATGGATCGTGGCAAAAGCAGACGCAATTCAATACCAGGTGCAATATATACCCAGTTGTGTGTTGGTGGCATTTATTAAAACATCATATCCGTCATTTCAAAGGGCTACTGGACAGAGACAGTGGAGTGTTTGTTTGTATTGGACTAACAGTATGTCATAGACGTAGTATCTGGTGGGCCTGTCAGAGGTACAATACCAGATTTAAGCCTCAATTCAAAATGCCCCCATCATTTGAGCTGCCTTCTCATTTTATTTTGGTGCAGTTCTGCCAGGGCTGGTTATGGCCAATTTCGTTTGTAATCCTTTTGTGTACTGCTGAGATGTCTGTGTGCCAAAAAACCATTAGCTTTGATTCATGTCGACGTCTGAGGACAGTTTGAGGGAAAATTGAGTAAAAAGCTGTTGAACAAGGTTTGTTCCTGAAATTTACTCAGTTAAAACATATTTAGTGTTTTTAACTACATCACTAAAAATGTTTTTCCTTCTATGGCCTACATAAATAATTTTGTCTCATATATGTCATTGTAAATCACTGAAGAGGGTAACTGTTGTGTTTGTTCAGTTTACCAGACATTTCTCCCAAACCTCATATGTTTAAATCATGGTGTAAAGTTTTGTATGTATGACATTGTTCAAAGAATCTAAACAGCTTTATTGGATTTAAATAAATCCTGATATAGTGACACTTTCTCACTAACTGAGATTTGTGAAAGTTTGCAGGAGGACGAGTTATTATTTTTAATGAGATTACTGTAACACCATAATCCGTGTCTTCCTACCCCTGGTTTCCTGTGACAGAGTAATAAGGCCCACACTTTGTTTTCATAGGTGTGTGCAGTTACTGCACAATATTCTGAATTAACAGCCTTGCCAGATGGTGTCTCAGGTTTCTCTTTTAATGAAATAATGATGATGGATGTGAAAACTCCAACCAGAAAGCTGACAGCTGAGGCCGTGATATACTCATAGCCACTGTTTCTGTGCTTGTCTGTTTGGGAGGTTAACAGAGACAGAACCTGATGTAGCATCATTCACAGCGATGATATTTTAGTAGCAGCTGTTTGTTCAGATTGGGTCTATACACACCTTTTTAAAAAGTTTCCTAAGATGCAAACTGAGCTGCAGGATACAGTTTGGATCCAACTGGATCTCACACATATGCAAAACTTGTATCCATTCTTGCATTGTAGTGACAGGCCCCTCAATCATTCTGTACGGTAAGTGATTTTCTCTATAGTCAAGAATCTCAATCTTCATATATATACTTGACAGCCATTATACCCACATACAAAGCTGGAAGAAATATATATTACATAACACTGCCGTCATTTCTGAACAAGGACTAGTACATCTGGTCTGCAGAGCAGATTTGCTATTGGAAACGTCACCATAAAGCAAGTCTGTTCTTTTGCTGCAGTTTTTTAATTCTCTAGCTGGAAGATCCCTCAATATGTATTTCAGTGTTCGTGAAATATATTATGATAATATCTGAGGCTGCTTAAACTTTCATACAATTTTTGCAGAGATTTATATAAGGTGTGGGTTGGCATGGCTATAGAACTTTAATAGAAGTAAAACTGCTTTTCCATTAAGATTGAAATAGCACGTGGATATGAATTTAAGCTCCAGCAATTGGCTGAGCGTCGGCCATTAAAACTCCAAACACAGCAGAAAATGTTCTGCTTATCTTGTTAATGCCTCGGTTATTGTTTTTTTGTCCATGGTGGTGCTTTTTTGGTGCTTCTGCACATTTAGTTTGAAACAAAACACAAACGATGGCCAGTAAATGAAAGTGCCAATTCGCAGCTTTAGATTGAGTGAACAGAGATATAGTCATTTTAAGGCAAAGTGCCCATGTTGCAAGGGCGCAAATGTAATTTGCCACTTGGTCGTTAAATGCTGTCTCAGAAGCTGTGTAAACACAGTGTCCATGTGCAAAGTTTACTGCTATTGTCTGTCTATAGGAGTCATGAGGTGGCCACGCAAGTGTAGATGATTATAACGAAAATCTATCAGGTGATTGTACTGTAAAAATCAGTGGTTGTGTAGGTGGGTTAATAGCAGGTGCACAAGTAAATAGCAGAAAAAATCATTCCCCCTTACGCATGTTGCATCTGTTTACTAGACAGATCATGTGTTTTTCAGTGGTATCTGCTAAGGCAAGAGTGACTCCTAGTGGTTAGATTCAGTATGCTGATCCGGTCTGTCTGCGTCAGACTTGTTTTAAAAGGTTTTACACTGGCTTAACCCTTATTGCAGGATAAAGGCGTAATCCTGGATCTCCACATTTGCTGGAAGGCTATCACTTATCCTGGCTGTATGCCTGCCTGTCTGGTTTATTTATCCCTGTGCGTATAATACGTAAGATCATCTGTGTTGGCCTTCATGCTCCAAGTCATGTGAAGGAGTCGTCTCTGAAACAGCTTCCTGGATCAGCATTTGGAAAACAGGCTGTCATTAATCTGTGACGGGAATGACGCACTGCCATGTGAAATGAATTTATTCTCCATTCCTCGAAGAAAATCTTCTCTTGATTTGTTCAAACAATAGCGGGTGCTTCTGCAGATGCTTAAATGTTTCTTGGAAATAACCCATTGGAGATCAAGTTAAACAAGGCTTCTGTGGTTTTACTTGAGGAGGATAAATAAGATTTTTGAAAACAGGCTCTTGTTTTCAGAATGTCTTTAAACCTCATTTAAAGTTTTGTTACCCCGTGGCCATGGGTATTGTTAATGGATAAGATGAAACTATAACTTCAGTTAACACTACTGACTGAGCTGTGGAGTTTTATGGTTTTGAGCCATATTTCTGTACAATAAAATTTGCAAACAAATTATTGACAGAAGAGCTTTGATGTGTGCTTGTCTAGATTTAATGCAGAATTATAAATTGGCCTGAACTCTGCATCATGGTTTCCGTTGTTTTCAGAATCAGCTCAGCACAGCTGCTAGCACCGAATTAATTGTGTTCACCATTGTTTACTCTTTGCAAATTGTTGAAACAATCGACTCCTAACAGGGTGAATTGAAGAGCAGCTCTTAATGGGTTAATGCAGTGAGGAGCAGAGATACCATACTGTAAAATTTAGGTCATGCTGCCCATCTCTGTCCTGTGCAGTCATGTCATCAGTTAAATCTTTATTTAAAAAGCAGCAGAAGATTTAATTGTGGCTACAAGTTATGTCTTGGCATGTATTTGTGTTTTGTCTATTTGGATGGGCAAATCACCAGGCAAAACTGAAGCGAAGGGACCATGCAGTTCTTGAAAGTAGTAAAAGTCGTGTTTTTCATACTTCATTTATGCCCTGTTCATCTTTTCAATCACGTGTATGAGTGTTGTGCTACGGCAACGTGAGCCTTTATCTTCATCTGTGTTTTTATGAACCACATGGCATCTATCAAGTATCAGCTCCTCCCACCTCGGAGACATTTAGGCAGGAAAAAAACAAAAAAAAACAGAAACCCCAGAAACCTGGCTGCTGAATCTGGGTCACCACCTTCCCAAATTTGTTTGGCAACGCACAGACACTTAAACGCATATGGACTGAGGGAAACTCTGAAACGTGACCTGCGCTCACGTTGAAAAATGTAAACAGAGTAATTAAAAAGGGTGATTCTAAGGTTAATAAAGTGTGTTGTGTTCCAGAAACAGAAAAATACAAACCCTCATCTTTTCTGTTTCATACTTTGCTTTCTCTGTCTTCTCGCTCCTCGCTCTTTGTATCTTTAGCTGTCTTTCTCATAATCTTTGTCGTCTCAGTCAATTCCTTGTGGTTTCTCCAGCAGTGCGGACCCTTTTCCAGCGTTTTTTTTTATTAACTATTGCACAAAGTCTTCCAGCGTTATCTAACAAAACCATTTAGGGAAGAGATGACAATATAATCTACTTTAACAGACCCACTCAGAGGTTAGAGCCAGTCTTTTGCCACATTAAAACCCAAGAAATTGAATGAAGCATCCAGAGGCATAGCATCAACACAACCCTGTGTGTTTGGTATAATGGAGCCACAGTAAATGGTCCAAATGTCTCTTGCAAATGGACAAAATCTAGTAAACAAAATTGAGCTTTGTGCTGCACCTTTGTCTCAGAGCATTTCCTGCGAACATGGGGAATTCATTCACAAGCTCCATCCCACCTGATGTTGGCATTTGTGGTGTTTAAAGCTTTGTTTTGTTGGTGCAGCTTGGTTCTCGTATCACAGCTTGTTGCTTTCCACGTGTAACACAGTGGTGGCCAATTATGACCGAAAAAATCAATACATTAAGAAGAATATCTGACAATTTCTGCTTTTCACCAGCAAATTATCGGTGACCTGCCAAGGCAGCCAGGGGTGGTAGCACCTTGCAGGGAGCAGCCGACATTTACAAGCACGTGTCTGGTGTCGTTAACATTTTTCTTGGCAGGGTGCAGTGGCCCTATGAAAAAGTATGTGGGCCCTCTGGATGTTGAAACCGACCTCTGAAACAAACGAATACTAATGGAAATCCAGCATTTGATGGGAAACTCGACTCAGCAGGGTGCCTCACCTTTGCGGCGTTGGGGCAGCCAATGTATTTCGTCAGATTTTTGTGGACAACAGTCCTCTGTTTTGCTTTATTTCAGGTTTGACACAACAAGAAACTCATTTGTTGTCACTGTTTGGAAAAGGCCTCCATTGTCAACTTGTCTGTTTGCATGAGCTGTTTCATGTAAACTTACAGTTTTATTCCTCTCGTGCCTCAGACCATCTTGTTCAACAGCCAAAGGTTTAACAAGGACAAAAGCCTCACTTGAACCGTGTAAAGCAGTATTCTGCTATAACGTGGATTAATGTGTCTTGCCCAGGGGCTGCTTCAAGGTATTTCCTGAAGAATCGGAAAGTGTTAGTCATTAACTTTTCCCCAAATTTTCCTCCTTTCCTTAATAAGCCAGGATCTCATAAATCAGCAAAATTAGTTTATATTTACAACAGAAGATGCGACTGTCTAAAGTTTGAATTTATGTCTGATATGTTGTGATGGCAAATTCATGGAAATCTTACTTTCCATTTCCAAAGTGCCCTTTGGAGGTCTTCATACCAGCTGAATAAAACGTGCCCCCTGCCTGTTTTCATTTCATACTGCATCTGGTTCCCATTTTGCTCCCTGAGATTTAGATTAAACTATCTTGAGTTCCCAGCTGCTGGAAAACGTGTTCCAGTGGCGGTAACCCCGAATGGATGAAGCAGAGAGGAAAAGAGGAAGGGACAGCGAGTGCGCACGTGGAGAGTTGTTCGGGTTATGTAGGGACCAAACCAGAGATGGTTAACGAGAAAAACAAAGAGAGATGTTGTAAAAATCTCCCCTTGTCCAATATCTGAAGTCAGCTACGGTCAGTTCACACTGAGGTTTCACGTGATTGGTAGCGAACGACTACTATGACTCCACCGGCAGACAGAGACAGCAGAGGAATAGATTTGGCCTCTTGAATTGATAAATATTAGGAAATAATCATGTTTACCGATGGTTTTAATGTTCTGGCAGATCAGTCTGTTTTGAAAGAGTTCATTCTTTGAGGAATTGGATTGTAAACATTTTCAGTAGATTTACTTTGTTTGGGTTGGTGTATATTTCTGTATTGCGGTAATTGTTTGTGTTGAAAGGCGCTGCACTTCTGAGACACATCTGATCTGTGTTTGTCTGGAGTAGCACAGAAAGATTAACATTATGACTTTATTGATAAATGGATTAAATGAAAAACAGGAGTATCGGAGACAGTGCAGATTCAGATGTCAAAGCTGGCTCGGATGTCTTTCCCCATAAAAAGGTTGTAGCGGCTGTGGTGACCCCTGGTGGTGTTGACTGGTAACTTGTAAATGTGAGCTGCACTCACTTTGAGGAAAGCGATAAAACTGTCTATATGCTAAAATAAATGACTTTTCCTAATGGTCACAGGAAAATATAGAAATGCAATTTATTTTTGCTTTGGCATCATTCTTTGTTTCATTTAATTAATTTAATTTCAATATTTAAAATGTTTAATATTTAAAATGTATGTTATCCTGTTCTCAAACTGCAACTGTGTTGAAAGCCAGCTCTTAAATCTTATTACCCAGATGCAGATTTCACCTTTCCACAGTTTATTTCCTTTTAAAATAATTCATACAAATGCATACAGTCACAAACATATCTTTGTCAGGTTGTCAGTTTTGACCAAAAATAATGATATTTACTGTAGAATATAGAATATGTATACTGTATATTGCTACGCCTATTACTTTACCATAAAAGGGACCAAGGTAGGCAACAGTGGACTGTGCGTTACTATCAGGGATGGAATTTCAAGGAGACACTTAAAAACCCAGTTTGCGGTTTGTAATTGGTCAACATAAGGAATGCTTTGAGTTTATCTTAGGAAGTACAACCAAAGAGTTTCTCCCCCGTTTGACAGGAAACTGCAGAAGAACATTTAAGAGGAAGGTTCAAAATGTTTCAGCATTCCTGTTTAATCTAAGATTTTTCAGGGCTCAATCTTGACGCTGCATTAACTGTCATCTTGGTGCCCTCTGTACTAAACACCCCGTTTGTGCTGCGGCTCGTGAAAGTTCCATCCCTGATCGTTACTCTTCCTGCCTCACCATATAGATGACCAGGTAGGCAACAGTGAACTGTTCTTACTACTCAGCTGCTGGTAGAAGGGGATTGAGAAAGCACCATCACTTTGCTGACCTGCTAACATCGACAACACAACAGCTGGAATCAGTAATAAATATTTCGGGTAGCAAAAGAGTTTCAGATATTTCACCTTCGCCAACAGTTTCAGCTTCTTGTTTGCATTGCGGGAATGTAACCAGCATTTGTTAAGTTTGCCTTGTGGAGTACTACCCATCACCCCTCCTCCCAGTGCTGCTTTTTTTAGACACAGATACAACCAAGTCACATTGACACAGGCAGGCAGAACACCATATGTACACATAGACACATAGGCCACAGGGGGTGGCTAAACGGTATACTCGGGAAGGAGCTGTCGTGAAATGTTAAAGGGATACGATCCTGGAGCGATCCATACACTCTGACATGCTATTATTCATCTTTACCTCACTGTGCATATATACGCCATCACTCATATTTCTATAAAACCATCGTTTTTTTTTTGTTTACACAGGTTGTGCCTCTTTAAGAAAGCTGTTTTAATTGGAGGAGCAGCTAGTGGGGCAACTTATGTAAAATAATCATTTAGCAGCAAGGGGCAACACACTGATGCATCAGTGTCGTGCATCATTTGTAAAGTGTTCGTGCTCCATGAGCTGGACTGTGTGAGAGTGGAAGTACTGAATCATTGCATATGAAGAAGAGTGATGTGTCGGAGAATCTCTCCTTCAGATTTAGAAATTGCAATTGGGGATGAAGTCGCCCGAGCCAAGCATACCATTTCACCACCTTCCTACAGCCTGTCCTCCCACAACCCCCTCAGTGTGGGTCAAACATTTACATAAGTCCAAGAGCAGAATCACATGCCCCATCAACATAACAAACAAAAGCAAACATTTGATCAACTTTAGCTCTTGTGAAAGTTTCTTTTTCCTAGTGTAATGTAATGGGACACGAAAAGGCGAGCAGGTAGAAAAACAAAAGCACTAAGTGGCATAGAAAGAAATTTCTTTGAAAACAAAAAGTAAAATAAAATAATAATTTAAGAAAACATACCAGCTGCGGAAACTTAATTTCCTGAGATGGTGTGCAAAAAGCTGCCTCTTTTTTTAGGGAGGGGGGCTTGTTAATTTTGGGGGGGGGGACAGAAAAATCAAATATTTGATTCTCAAACCAGTTTGGCTACATAGCGATATCACACAACTCTTGTTTTTTTTATGTGTAAGACTGGAATACAAATATTAGTATCTTCTTGCCGCAAGTCTAAAAACTGTACACAGACAGGTTACATTCATTTCATAACCCACTACTTGTACATCAAACTAAGGAAAAGACACAGAAAAAGGAGAAAAGACATGAAAGGTGCTCCTCTAACTTTTGGACGCACTACAGTCTAAGACAGCAGAATTGGATTTGTATTTTTTTTCTTTCCAAATCAAGAGATTGTTATTGTTATATATATATTTTTTACTTCTGGCAGAGGAAACTATTTAAAACTGGACTAATGTTGTCATGTGAAGATCAGTCTGTGGTCTTGACTTGGCCAGTCTCAGGATGTCTGGTTGGGGTAGAGGACACCTGTCTTGCACTTTAATTCGAGCATTTGACAGCCATCCGCTCCTCATCCTCTTTATCATCATCATCGTCATCATCCTCTTCTTTGGAGAATAAACTGGCTGCAGGGAACCAATCGCCGGAGTGTTCTGCATTGGGTTTGTTTTGGGGCCGTAAACCTTTTGATCAGGAACTCTGTAAACCTGTCTGATAACATCGTGTCACTGGGGAACTTACTGCTTTGTCATCTTGTTGCCGTGCTGACCTCTTCCAGTTGTCAGACAACACGGACAAGCACGTGCGTTTGCATGTGTATGTGTATGGCTACAGTTGGTCGTTCGGATGCTGCTCTCTGTCACCCTCTGGTGGCTTTACTGTGTTTTGTCCAGGAGATGGAGCATGAGGGGGGTGTGTGACAGCGGGCGGGAGGGTGTGTGTGATGGGCACCGCACTGGGCACAATGCCTTCGACTGGAGGTGGGAGGCCGCCGGTTGGCAGACTAACAACCCCTGGTGGATACCTGAGGTAGACGTGAGAGATACATAACCGAGTCAACAACAACGCGAACTGTAAAAAAAAACAACCCTGATTGCATTTTAAACTTCTGCTGCAGGTCAGCGAATAGACATCGTGAATGACTGAGAACTGTTTATCACCTTGTAGAGATACAAGGTGATAACTACTGAGATCAGTCGTGGTTTTAGCAGCAGTGTTTCTGTTGGCAGTGATCCATGATCTGTGCTCACCTGTAAGCCCCGTTGAGCTCAGGGTGGACGGATGCTGGGTCAACTCCTGCCCAGTGGTTGTTCTGGGTGAGGAACTCCTTGTTCACACAGTTTTTCAGACTGTCTGGAATACGACCTAAAAACAGATTGAGCAGAGAAGAAAGAGGGGGAACAATATGAAGTAAAAGATATTAATAGTCTCGTGCTCTATACACAGGGGAACTACTGTTACTGCACTACATTTCAGAACAGGTGTTTTTATTTTTTTTACCTTACTAACCCACTTTCTACAGAGACAGTAAAGGTGGGCCTTATTAAACAGGCCACTGGTAAACAGATCGAGCCACTGGGGACAGGAGGAAGAACAAAGAATAGGGAAGAGGAGGATGGAAAGAGGATAAGAGAAGGAAAAAGGAGGCAGATTGTGACAGGGCTTTAATCTCTCTCTACTTGAAGAATAAGATGGATTGTTTATGCTCGACTGTAGCAGAACACCTGAAACATATCTCTTTAGAGACTTGTTTTCCATCACTGTGTGTATGTGTGTGTGTGTTACCTGTGACAGCCCGTCGGATCTCCCTGGCTGCCTCCTCTCTCATCTCCAGAGACGCCTGCTCACTGTACCAGGCAGCGTGCGGGGTGCAGATCAGGTTGGGGGCGTCCTTTAGTGGACCCTGACTGAAACTTGAACAAAACCAACAGTGCAATGGGCTGCAGTTGTATCTCTGAATAGTACCTCACCTTCGACCCTCAAACATCAAATGCTGCCTCTTACAATTACTACACATTGACAGTGAATATAGTTCTTAATTTCTTTATTGGTATTATCTTATTCTGTATAATAATTTGAACATTATTTATATTCACATATATATTAGTGGAGATGTTCTTTTTCTTTGTATCCCCTAAATTAAAATGCTCTCCACCAATGTGTTTTTAAGCTAATTTGCCAACATGAGTCTGTATATAAACACACGGCGTTTGATACCTGAAAGGCTCTGTCTCGTGAACGTCCAGAGCAGCTCCACGTATCCTCCCCTCCTTCAGAGCCTGAGCCAGGGCCTTCTCGTCCACCAACCCCCCCCTGGCTGTGTTTACCAGAAAGGCCCCCTGACGCATCTGTAACACACACACAAACAGTGGTTTACGTTTGTGTCATTAACAAAATACTCTTTTTTTCTTAATCTTTATCAGTGTTGATCATTGTTTTTTGCATTGACACTCAAATTGTGACAATGATGAATAGATGTAGAAGAGCCACGGAAAACACCATGTATGCACAGTGGAGACGCGCCTTCATCTGTATGTCGGAAGTGTGCTTCCCAGGGTCTCCACTCATTTTATATTCATGACCTTCATGGCAGTAGTTGTTGATGTTAGAATAAATAAATAATGGGATGGTGCTTTTGTGTACGTTTGCGGCCATGCGTGTATGTGCGTGTCCCTCCACCTGTTTGATGGTGAAGTCGTTGATCAGGTGGTGGTTGTGTTCGTTCAGGCTGCAGTGCAGAGAGACGCAGTCAGAGTGGAAGAGCAGGTCCTGAGGAGAGGAGCGGAAGTGTCAGTAAATTCCTGTGCACACCTGTTTACACTTGTAGCAACATATAGTGTGACAACAGTAAATGTACCATGTATGTGAGTGTGTGTGTGAGCTACCTGTAGTGTGGTGACCCTTTGCAGTCCCAGGGATCGTTCTACTCCATCAGCCAAATAAGGGTCATAGAAAATCACATTGAAGCCAAACGCTTTGGCTCGCAGGGCGACAGCCTGGCCCACTCGCCCTAGAAACACATGGACACGCAGTCAGCGGAACCATACACACATAGTTAGATTATTAGCCTGTAAAAATTCTCTGGCTACACACGTTTCCTCATTATTGCTGTAGAATTCTCCAGCAGTAGGGGGAAGAGATTTGCATTGTACTCTTGGTTTAATCTGCTTATATTCTGTTGGCAGTAACTCTGTGGGAAAACAGTTCAGCTGAGCTAAGGACAAAAACTTCCCCAAAATGAAAATGCAAAACAGTGAAAAATGGTCCGATTAAAAACTTTCCACAGGAAGGGACCTGATCAACAGTCTGACTGTCTGACCGACCTGTATGCGATATATCTGAAAAACATGAATGCAATTTGAACATTTTTCTGCAGCAGTCTGCTGTCATTGTTCAGAGCATTACTCACCAAGTCCTATAAGTCCCAGTGTTTCTCCTCTGATCCTCGCTGCACCCGACGCCACCTCTCGGATCTGCTCCACGCTCTGAACCCGTGTGCCCTCCCGCAGAGCCTGGTGTCAGTATCAAATATTTATTGTTATGATCATGATTTAAAATATGTCTAAATCATCATTTCTATCTATTTTTACATCATGTCTTTCAAATACAAATTTTAAAAGGAAACAAAACATTTAAATTTTGCTGATTTGTCTTTAGAAAGACCAAAAACCCATACATTGTAGAGTGCACCTCTAACCAATACATTTACAATGGATTCAATTAATTCCATTTGATTTTGATTCCCCATTATCCACCCCACCAAACCACAAACCTGATGCAGCCAGGTGGTGCGTCGGTACAAGGTGAGGATGTGGCACAGTGTGGAATCTGCAGTCTCCTCCACCGAGGCTGCTGGCATGTTACATACCGCAATGCCTGTTTGGCCAGAGAGCAGATTAGAATTAGAAAAGGCATTTCAGCCCATTTGGAGACATAGATGAAGTCTGGCGAAATCTATTTGGGTGGAGGAGAGGAGGCTGAATGCACGATGTCAGCAGTTTTCTCTATAAACGCTGTCAACAGTATTCAAACGGCAGAGCACCTTGGCAGAAGGTGATCACCATTAGTCCAATATTATGAACCTGCCGTATATGTTTTCCACCATTTTTTTCTTTTGGAGAAGAAACTCGAAAAGATCTAGAGCGTGTTTGTGTGTGTGTGTGTGTGTGTGTTTTTCTCACCGAGTTCCCCAGCAGATTTTATATCAATGTTGTCGTAGCCGCTGCCGATGCGGACAATTATACGCAGAGCTTTAAACTTCTCCAGGTCTTCTCTCATCAGGGTGATGGTGTGGTACATCAGAGCTCCTACCGCCTCATTCAGCACCTGAACACACACACACACAGAAGATGTACACTACATATTACGTGGGCAGAGAGTAAAGGCCAAGTTGTCAGCATGTGTTTGTGTAGGTGTGAGCAAATTAAGTGTTATTTAGCAGAAAGTATCTACAGTTCACTGAGTTCATTCTTGCCATCATCATCAATTAAGCTGTTTTTTTCTGGAGGTTGTCATACTCATATCCTGTTCTCAATTTTCCTGCCTGCATGGAATAATGGCATTTCCTGAACATTGCCATGGAAACTAAGCTTTTATAACCACAGGAAGTGAGATAAGGTGTCTCCACATCTTGTGAATCTGACTAATATTAGCAGCAGCGCGTTCTCATGGGATCGTCTGTGTCGTCCTATCATAATAACGGCTTCTGATTACAATAGGAATATCTGGCCGAGGGAAAACGAGCTCAGGATCAGCCATCACCTTTAATTGATTCTCAGTTAATCTTGCGATCTTTTTTGAACGTTGCCAGGTCTTCATGTGTGAGAGTGTGTGAAAGTGACATGAGGTTCAATTCCAATAAAGAAGCCCTTTTAATTACACAAGGAGGTGGCTGCTTACAAGATGGGCGAGTGAGGAGATAGAGAGTGAGCGAGGGAGAGCCATCTGTTTCTCCCACGCCGTGGCCTACTGAGCGCGCTCACAGAGCCAGTGTGTCTGGCAGATACCCAGAACAAGACGTAACCCTGCCAGACATACAAACCCATTTACACTCCATAGAGGCTATGGCAAGATTCAAGCCTGACCCACATTTAGATTTTACTGTCTGCTCTGTCCGTTTTTGTTTTTACACCGTTTTTTATTGTTTTCATTTTCATTTTTTTAGATTGGTATCATGTGGTAGTCCTATCCTTGTAGTCACATGACTTACATTGCCTAAAATCGGGTACTTTTATTTTGATGTGTATGTGAGATTGTAAATCTGTACTTTTATTGTAAATACTCTTGAAATTACGATTAATTGCTGAATGACTGACATCGGCGTACACGAGAACTGATGGTTCCTTGGTTAACGTAGCATTCCTCAACGTGTGCGTGTTTTTGATGTCAGTACGGCTGTTTGGTACCTTCTCGTGGATTTCCTGTGTGGACTGAGCATCACAGAAGGCTACTGTTGCCACGTCTTTAAGGATGGGCATCTCCACAGTGCAGTCACGCCCGTCCAGCAGCGCCACCAGGGGGCGTGGATGCATGGGCCCATTCATGATGGGTGGCCTGATTCCTATGCAAACACACGGAAAAGAAACCAAAGAAAGTCTTATATAGACAGAATCAAGTATCCATTATCAGAGAAAATATATATAAACACATTTAATTAGCATTATTTGTTTGTTTTGAGAAACACAGCTGCAGTCACCCGGGCAGAATGTGTGTGACATAATGTCCCTTTGCACTTTGACTGTACAACTTCAGACCTTTATGTTTTTTCTTCAGTTGTGAAATCTAAACATTAAGATATGCAGCTGCTCCTGGCCACAGAGGAGCCCCTGCTTCACCTGCATCCCATAATGTCTCCGGACTGATCCAGTTGCCATGACTACTGTGACAGTGAGCAATGGAGAGAGGGGGAAAAAAACTATTCCCAGAAGTTTGCTGACTCCTTCGAACAGGCAGTCGTTGGGAAGATGGACGATTTGGGTGCTATAATTAACTGTACACATTAAAAAAAGGTTTTGTCCTTGAAAAAAAACACCTGTTCACATTTAGAAGACCTCATTAGAGTTAAGGGTCTGGGGGCAAGAGAATTCCATTATAACGAGGTGTATCCTTTTGCATTGCATCTTGTTTGCATTATTTTATTGAGTTGTCATGAAGTCATGGCTCCTTGTAAGAAATAGTGCCGTTGCTTTGTGGCCGTGCTGTAGCTCAAGACTGTAACTCGTTTACTCGGTTATCTATTTCTCAAATACCTTAAATACCTTAAATACCTTAAAAAAGCCATTGCAGAGACTTAAAGGCTCGTTCAGTGACAGTATTTCATATGAAAGTGAGAGTCCACCCAGAGACTGTTTCCAGTCCACAGAGGAGGGATAAGTAATGTTCACACGGCACCGCTGGTGGGCCTGTGTTCAGGTTTAAGTACAGTGGTATTAACTGAGACGTCTGAAAGACAGACACAATGTATTGACAGTGTCTTTGACATGTGAAGTTCTGATGAGCCTCTGACACACTGAAATCCACGCAGCGCTGCGCCTGTTTCTGCTGATGCTGACTCGACACATCGCTCATTCTTGACCTATAGACTTCTGAAAAGTCTTGACATCTCAAATAAACAGCTGCGTCTGTCATTTTCTTTACAACCCCCCCCCCCCCCTTTTTTTTTTTTTGCAACTCAAACCTCCAAATGTTTTCCACCACCATGTGCTGATGCCATGAGAAAATAGCAGAGTCGTTAAACCAGTCATTTCAAAATCAGTCTTCTACACTCACTACGATATTTAGAATTCCGGTGATCCCTGAGAATCAGGCTTGTGGACAGATGTTTGGCAGCTGCAGTCCTGCAGATTAGCTTGGAGAATTTGTGAAGGGACACTTAGCAGTGTTCTTCCCATGAGCGCTATCATTAAATAGCAAGCAAAATAATGGAAAAGAAAATAAAGCCATGCTGGAATCATCCTCAATCTACCAGGGTAATGTATCATTAATCTCTGATTTTCATCAGAGCAGTGAAGCATAGCAATTTCCCCCGTTTTCTTTCCTTCCTCGTGTGTCATTTACTTTATATTTTGTCTGCAATTCAGACTTCATGTCGAGGAAGCAGACATTAACATTTTAAACTTAGGTTTTACGAATGGTTCAAATACATAGGGGTTTCTTCTGGTTTATTAAAAGCCTGTAATTTTTTGCAAATGCATCTTACAGTATCTTGTGATTGCATCGATTGTGCAAGTAGAAATGTCCCTCATCCTCTTATGAAATGCTTTTCCATTTCCTCACACTGGCTGTGCTCTCCTCTGCTTGTTCACTGAGCTGCTGTGCAAGCATTGGGAAATAATGTACACAGCGATCGCATGGATTTCTGGTTCATGCATGACTGTGCTGCAGTGTTCAGGGTTTGTTCGAAGTTTTGGAGGAGAGGAATGTGCCTGTATTCAATCTGTGTTTTATTTTATTTTGAAACATCATGGTTTAGATTGCTCCTGCACGTGAAAAAATATGTAACTTCCTGCTAAAATAGCTATTTGTTGCAAAAACATAAAGAATTGTTGTTGTTTTTTAATTAGTATGCACTTACTTCCTGGAGTGGGTGTTGGAGTCCTGTTTTTCCCCTAGTTATACTCACAGAATGTCATAATACTGACGTTTTGTCTCATTTACACCAATTGTATGTGGATAGCATCACTTCCTGTCTGGAAAGAAAAACTGATAGACTAATAGACTGAATTTTTGCAGCACTGATACAAATATGGCTCGCAACTTCAAAAAAATCCATCACTCAGTATCTGTATTATCTTCTTATCTCCATTGTCAGATTATAGCATGAAACCCGATCTGCTCCAGCAGCTCCACAAGTGCAGTAAGACCAATAAGGTGAAGCTCAAATCCTGCCCACAATGTGGCCTGGTAAAACATTAGCTTTCTGTAATAGGATTTGCCTGGAGGCCATTGCACTCAGGCATCAATACAGAATCAATGGTGCATAGCTGAGAAATTGGAATTCAACAAGAACAAAAAGTGCTGTGAGGCTTCAACACAGCACTCATTGTAACTCAGATGTAATCATACATGGTACATTTGCCTGTACGTGCTGCATTATACATTTCTCCTCTTTACTAATCTTAAATTGAGCTGCAACACCAAATGGAAAGAGAGTTACTTAGTGTAGGTGTGTGTGGCGTGCAGCGTAAACAACATTAAACATGGGTTTGACAAAAATCCTAAAATCCGGTCAGTCTAGTCCGTTGTGCAGCTGAGCGGCGTTTTTGGAAAGCCAGAGAGATTCCCGGCATTTCTGCAGCTCTGACTCGGTCAGAGTGAGGGAGGAAATAGCTCTCATTCCTGCTCCAAGCATGACCTTGGAAGGACCAGCGCACACTGACTGCTGAGTCGTACTGTACCATATGATAAAACCTCCCGCCTGTTCTCCCTCTCTCACTCCCACGCACACAAACCAAACCTCATCATTGTAAATATTAATCCAGTCTCTCCCTTTTTTTTTCACTAATTCAAAAAGTCCCTCAAACGCAAACGTTTCTATATCATTATTTTTTTTTTCACTTTTCCCATCACATTAAACACTAATTAAATTCTTCATTATGTTAAATAATTGCCCAGACTCTGTGCTCTAAAAGCTCATCCATCTTTTCCATCTCCACTCTCCCTTTCTCATTATATTCAATAGTCTCTCTCTCTCTCTCTCTCTCGCCCTATAGCCTCAGGGTTGGGGGACTGCTGGGAGCTTTCGCAGTGCAAACAGACCTCTTCACAGCCAATGGAGTCACAACTCGAGCTCTGCCCTTGCTGCTTGTTCAGGGTTTCTCTGCAAACTTTAATTCAGATTAAATACTATTATACTCTATTTTTTTAAAAAAACATTTTCAAGCAGTGAAGTAGTTGTGATCTCTGACATTCTCCGGTATGAAAATTGTGCTGTGAAAAAATTGGTAATCAGACCAAAATGACTTTAAACGCTGTGTGAGTGGTAGTTGGAGAAGGAGAAGGCCTGTGCCAGTGAGAGCTGCGACTGCAGCCTGGGAGCCAGTGGGAAAGCCCTGCAGCCCGCCTGCATCCAGCTGTCACTGACCAGCTCACAGCAACAGCTGGATTTATGTCCCTGAGGACTGAGACAATGTTTTTTTTGTAAGATATCGTCTCAGACTCTGAGAAAATACACTCTTCTCTTTACTAATGTGTTGTTGCAAGCGTCTTACTTTCTACAGACCAAGTTGTTATCGAACAAAATAATCACTCAGTCGACACAACGCCTCGTCGATGGACCCATCAACAACAGCAGCGACGCAAATCTTTCACCTCTCTGCTCATGACTGCTTTGTTGGATATAACACGGACAAACGGCCCATATGATGAATTAAGATCTAAGTGAGCAGCCGTGCTCCTCTGCTCAGTCTATTCAAACTACACACACACACACACAGAGTTACACAAAAAGACCTTTATGAAACAGTTTCGGTTATTGCCAAACAAACCAGCAGCTGTTAGATGCTCTGTCTTTGGAGTTCAGTTGTGGGATGAGGTCAAACTTTGTGAATCAAACCTCTTTTCGGTCCCTTTCTGACTGAACTGAAAATGAACCCTGATGGGGTGACGCGTTACATCTCGGCCCCGGTGTTTGTGTTTTGCCCTGTGGAGGAGAGGGAGGAGAGGAGGGTGTTGCTGTTGGCACCTGCGATCAGTCAGCGGCCTGCGACTGCAGCAGAAGCCCCATCCAGCCCGCGCCAGGCTGATTTATAACCTCACTGGTTCCTGTGGCGAGCGGCGACACGACACGGCTAAAAAGCCCCTATATCTGTCTTTCACTCCCTCTGTGTTGACGTTCTCATCCTTTCATCTCCCCAGGCTTTCTTTATCTCTCTTGTCATTTCCTTTTTAACTCCTGTCCAGTCCCGTCACTCTATGAATGAAGAGGAGACACATTTTACACTGTCGCATCCGTGGATTTGTGTAGAAACCAAAAATGGCTGAACGTGCAGGTACAGAGTGTTCAGGCACCTCGACGGTTCTGCAGTCTTTCATTTTTTTGGTTTTTGTCTTCGGTCTCTCACTACCTGTGTAACACACCACGCACGCGCACACACACTGACCAACCCAAATACAAGTGCACAGACCGCACACCATGCCGGTTAACACAACTAATATGCAGTGACATACGATACATACAAGTGCTTACACATAGAAAGTCTGACCCTGCGGGTCTTCCCTTTATCCCTCACTCTCTCTCGCTCTTTCTCAGGCACACACACGCATGCAAGCACGCACGCACACATGCACGCACACACACACCGTATCAGCAGCGTTCAGGTTTGTCAGCTTTTTGTTCCCATTACTCAGACACCAGCACTGTAGGTGTGGAAAACACACAGTTCTTTTTGTAAAATCATATTTATTTAAGTCTGTGGTCTTATGGCAGATTCTAATGTGAAATCATTATTTTCAACTCGTAGGCCTCGGAAAATTAAATCAATCTAACTACGTGAAAAGAGGAAAATGTCTCTATGCCACTGCACATATCAACTGTGTGTGGTGTCAGGAGACAAATTAATAAGGTCAAGTACCAGCATATACATCGGTTATACTACGGGAAATACTTCATTTAACTGGATTATTGTATGGCTGTCAGCCCATTATATTGGATTAGCTTTTATTATGCACAAGAGATTAAGGGTTCTTGTGTCCAACAGGGGATCTTTGAGGTTCCCCCAACAAAATGAATAACCGTTCATTTCCTGTTTATTAGCATTTATCATTATACGACTGTTTACCGGCTCACAATGTCTCACTGAGAGTATTGACAGTTCTCAGTTGTCTAATTATCTACATTTGTTCAGTAACAGACCACATTTTACTCGTTTCTCAGATCTTCGTTGAAAGTGGAGGCGGTGCTGAGGTTGGCGACTGTACACAATACAAACCCACTGTTGCTGTCAATACATACACATTTGTGTTTGATGACACTAATAACAAAACAGTTCCTGCTACATGCCGACCGGCTGACAGACTGTGTGTCACAGCTGCACGTCTTTCCCTGCACAGACTCAACAACAGCGCAGGTTCCTGAGTAATGAACGCTTTTCATTAGACGCTCATACGTCGAACTGCAGCCTGTCTACTAATTGTTGTTTTGGGATGTCGCACACCAGGCCTGTTTTTATTTTGTTTTCTGTGCATGATGACACTGTTATTTAGCCACCTGTGTAGACTGCAGTGCTACATCTCCATTCACGACTAGCAGGAATTGCATGTTATTGTCTCGTGGCTAACCTTCATTGCATATGCCTGGCTTTGAAGTGCTCAGCCTCTCAGAAGTGGCTGGGAGATCTTTCACTGTCGCTTCCTCTTTTTAGCGCGAGCGTTTCCTTTTGCGCATTAGACATAATAGAACCTGTCAATGGTCGGCGCTACATGCAGCCTCTTTGCTGAGCACTTACAGCTCTTCATACATTCCCGAGCGCTGTCAATTATCCGCACATGAATATATGTTTCTCATCTCAAATAAGCAAATACTGGAAAGCAATTAGGGGATATTGTATTGCATTGTGTATTGCGTGTTGGTGTGTACCGTGGTAAATGTCACAAAGCTGCCCTGTTGTGTTCTGGATATGCAAAGCTTGTGAAGACTTCTAATGGTTAATCCATCGAAACCAACTGTCTTTTGGCCGCTGTTATATATTTACTCTGACATGCTGGTGTATATCATGACAGTGTCGGGTTCTGTTGTGTTGTGGTTTTCTGAAGTTGGCAACGTGTCACAACACGAGCAGTTTCCTTGATTTTATCCTCTGACATAAGAAGGTAACCTGTACTTCTGGTGGGAAACTGCCTGCAGCTATTAAGCCCATTTACAGTTTTCTTTATTTACCTTTTACTCAGTCCTTCTCTTAGATCAAATACACTTTGGTGTCTGATGTGCATGTGCGTCATCGATCTTGGTCTTTATAACGACGTCAGAACTGACTCAACACTAACTAAGAGCTGCATTTAAACAATCACATGTTTGCACTAATTCTCTGTAAGTGTAATTGTTATCCAGGTATTCGAACAAGTTTTTCCTCTTGCCACAGATGTGTCATTGCATTACCCATGTTTTTTTTCCCTCCTCCCTGTCGTCGGTCAGGAAACAATAGATGATTTTTGCCTGACGTTAACGTCTCCTCATTCCTACTCTCTCACACAGTCAATCACACACCAACCTCTACTCCCATACGCACAGCGCTACTTGCCTGTCACTTATGCGAGCTTTCACTTGCCTCCACATGTGTCTATCTGTTTTTAACCAATTAGATTCACAAATCCAAATTCTCAAACGATCAAGTGAAAATTCTCACGCCAAATGATAATATATCAAATTTAAACCAGCTGCCTTTTAATTGCTGTTACCTCCCCGTATTTGGTTTCATGAGCAGGTGTGTTTAATTTCTTTTAAACTAACAATACCAGGTAATGTTGTGTTGTGGTTTGTGGTTGGCAACTAGTCACAACACGAGCAGTTTAATTGATTTTGTCCTCCTTGACATATTGAGGCGATGTAGTCTCCTGGTGAGAAAGTCCCTGAAGCCCCATCACAATCACATTATTTTATTTTTTTACTTTTTTTCACAATCCCTTTGTAAACTGAAACACGGCTATTCAATGAGTCAAACACGCAATTAAATGACGCCTCGTTTTTTTTAATCCAGGAGATCCGATTGTACAGATGATGTAGGAAGTGTCTGATGTTTGTGTATGTGTCTCCATCAATCACCAGAGATGCAAAATCAAATTTAAAGCAGACCTCAGAGGTTCAACATGCGTCAAACCAGGTCCAGTGATCAAATCTGTGTTGTGATTATTGACTGGTGGTGAAAAAAGAACAATCCTCCCAGAAACAGTGGTTATTCCTGTGACCTTGGAGTCTCAATCTGCGGGGAGGAGGGGGGGGGGCATAATTATATAGAGGGGGTGGTGTGTGTCTGAGCTGCAACTTTTAATCTTTGATGCTATCAAGAGACACGGCCGGCAGCTTGTTGATGACATCACGTTACAGTCTGTAGGTTCTTTACAGAGAAAGGCTGCAAAATTCAGATTTAGGAGACCGAAGACGCTATAATACAGGGTTATGTAGGATGATCATTTATTTTCACACCCTCCGCCGCCTGCTCCTCCACCCCCCAACCACAACGCCCCTTCTAATTCCTCAGCAGCCATACCTTGAGCCACTTTTCTAGAATAGTCTTTTCCAGACCATCACGTGAGATGCATATGTCATCTGTATGTGTGTGTGTGTGTGTGAATCCAGCTATGTGCACGTGTGTGCTTGAATATTTTTCATGCGTGTCAATATTTGGTGTGTGGCGGTGTGTGTCTGTGCTTCAGTTAAGCTGTGAAGGAGGCACAATGACACAATGAGAGGGAAATATGTGTCATGTCCTTGCTAGCCCTCGAAGGAGAGAGAGATCTATTTCTGTCGCCACAAATGGAAGTATTCAAGCAGCCTTCAATAGCAGAGATTTGCCTCTTCACACACGCACACACCCGCATACACACACACACACAGAGCTACAGAGAAAAGGCTAACCGTTCTTGTGTGGCGAGAGAGTCTGAGCGATAAAAAAAAAGATAATGGAGTGAGAGAATTAAGAAGAGAAGGAGGAGGAGGAGACAGAAAATGGAGAGGAAGAGAGAGAGAGAGAGAGGAGGGGGAGGGGAAGAGGAAAAGCAGAATAATGTACAATGAGTTCACAAATATTGGCACACACACACACACACACAGATAGACACACACACTCATACACATACACACAGCCCTCCACAGAAAAGCCCAGAGCTGGTTGTTTACCTAGAGGCATGCCTTTGTTGAGGAGATGTGAGCTTCCCATGGTGTGTTCCCCTGCCGCCGGCACACAACACAAACCTACAGTCTTCACACAGCACACATGAACAGGAATCCAGTCAGCATATGGCGGCTGTGGCCCAGCTACCTCGCTTCCCTTAGTCCTTCTCCCAGCCCCTCAGTGACAAGCATACACATGTGCTCCCCCTCTCCCTCTCCCTCTCTCTCTCTCCCTGTCGCTCTCTCGCTCGCTCTCTCGCTCTCTCCCCTCCCTTCCGTCCCTTTTGCTTGCCGCTCTCTCTATCTGTCTTACCCCTCCCTCCCTGACGTCTCTAGCTACCTCCCTCCCCTCCCTTTCTCACTTTCTATCACAGCAAGTCTTTCTGTCTCTCCCTCTCTCAGAAAAAGAAAAATGTACTCACACAGACACACACACGCACACACACACACACACACACACACAACAACAAATGCAACTACTGCATTTATGAACCAGAGACGCAAGACCAGAATGACTAAGAAAGTGTGTGTGTGTGTGTGTGTGTGTGTGTGTGTGTGTGTGTGTAGGAACAGGGGGGAGGAGCTAACACAGGCCAAAATTCATCTTTTGTTTCCTGAAAGACGACAGGGAGGAGGAAAAGCACAGAAAAAGAGTTGACACAGCTGAAAAACTTGTTCCAGTACCTGGTTAACGATTACGTTAAAAGTAATAAAAAAAAAAGTTTTTGATAACCAGGAGTTTGTGACACTGTAATTGGGGTGTGGTTTTACTAAACAATCAAAAACACACAACAGTGCCTCTGAGACTAAGCTGAATTGCTGACTTGTCTTTTGTTCAATATAAACAAAAGTATACATAATGTAAGTCTTACATGACCTTTGTTGAGTTTGTGTGTTATTTTGTTATATTAATGTGTTGTATAACTTTACATACTCCCATGCTACAACATATAATCACTGTAATCCCTTCACCTTTGTAAACGTTTCTACATGTTAAAGTGGTTAACACCTAAACATCCCCTGCGAGGTTCTGTTCTACTGCTGCAGTGAAGTGACACTCACTCTCATTGACACTTGATAACACAGTGATATCAGCAGACTCAGGCGTTACGTTAACTGCCAGATAGGATTTAATCATTTATCACTAAATGTTCAATTCGTTTACATCGCAGTTCTGCAGAGCACCAGATGGGCAATGTCCACAGCATTGTCTATATAGCACCACCTGAGCGAAGCAATTGAACTCCAATGGCCATCATTAAGCTGACTTCAAGCACCTTTTAAATAGAGACAGACAGTGGCAGCTACTGACATGTCTCACTCATGGATGGATGGATGGATGGATGGATGGATGGATGGATGGATGGAGTAACATCTACTGTAAACAAAGCACCTGTTTTGTGGTTCGTATTTGACAACATTCCTCTTTTTTACCACTATAAATAAAATCTGTACTTCATGATATGTGAGATAAGTAAAGCCCATGTGCCAATAATAATGCCAGTAATGCTCACATCACATAACGGCTGCTTTAAACGTTTGCTATAGGATTTGTGTGAAGGTGTGATCCATCAAATTTTACTCCACATTACACAGAGCACCCGCCATTTACAATCTGAACGAACACGAGCTGCTTAATGTCACACCAAAATACCCATGACATATTAAACTCAAACAAATTGTGCCACTTCGGTCCTGCGTCATCACACCAGTACCATCCCTCACAGGTGTTTGTATGAGATGTGTATCTGGGAGCAATACGTATATCACAATGCCAGTTGCATGTATAACATGGCGCTGGTCATGTGTGCAAGTGCAGCTTCTGATATACACACGAAATTCAAAATGACAACCTGGAGTCAACAATGTGAGAAGCCACAGACACATTTATCTTGTCGACAAGGCGTGATGGCAACGGTGCAGCAGCCGCCTTTCACACGCGACACATAAATGTCAGAGGGAACCTATTCAGTGCTTCTAATGAAGGACAGAGTGAGGAGCAGAGAGTGCAGGTCGATTCTTCGTGATACCTGCATGTTTTGAACACCACTGCATGACAGTGTTGATTTAACTGCACTGTACAGTGGAGCAGCGACGATCACATGTGGAGTGTGTGAGGGTGGACGTGTGCAGTCCCACCCTTTCCTCTCCTTATCACTCCACACCCACTGCTTTTTTATCTATTGTACTGCTCCACTTCAATTTCTCCTCTCCTCCATCTCCCTCGCTCTCCAACCTCCCCATCTACCGCCCCTCCCTCCCCCCTCGCTATCTCTTCACCTCCTGCTCTTCCATCTGCTCGTCCTGCTTTCTGTCTTCTAGCCCTCACAGTTTCTCTCACAATCTCATTCTCACTCCATCACCTCTCCTCCTCATCCCTACATCTCTCTCACTCTCTCTTTTTTTTTCCATCTCAGGCTTTCACACCACACATCTCCGCCCTCCCCACCTCCCACCCCCTCTCCTCCCTCTGTAGTCACTGCAGCGTGTCTAATGGTTCAGCTCCTTCTCAGCAGATCCACCATGTGGAGGCCAGGCGAGCAGCAGCCCCGACTGCCCCGACTGACGCCTCCCAACCGCTGGCCTTATCAAGACTGACAGCCAGCTCGTCCTGGAGCTATCACACACTCTCACATGCACGTAGACACATGTTATTACAAATACACGTGCCTGCACGAGCGCAAAGATACATGCTTGTGCACAAAAAAATACATACACAATCACACAAACTGTGGCACATAGATGCAAAATAATGCAGCTGCAGTAAAGCATGCACACAAAAGAAAAAGATGCAAAAAAAACTCGGATGTATGCACATGCACACACAAGACACACAAGAGCCACAGACACACCGCACCAGTCAGTCAAGCTGAAAACGTGCAGATGCAGGCACATAAACAGACATTAACTTGGATATATGGATACTGACAGAGCACTGCAGAACAATGTGGACGCCGCTACAGGAGAGAGCTGATACTGGAGAAACTAGCAATCTAATCTACCATAGCAGGAGACGGGTGCTGCAGGCATGAAGGACCTAACCCATGTGTAGCAGAGGATGGAGGGGAGGTGGGATGAGAAGAGTAAAAGGAGGTAGAGTAGGTGGGACCAGCAGGATAAATGAAAAGGAGGAGCAGGTGTACATCTCAGGACGGCAACTTAAATATTTTTATTGAAAGTGATGAAATGCTTGCATGTGAGGAATGTGTAAAAATACCTGGTTTCAGGATCTAAAAGTGATGTTTTCAGGTGTTACAAATTTTCAGACGTGAGTCTAAATTCAATTTGAGAAATGTCACGTGTCCAAGAAAAACAGAAAATCCTCACATCTGAGGAGTTGGACAGTTATATCCTTATAAGACGGTTTCAGGGTGTATTTATTTTGTGTATCACAGATTAATTTCACTTTCACTTTTTGACAGGTGACCTTTAAAGCTACTTACCAGTTGGGACAAAACTTTTTTCCTGTCTAAATGCACCATTCTGAGTTTTCAAATAGCAGAAGAGGCAAAACGTTAAATTCAGGTTATTTTTTTTTACTATCAACCACACAGAATGTAGTAGCTCTGACCTTTTCACATTTGAACTGATGATTTATGCTAATGGGAAGAAGTCATTAAAGCAGTGCACTGTTCACCTGTGGTTCAGCAGATATAATAGACAGACTGTTATTATCATCGAGTTCAGTCAGCGGGATTAAAGACCTATATTATCTGTCCAGATTCAAGAATTTACTCGAATATTCAACAATCACTCTTGGCAAAATCCATTTTTCAAGAGACAGAGATACCCATTTCCCTGCCATGGTCTGCATGAATAAATAATACACCTCCTGTCACATACTGTACACACAGGAAACAAAAATCAACACGCTCATATGTTCATAGACTCACACATTAACAGGCCTTCAAACTAAAAGCACACACACACACACTTTCATTTCCCATTTATATGGATTTGTGTTACCTCTGCGGCTTTATGGCTGGTGTCAAATAAACTCACACAGTTTAATACACACAGGAAGCACTCGACACAGAGGACAGAAATACATCACGAGCCTTGCATCACCTTCCTCTCTGTGTGTCCACTCTTACACTTTGTTCCACAGCCATGTGGGGGGTGCGGGACTTGCTGCGGATAATGGGCCAATTGTAAGCGATTACAGTTGGTGCCAGCCAATCAGCACGCTTTGGCACTGGACAGTGGCCAATGGCAATATGTTCATCACGGCTGGGGGGAGGGAGCTCCCACTCAAACAGGAAAAGAAATCTGGCCATGATATGGAAAGAGAGAGAGTGTGTAATGTTAAAAAAATATATACATATATGAAAAATTCCCAGAGCTGAAGGTTCATCTTTAGTTGTTTATTTGTCCCACCAGCAGTCTTGACCCCCCCCAAACAAAAAATAATCAATTTACACTGATATAAAACCAAAAATGCAACAAATCCCTACACTACATTCAGTTACCTGATATAAAAAGGGTCTGTGTTAGAATAATAGAGATCTAATCTTATTAGATGGGGGGGGGGATTAAAGACCTATATTATCTGTCCAGATTCAAGAATTTACTCGAATATTCAACAATCACTCTTGGCAAAATCCATTTTTCAAGAGACAGAGATACCCATTTCCCTGCCATGGTCTGCATGAATAAATAATACACCTCCTGTCACATACTGTACACACAGGAAACAAAAATCAACACGCTCATATGTTCATAGACTCACACATTAACAGGCCTTCAAACTAAAAGCACACACACACACACTTTCATTTCCCATTTATATGGATTTGTGTTACCTCTGCGGCTTTATGGCTGGTGTCAAATAAACTCACACAGTTTAATACACACAGGAAGCACTCGACACAGAGGACAGAAATACATCACAAGCCTTGCATCACCTTCCTCTCTGTGTGTCCACTCTTCCACTTTTGTTCCACAGCCATGTGGGGGGTGCGGGACTTGCTGCAGATAATGGGCCAATTGTAAGCGATTACAGTTGTTGCCAGCCAATCAGCACGCTTTGGCACTGCACAGTGGCCAATGGCAATATGTTCATCACGGCTGGGGGGAGGGAGGTCCCACTCAAACAGGAAAAGAAATCTGGCCATGATATGGAAAGAGAGAGAGAGTGTGTGTAATGTTAAAAAAATATATACATACATGAAAAATTCCCAGAGCTGAAGGTTCATCTTTAGTTGTTTATTTGTCCCATCAGCAGTCTTGACCCCCCCCAAACAAAAAATAATCAATTTACACTGATATAAAACCGAAAATGCAACAAATCCCTACACTACATTCAGTTACCTGATATAAAAAGGTTCTGTGTTAGAATAATAGAGATCTAATCTTATTAGCTGGGGGGAGGGGGGGGAGGGTTAAACATAAAACAAATGTAAGGGACAACAACTTGTTAATAAAGAGTTGATGTAATTACAGAAAGGTGGGCGGTCTCACCCTTAATCATGTGTCATGCACTGAAATATGCAGAACAATGTCTTTAATGTCTTTGTAATTATGAGCAAGTTTGCATGAAAGGTGACATGGTCCAAAAAGATTAGGGCTATACATTGAATTCATGCAGTTCGGTGACAAGTGGGCAAAGCTACAACCAGTTAATCAACAGGAAATTAATTAGCAAATGCCCTGACGGTGAAAGCACAATTATTTTGGCATTTTGTTTATTGGTTCTAGTTACGTTAATGAGAAAATCTGTAAGCTTTGATCACAATTTATCAGTTTGACTTTCTATATCTTTGACATTTTTACAAAAAAATACGATTAATTTATAAGGAGTCGCAGCTTTATCTAAAACACACAGTAAATACAGTCTACACGGAGTTAGTGCTGACACCGTCCCACCAGGTGGCGGTAATGAGCGCTAAGGCCATTCCGAGTTGATGGGAAAAAAAACACAAACAACCACAAAACCAAGATGGCGGTGCAGGAGACAGCATCTCAACTGTCCATGGCTCTCAAAGTCCAAGAATATCCCACCCTTAAGGTAAACAAAAATTACAACCGGCATATATTGATGGTCTGACTCCTCCCGTGTTGGTGTCGTACACGGTTCGTTTGGTTTTATGCTGAAAGTAGGAATTTGTTGTTTATTAGATGCGAGGGCAGCGAACTTGACAGGGAGGCTAACGTTTGCTGGACTAGCTTAGCCAGGTAGCAGCGTCCACTGAAGACCTGTGATTGAAACGAGACGGGAACGATTGAAGAGTTAGTTAAATATCAGTATGTGTTAGTTAGTTAGTCACTTAGTTACGTTTTCTGTGCCTTGGTGAGGCCCTTGTGTCGATATTCAGTTAGTGGAAGGCCTCGGGAGCGTTAGCTTGAGTTTAAGCCTGTTGTTTTTAACAAGCTGGTTCCTTCACCATAGTTCTGAGATGTCAGTCACTGAGCTCAGGCTGCGTTTGTTCAACTGTGGGGACACGTTAATGTGAATTAGCCTCTGTGCTTTAGCTGAGCTGGAACTCGTCGACTTGGCAGCGGAGCTCATTATAGAAGCTAACGTTAACGGTACATTAAACGTCACTGACATAACACTCAACAACATGGTCGACGATTCCTCCTACAGCCGGGCACGGCGTCAGTGAAACACCATGCGTAGTGCATAGCCCTGTTAGCCCGTTTGCTTATTTGCTAGCTGTGGCACAATCTCCCATTTCCCCACGGTCGCTGGAGACGCAGAGCCCACAGCACACGTGAGGTGAGGCCGGCAGCTCGGTGGAAATCACCGGGGAGAGCGAGAGAGTGAGTCAGTACAGCTAGGAGAAGCAGCCCCGGTGTTAGCGCCGTGTCATCAGATCGCTGCTGCCTCTGTGCTCCTCAAAATGGCCAGCGAGAGAAATCGCAGCCCGCCGCCGCACACACGCACTCGTCCTCCATTCCACACAGCGTTACTGCGACACCACGTCTAAGAGACGAGCTGAGGCAGGTCCCGGCTGCTCCCTGCCTCCGGACACCGTCTCCAGATACAGCGCGGCCGTGAGTACAAAGCTATCGACAGCGTTTTATGTGGTAACTAATGGCGTGATGTCGCCATGAGGAGTGTAACGTGTAGTTGGAGATGATCAGAGAGCTCATATGTGGTCTGGGGACGTGTCTCTGCTCAGATGCGGCAGTGTGGCTGGTGATACATGATGGGCTCCATTTTAAGACAGGAGTGATGGTTATAATTGGCATCGAAAGGGAGTCTACATCAGACTGGCGGAGCAGTGTCGATTACATCTGGAGTATGCAGGAATGATCATGTCAACATTGTTGCCTGACACAGACACAGAGGAAGCTGCTAATCTGCACTGCCAACAGATTACAGCACGTGCTGGGTATAATGTCCTTGAGCATGTGTTTTTTTTCCTCAGTCAGATTAGTGGAAGGTTTTCCATTAGCGTTCTCCAGGGAAATAGTAACCTTTTTATTCACATGTTATCGTTCAACATACCATGGAGCCAGAGGTCTGTTAATATTTAATCTGAATGCTGAGGTTGCAGGCCTATCACAGCCCACTGACGTTGTAATGCTGAACATTTGAGATCATGTGTCAGTGTTTCAAGGACAAAATTAACATTCAGACTTGCTAAAATGACCCCGTCTGTGTCAGTAATGAGCAGTGTGCGTTGATAAGAAGGGGTTTGTCAGTGTCTCATGCCATAACTCAACCCACAACAAAAGGACCACCACTTACAGCTGCCTTAAACCACTATGTGACAGAATTGCTTGTCAACACTGAATTGTTAATATCAGTTGTATGAAGACGCGTCATATGCCATGTATAAGCTTTAGGCACTTTAGGTAATTCAGAGTTAATGTTATCACGTTAGATCTGTTGAAGATTATGTTTAAATGCAATGTTGTTTATAAATCTTCTGTTACAGTATATTCTGTTTTTACAAAACCATAAATATTTGTATTAGAATATGGTGAACTTTCTGGAAATTAAAGAAACAATTAGTAAATTAAATATTCAATTTGCTTATCTATGTTTTTACTGGCTTTTCCAGTGAAATAAATACCCAAGAGATAAGTCTTTTTAACACTAAAGGAAAATCTGAAATGACCTAATACAACAACGAGTGATACAGCTATTACAGTGGAGAAAATGTCGTACAGTCTCCACCAGTCGGGGTCCAGTGCAGTTTCTCACTGAGTAGCAGATTGGATATTGGCCACAGCATGAACGATGAACATCTGTTTGTACGTGATAAACGCAATATGTCCTCTCTCAGTTACTTTCATTTAGTCACTGCAGACTCTGTATTAGTGCCACAGCAATCCCTCGTCTCACACTACTTTACATATAAATGAGCCAGTTAGTTCCCTACAGCTTTAAAGTTGGAGGAGAATAGGCGCTGTCTGAATTGGCAGATTCCCTGAACCCCCTCACATGAAGTACTGGAATCATATTAGAGGAGAAGTTGTGAAATTGGTACATGTGACTGTACCAGCTGACAAATATTTGTGCTTTCGTGGTCTGTATTACTGTACCATATGCCAGGAATCCCATTAATATTTAATGAGGTAATTTTGGTTTATCTACATCGTGCTGTGATAATCGCCATCTATTCTAACTACTGACTCCAAACATTGAACAACACTCAATTCATTTGTTGATCTTTGGCCAGGTGTGCCACTGAAAATCAGTGGTTCTTGGTCAGATACTGACCACGATGACAACTGTAATTTTGATGTGGTTGTAACAGAAATTCTGGAGAGAATGATGTCAGGGAAATGTGTTTTCCATCCTTTTCCTCTTGTGCAGTGCTATGCACATTCTTGGGCTGAATTAGCCTGCTGTTACTGGCAGCAGAACACTAATGAATATTTACCAGTGCATACAAAATGTCCTGTGGTACAATTAAATATCTGAATCATAGCGTCCCCCTCTGGGCTTTTATTCTGTAAAATCTGAGCTGAATTCCCAAATTTCCAATTAAGTTACAAGATCCCAGCATACTACATAGCACACATTCATATTACGTCTCTCCAGTCTTATTGGTGTGTGAAATGAACTTGGCTCCAACTTAAAAGTGAAAGAAATCTTGTGAAGGGATCAGAGCTCTCTTTTTTGTCTCTCTCTCTTTCTCTCTCTCGCGCTCTCTCAGCTTGTACTGTAAATCTCGTTTCCCTTGTTGTTGATACCTTTGGAGGAAACATTAAACTGTTGTGAATATGTTATCGAGTGTATAAGGTCTACTCGCTGGTACATCGAAGACATTAATATTAACTCACTAAAAATGGCAATATGGCTTTCAAAACAAAGTTCTGCTTTACTGAGCTATGTGGTTGCTCAGTGCTGCTGCTAAACCTACCTAATACTTTATATAACAATATAAAAATATCCAATGACACTGTCTTCCCAGGTCCCCTATGAGACTCTAAACAAACGCTTCAGAGCGGCTCAAAAGAACATCGACCGGGAGACGAGTCACGTGACAATGGTGGTAGCCGAGCTGGAGAAAACCCTGAGCAGCTTCCCCGTGGTTGACTCTGTGGTGTCACTGCTGGATGGAGTGGTGGAGAAACTTAGTGCCCTGAAGAGGAAGGTGAGGGTAAACAGATGTGCAAACAAATTTTTTAGTAATTTAAGTCCTTTGGCTAAGGTCTTCCTACAACCAAAATGCAAACCAAAACATATGTATATAAGACAGAAAAGCCCTTTTTTAAAAAATATGACTTCCAGCATACAATCAGAGGCAGCTAAATCTTATCAACTTAATGTTATAATAACATTGCTCACTGCACTGTAGACAAAAGCAGGTCACTGTGTCTGCAGTTTCTTTATGTTGGTTTGTCTGATGGATTGTGTTTGGAATGTTATCTGGCTGGTTTTGGTATTAAGACTATCCTAAAAAAAACTAAAAAAAAAAAGAAACAGAAAAGCATCTATGAGTTTTGTAGTTGAGCCTCAGCGTGATTTGTTTGTGTTTTATGTAGGCTGCAGAGTCCATCCAAGCAGAAGATGAGAGTGCCAAGCTTTGCAAGCGTCGCATTGAACACTTGAAGGAGCATAGCAGTGACCAGCCGGCCTCAGTCAACCTGTGGAAGAAGAAGCGCATGGACCGCATGATGGTGGAGCATCTGCTGCGCTGCGGCTACTACAACACAGCTGTTAAACTGGCCCGACAAAGTGGTATAGAGGTAAATGTCTGTCTTTGTTTGTAACACTTCATACACGTATATGTGTCTTAATGTGATTTGTACCATTCTGGAACTTAACTGGAAAAATATTTATTTGTTATTTATCGTTGCTTTTGAATGTATTCTACTGTTTACCACTGTATTTATAGTTTGTTTTTACTTCAGGATGCTCTTCTTCGCCAACATATTGACTATTGCGTGTGTGTGTTTTTTTTTAGGATCTTGTGAACATTGAGATGTTCCTCACAGCTAAGGAGGTGGAGGAGTCACTGGAGAGGCAGGAGACTGCCACCTGCCTTGCCTGGTGCCATGACAATAAGTCTCGCCTCCGTAAGATGAAGGTAGTTCATTTCAGACGGCCAAATTTAATTCATTTTAGCACACACATGAAAGGGACAGCTAATGGACTCTAAGTAGATAGTCATTTGATCCAACAAAAACATGTATTGGTGTAGAATTACTTTCTCAACCTAATTCTTGAAAGATCTTATTATAGGAGAAAGTTAATCAGTAGGTGTGTCCTCTCAGGAAATTAATACCGGCTAACCGCAGACAAATTTTAGCTGCAGTATAAAAGTCTGTACCAGCAATTGCAGCAGGATATTTGTTTCTCTGTCAAGAAACTATTTGGTTGAAACAGTCTTGAAATCCTCCAGCAGCAAAGTAGCTAAACAAAAGAGATCAGTTTCCTCTGTGCAGGGGTATGTCCTGTTAACAGAAAATACAGAGCCAGAGGTGCTTTGTAGCTTTTTCAGTGGTTTAAACTCGGTAACATTTTTTGTCTATTTTTGGCAGAGTTGTCTTGAGTTCAGTCTGAGAATCCAGGAGTTTATCGAGCTCATCAGACAAAACAAACGCATGGATGCAGTCAGGTACTGAGCATGCAACCAACAATTTACACACATCTTCTTGAAGCCAGTAAAATTTTGCAGTGTATCACTCCCTGATCCTGTGCATGTGTGTCTATGTGCCTTTGTCAGACATGCAAGGAAACACTTCAGCCAGGCAGAGGGGGGGCAGTTGGATGAGGTTCGGCAGGTGATGGGGATGCTGGCCTTCCCATCAGATACCCACATCTCTCCATACAAGGTAACATCAGTGTTTGCACTCTGCGGTGTAGTCAGAATTATTGGCAAAATAATCATATTTACAGTTTCTCTCGCTTGTATGTTGGAGACATGGGTGTCCATTCAGTTTAATTTGTGATACTTCTGCAAACCTTGCTGTAGGTGCTCTCTCACACAAACTGTAATGTAGTTACTGCTCTGTATAAAATAAAAAGCTGTCTTATGTTTTTATTGTTTTATCAGGATCTTTTGGATCCAGCCCGCTGGAAGATGCTGATCCAGCAGTTTCGATATGACAACTACAGACTGCACCAGCTTGGAAACAACTCTGTCTTTACTATAACTCTACAGGCTGGTCTGTCTGCCATCAAGACACCGTATCCTACCACACATTTTTTTAATATGTAGTCAGAATCCAGTCAAACAGACATAGTAATTCAGACATGTGTCAGGGGTCTGTCGGTAGAAAGAGAAAGAGAAATTGTAAATTGTTATGTTCCTTAACCCACATGCACATTCCAGTCAGTGTTACAAGGAGGATGGTACCTCGAAGAATCCTGACTGCCCAGTGTGCAGTAAATCTCTAAACAAGTTGGCCCAGCCGCTACCCATGGCCCACTGTGCAAACTCCAGACTAGTCTGTAAGATCTCTGGGGAGGTCATGAATGAAAACAACCCTCCAATGATGCTTCCTAATGGATATGTCTATGGCTACAATGTAAGTATACTGTAAACTCCACTGGGGGAATTTATTGACTGTGTAAAGCCGATTCCATGATCAGTAGCTTTAAAAGTCAGCACGAATGGGAGTGTGGCGGAAAGTTGAATAAATATGTATCTTTGTTGATTATTCTCTTCCAGTCCCTTCTGTCCATCCGCCAAGATGACAAAGTAGTGTGTCCCAGAACCAAAGAAGTCTTTAACTTCTCTCAGGCTGAGAAGGTCTACATCATGTGATCACTCAGACAACCATATCACAGTGTTAACATGATTAAATATGGTCATCCATCGCCTACTCAGAGAGCCACTTTACAGCTGTGATCTAGTGCCCTTCCAACCCACCACAGACACACCCAAAGTACCCAACAACACTTTCCCATCCCCCCAATACATGATTGACTCTTTCAGTTTTTATCACACAGAAACCGGGCTCTACTACTTTCAGACTGTTTAGCTGTGGCTCATTCAAGCACATGGACTATCAGCATTATCATTATCTTTACAAGCCTTCGCTCTGAAGATTAGAGACTAGAGGAAAAGACTGTGGAGACTTATAAGTTCTAGATACATATTTGATTTTAATACAGAAAAATAAAAACTTGTTGCCGTTACTTTGCCTTTTTTTTCTTTTACTAGTCATGTTCTTTTGTAACTTACCCCATTAAGCAGATTTACACACAGAGATTTGGGCCTTATGTTAGACAAACATGGCTGCCTGGTCTCATAGTAGCATCTTAATTTGTGATGCATGCTGTTGTCATCTAGCCATGTGCTTCTTGGTAGATTTTTAAGGGTATTTGTTACAACTCATATTCTTGTATTACACTGCTCCTTGGCTGTGAAACTGGAGTCTGATTTGGCTGCAGGAGGTTCCTTTTCAGATGTAAATATTAGTTAGGAATTGGTCATCCTCATCCATAAATTCATGAGTTTTTTGGGACAAGTAACGACTACAAGATTAACCTCCTGCAAGGATTGCTAGACGGCTGCTGTTGACCTGAAATAACCTGCGGTATCCTCATGTTAACTGGTAGTTGAACCGAGGAAGCCATTTTTACAAACATGGTAATATTAGTTACGTGTTATTACTACCAGAATGAAATTTATGTAATACCCCAACAAATCAACAATCTTTGATGTTTTTTTTGTTTGTTTGTTTTGTCTTTTTTTATGAACAAAATGTCTTCCTACTTTGTGAGTCACTTTCAGCTCTACTTAGCACATTCATTGTTCTTCAGTCAAAAGATGAAGTTCATTTCAGTGAACTGGGGATATTTTGTCTCGTTAAAGTCTTGTTAAATTGTTCAGTCTTACAACCTTCCCCAAATTGTTTAGATTTCTAAATTAAATAAAAAATAAATAAATTTCAATTTCATAATTCAGAACTATTTTTCCTAGAATAAGTACGATAATAAAGGACTGGGCAGATTACTTTTACATCTGCATATGGTAAAGCTGCTTGTGCCACTAACACTACAGAGTTTATAAATGTACATCAACATTTCATGTAGGTTCATGCACAACCTTTACTTTATTTGAAACTTTTATTGTGAGGCAGGGTAGAAACCTAAACTCGGTTCTTGACTGAACAGTCTGGTTTTCCTTTTGCAAACTTTGCTTTGAGTCATCTGAAAAGACAACATTGATTGGATTGATGGACTGGATCTAGGAACAGCACACAATGTCTGCAAATCTGGAATTAAAGGTGTCTTCAGTGTCAATTAATGAACATGGTTCTCAAACAGTGAAACTATAACAAACTTTTAAATGAATCAAAAATGCAGTTAAATGTTTCACATGGTTAGTCATGTGGTCAATAATTTGTTGTTAACTGAAAAACCAAATGATTCCTCATTTTGTGTCCATTAAGGATTTAGAAGTGTATCTGTGAAGACAGACTGTCCTGTGTGTTAGTATTGGTAGAATAGATAAGAGGATTGTTTCATGAGCAAAATGCCTCATAAAGATTTCAGTGAACTTTGATTTCAGTGTTTCTTTATTTACATTTTCGCTCTTTGGGCTCAAAACAGATCATTACAATAGGCTGTGGAAGGTGTGAAAGTATTCATTGCGGTTCTGTTGACATGGAAATGTAAGGTGTTCTTTGTTTCACCTGAAACCACCTAAATCTCTGTGGTCAGAGGAAGTCTGCTTTTATTTATTAGTCTTGTGGTGAAGATACTAGCGTGTTCACGTCACACATCATTTTTCTGTATAGATTTCATGACAATTGGAATCAGAGAAACTTTACTTGTCCCAGAGGAGCAATTCAATACCTGAGTGTAAACTATAACTAGTTGTACAAGCTTGTGTAAATCTGTTATGTGATTATTGAAAACTTCATCTTTGTTTTTTTCAAAATAACTTTTGCAAATTAGTTTTAGCTCTGAAGGAAGCTAAAACAGGAAAATTAAGGATTATATTGGACAGAGAAACTTATTGTTTTAAATCAGATAAATTCATCTACTTTATTTTCTGAATTAATTAGTTCACAAAAAATAGATTTGGACCATTTAATTGGGCCATTATTTTATGAATTTAAATTGTTCCCATTCCAACCAGCGTAAATGATATTATTAAATTATTTTCGCAATGCACACAACATATTGCTGGCGGAATAACAGCGTTTTTTTTTTTTTTTTTACAAAATAGAATGGGATCAGAAATAATCGCAGAAACCTAAAGAGAGTCCTGAGGCATTTAAAAAAATTACTACTGTCACAAGAGTTTATGATGTTGCGTCACATATATAAAAATGAGTTTAATTTATACAGTTCAATACGTATTGACAAAACCTAAAATTTAACCCGCAATGATTATGTGCAGCATAATACAATAATACAGTGACACCCCCCAGGATTAATTTAATCTGAAGAAGTCATGAATGTCGTCATTTCGTTGTCGAATCAAAGCGCCTGTGACGTAGGACAAAGGAGCGAAGTGGACCGGAAGAGGCGGTGCTGTCTTTGAGGTCCCCTGTATAAATACAACCGCTTTCATCTCCGTCGCCACCATTTTGAGACTAACTGGCGACTGACTTCAAATCCCTGTTGTTCAACCATGGCCGACCAGCTTTGTAAACTTTTCGTCGGAGGGCTGAACGTGGACACGGACAGCGATGGTCTGCGTAAACACTTCGAGCAGTACGGCACACTGACCGACTGCGTGGTCGTGGAGAACAAGCAGCTGCAGCGGTCCCGCTGCTTCGGCTTCGTCACCTACTCCACGCCGGAGGAGGCCGACGTCGCCATGGCGTCTAAGCCGCACACCGTCGACGGCACCGCCGTCGAGGTGAAGCGGGCCGTGGCCCGAGAGGACGCCAACAGACCCGAGGCCCTCGCCAAGGTGAAGAAGATCTTCGTCGGCGGCCTGAAAGACGACATCGAAGAGGAGCACCTTATCAACCACTTCGGTCAGTACGGAGAGATCGAGAAGGCCGAAGTCATCTCGGATAAAGACTCCGGGAAGAAGAGGGGGTTCGGCTTTGTGTACTTCGCCGAACACGACGCCGCCGACAAGGCCGTTGTGGTGAAGTTCCACACCATCAACGGACACAAGGTGGAGGTGAAAAAGGCCCTGACCAAGCAGGAGATGCAGGCGTCGACCAGAGGCGGCATGGGGATGGGGGGCCGCCCGAGTAGAGGCATGAGGGGAAATCAAAATGGCTACGGCGGCAGGGACTACGGCGGAAACTACAACTACGGAAATGGCGGAGGCTACAACTGCGGCGGCTACGGAGGTTACGGTGGCTACGGCGGTGGCTATGGGGGCGGCTATGGAGACCAGGGGGGTGGATATGGTGGTGGAAACGGCTACAGCGATTTTGGAAGCGGCTACGGTCAACATCCATCCGGCTACGGCCCCATGAAAGGGCCCTTCGGAGCCCAGAGGAGCGCTGCCCCCTACGCCCGAGGCGGTGGTGGTGGTGGCGGCGGCGGTGGCTACCAGAGGGGGGGCTATGGCGGCGGCTACTAAAGACTAAAGCGGAAAATCACCCATCCACCCCCTGCCACAAATTACCTCCAACCACGATCCGAACGCCAAATCTCAAAATTCAGTAACGGGGCGTCTGCCGTGGAAGCCAACCATGGCAGCGATAAGGACACAGAGACCCCCACCCCTCCCAAACCCAAACAGGTAGGAAGGTCACTTCCCAGAGAACCATTAGAACAGCGAGCAGCCGTTGTTTCCGTTCAACTAGGACACATTGACAGGAAGGATTAAAACACACACCGGGGCCCTTTTATGTCCACGCGCCGGCGGCGGGTGGTGGTCGTTTAGAGTCGATTATTATTATTTTTTTATTTGCGTTGACTCGTTCTTTTGATGTAGGATTGGTTTTCCCCTTTTCTTTTGCTAAGTATCTTAACCTTTTAAGCAGTTCGAGTAGGTTATTGTTTCCTGGAGTTGAAGTTAGTGTGCTATTTTCATTTCAATGTATGAGGTTGGGAAAGCATATTGATGTGGGGTTTGGGATTTCAGCTGTAATTAATGATTATATCGATCTGTATAATCACATTTGGGTCATTCAGCGAAGGCGGGAATATGAATTCTTTCCAGCTCTTTCCCCCCACATTGAACTCATTACTTATAGTAGTAGTTTCAGTTGTTCATTTTCCATTTACCTGAGCAATATCTAATGTATATTGTATACTTTCATGTCTGGAGAACAAACATACTGTTAAAACACTTTGATATGCTTATGTATGTTCATTTTAAATAAAACGTTATACCACTTAGCTTAGTTATTTTACTTATTTAACTTAACCAGGCTTCCTCAAGTTCATCCACAGGTTTTTATAAGTGGCATCTTCTTGATCTTTAGTTACACGGCATCTTTCCCACAGTTTATTCCTTTACATTCAGGTGGGTGAAATGAATGGTTGTAGTCTACCCACAGCCAATGCATGTAGGCTCTGTAGGGTTTGACCTCTTTTTTATATTTATGTGGTTTTTAGGTACTGCTGACTTAATCATATTTTCCTTTTCATTCTGAATACATCTTTATGTGGACCTGGGGGCTCTGATATTTATCTTTGATTATTCCTATATTTAGGTGTTCTTACTTGTATTCCAGTAGGCTATCCCAGCCATAATAGCCGTAGCAGTTTGTTTGTAGGCTACATCAGGACCCTGTTGATTACCTGGGGTCGATTGTGATAGGAGTCTGAAATATCTCTTTAGGATATCCTCATCCAGCAAACTAGGTATGTAAATCAACCTGTCTTCACTCTGTGTTGGTCAACATGTATGGAATATCTTTCAGATGGTGCAAAACGTTGCACCCTTTAGCTAATTAATCTTACACGACTTAAACTCACTTGTAGCTCAATGCGCCTTTTTTATATAGCTAATTTTAAAGTAAATACAAAGGGGTTACTTAATTCTGTCCTTTGTGACCTTAAAGTGGGTTGAAGGAGACCCAAGATTTGTTCCACCACTAAAATGGAGTGAGTAAATTGGTGTCTCCTCTAGAGATCGTGCTCTGTACAGTCGCTCACTTTGTGTTTCTCCCATCTCCTCCAGGTTGCTATGGTAACCTGGGCACGAGGACATCACCCTGAGAACGATCGGGGTGCGTGTCTCCCAAGCTGACCATGGAGCGTGAGCGTGGCTGTCTCCTCGCCCTCAGGTGAAGTCAGTTTAAAGTGGGATTCCAGTGTGGTCAGAATGAATTTGAACGACTTAACACGTGAACCTGTTCATTTCCAACAGTTTTGTCACGAGTTTGCATTTGGTTACTGGCGCTCAAAAGTAAATGTTGTGTTTAGACTACGGATCAGTTTAACGAGCAGGTACATGTGACCGTGAAACAGAGAAACAAAAGTAAAGCTGCACATGGTTGTGACAGTCCTTGTGTTATGCATGTTTGAGACATAGAGCAGTCATCTATGGCTACTTTTGAGTTTGTCATTTGATATTTGTTTTGTATTGTCCATGGCCATGTATGTGTCACATTTAATCTATGCTGTTTTGTCATTGTCAAATCAAACTGCTGTGTCTGTTTTAGTATTAAATGAGCCATGAAGTCTTACCACAGACAGTGATTTTAGTGATTGGCAGAAAGTGCATATCTGTAATGTGTGTAAAACAATGTGTTGTAATGTGCATGACAATTGAAATCATTCGTGGTATCATTTTTACATGTTGTTCTTTTACCTTTTTATAGGATATGGATGTCTCTGATCACCCTGTAGGAAAAGGAAACATAATGTTTGCTGTGCCTTTTTTATAGTTTTTCAATAAATTATATTTTTATATATACAGAGAAACGTATGCTGCCTGTCTTATTTCCAATAAGCAAAACTAGATGGGTACAAGAGTGCATTTTCATTGCTCTGCATTACTATAACATTTGGGGCAAATATGTAATAGGACACAATAATCTAGACAAGAGTCATACTCTGTGCTCTGTAATGTGGGTATGAATGAAATACTCTAATCAACTGATGTAAACATCAGTGTCCTTCAGAATAAGGTTAATAATCTGGTTATTGGTATACATACACATAATGCATGGCAGAAATTTACTTTGTTTTTAATCGACAAATTATCAACTTAATTCAGCAGTCGTGTGAGTTTAAACTGATTCTGCAGCATGTTGGGTATAAATATACAATTTTGTCCTGTTAACTAGTTTAGTACAAGTGTGATCATTTTGACTTGACTGAAGTGGACATGAATATGTTTGTTTGTTGAGCAAGACAATTCACGTTTTATTTCAAAAACGTGTTTGCATCGGACCATTAGTAAGGTTATAACATTTTGTAGGTAACCTACTGGCCTTAAGTTTGGAAGAAGCCTTGATGAAAATTGTGGCCATCAGTTATTACACGTTAATGCTTCAAATGCTACTTGCAATGCTACACAGGATCAAAACTAATTCTGGCTACTATATATAAATATAAACATATGATATTACATCAGATACAATTTTGCTAAAATTGAAATACTTTATTATTGAAGATAAACACAAGTATTATGTGTGTGTGTTTTTTATTAACAACCTTTCAAACTGCTTTTTTTTTTTTTTTTAATTGAAACTGTCGTACGTAAAAACGAAATCATCCTGTGGAGCGAAGGATATTTCCTGTAAGACTTGAACGCGGCAGCGACGAGGGTCGCTCACTAGCCAATCCGCGCGACGATGGTTTTCAAGACGACCAATCGACGTCTTGGGACGGCGAGTGGGCGGGTCGGAACGCCCTGACGTGCTCCATTGAAGAAGAAGGACGGTCTCGTTTCTGCCATCCCCAGAAGAAAGTCGGTCATGACGGACAAACTTTGCAAGCTTTTTGTCGGGGGACTGAACGTGGAGACCACGGAGGACGGTCTCCGCGGTCACTTCGAGCAGTATGGGACGCTCAGCGACTGCGTCGTGGTCATGAACCCACAAGTCGGCCGCTCTCGCTGCTTCGGCTTCATCACCTACTCGACGGCGGAGGAGGCCGACGCAGCAATGGCGGTGAAGCCACATGTTATCGACGGCAACAACGTGGAGCTGAAGCGGGCCATAGCCCGCGAGGAGGCCAACAAGCCGGACATCCTCGCCAACGTCAAGAAGATCTTCGTCGGCGGCGTGAAGGACCACGTCGAGCCCGACATGCTCTTCCAGTACTTCGCCCAGTTCGGCGAAGTGGAGAAGGTCGAGATCATCACCGACAAGCTGACCGGCAGGAAGAGGGGCTTCGCCTTTGTCTTCTTCTACGACACCGACTCCGCCACCAAGGCGGTGCTCACCAAGTTCCACACCATCGAGGGCAACCAGGTGGAGGTGAAGAAGGCCATGACCAAGCAGGAGTTGTCCACCGGCGGCCGGGGAGGACGAGGGAGAGGGCGGGGGATGCAGAGCTATGGCGGCGGGAGAGGAGGAGGCGGCGGCTACCGGGGAGGCTACGGCGGCGGTGGCGGCTACGGCTATGGCGGCTACAATGACTGCGGAGGATACGGGGGTTACGGGGGCTACGAGGATTACGACAACCAGATGGGAGGTGGGTACAATAACGGTGACTTTGGCGAAGGCTACGGAGAACAGCCCTCCAATTATGGTGCAATGAAGGGGGGCAACTATTCCTACCGGAGCGGGGCTCCGTACAGCAGAGGCGGCTACGGCAGAGGGGGCGGATACGGCGGGGAGTATTAGCATCTCCCGGGGGGAGTGAATACAGTACAGCGGACTTGAATCTACACACAGACCCATTACACGAGCCGAGGACCGGGTGATGGCGTCTTTGTTGTTTGATGGAAGCGGAGAGGCAGAGCCCATCACCCACACCGAGTCAATGAGGCGGTCCCCTCGGATCCTACTGCCCCCCTCTCCCCCCCAACACCCCCCATCCCCCCCCTCGGACCCGTATGTCCTCTTATTCCACACATAATGGACTTTACTACAGAGTTGTGAATCATTGAATTGTATTTTGTTTTTTATGATTTTTGTTTTGTTTTCTGGAGGGGGGAGGGAAGGGAAGGGGGGGGGGTGATGAGACCATTTCTAAAGCCGCCGTCAGCCGCTGCTTCTCGGCTGATGATGTGAGTTTGTATGTTGCAGATCAGCCGTGTGTTATTTTTGCATCATGAACTCAGGGTTTTCAGTGCAGGTGGAGTTGCAGTGTCCGGCAACACGGGACACTTGTGTGTGTGTTTTTTTTTTTTGTTTTGTTTTGGAGAAAATGTCTCGTACTGTTGTGTTGACTGTAAACGACCCCCCCCCGCACACACACACACACACACACACCCCTCTCCCCCCATCTCCTTTCGAGCCTGACGGGGGTGAGAGAGGTGGGGAAGCCTCTAACAGGCCTAATGATTAGGCTTTTGTTTAAATTAAAACTGTTTGAAATCCATGTGTTCAGTTCGCCCCTATGTTGTATTCTGCTTTTATTAAAGTTTTTAATGTTTTGAAAAACCACCACATCTCGTAGTATTGATTCAGCTCGTGCGGGTTGTGTTACCATGTTATCTTTTGTGATGGTGAATGGAGTCAGTGAAGCCACCACCAGGAGGGAGTGTTGCCTGCAAACTGCCTTTTGATGTTCATCGGCCATTTTATACTGGGAAAGCAGGCAGGGGTTGATTTGAAGGAGTTGATTGTGTGCATCATCAAAAGCAGTGATGTTGCCCCCTGATTGGAGTCACACACACATCCCACATGGTGAATGGTGAAAAGTTCGTACACCCATTTTTCTATGTTTGACAATATATTTAAATGAAATGGGTGCGATGAGTATTGTGGTTAAGCTATTGTTGTTCAGTACCCTTGACAACTTGTTTTTCCAGAATATCAAGTTATTCTTTAGTCGGATAGTGAAACATGGTTTGACAGGGATGTGTATTTCCGGTTCATGTGTGTGTTTTGTTAGTCACAACTTTCAGGGAAGTTGACATTAGGAGTGAACTGACATGGCATGATGGTTGGTGTTTAACAGTAGATTTAAATTTGGGACTGAGCTGAGTAGAAGTGTAGGATCTTTGGTAGCACCCTTTTCTGTTAATAATATAAAATACGATCACTATGTCATCAATCCCTCTTAATGTGTTAATCAATAATGTACTGCATGTAAGGCATGAACAGGCATGAAGACAACACCTGTGTAATCTGCCATACTGTAATGTTGTTTATGTGTAGGACATCACAAAGTAAAACATATGTCAAGTTTTGACAGTAGGTGGACCCGTCCCAAGCACCAGAGGTACAGACAATCAGAACTATATTATGTAAAAATAAAATAGTGAGATGAAAATGAAGGGTTTCAGTTATGAGAACTGTCAAAATCTAGTGTCTGAATGACAGAGGCAACATCCAAATGTCTAAGTATCGACTTTCTTCTTGCGCAAGTTGAGCGTTCACAAAGCAACAACATAGTGGAAGACTCAAAGTATGAGTGTGTTTACCAGACTCATTCATACACACATACAGTATCTACACACTCAGCACTTTTTATCTCTGCACCTGCTATTCGTGAGCTGTGCAGGTCGGAACCATCTCCAGATGTCTGCGTGTGCGTTAGGCCTCATTAGCAAAGTATTTCACTTAGAAGGTGCAGGTCAGGTTCATGGCACGGTAAGTACAAAAAAAATTATCATAACAAGAGCTGCCTGCATAAGGCATGCATACAGAACTGATATTAGATGACCCACTGTTGTTTATATGGTACTTTAATGGTGGTAAATTAAGTCTGCACGTCTTTTTGGACATCATAGGAGACCAACTATGCCTGATAATACATAATATGCAACATGTAAATAAAATAACAATCTTCTTTTTCTTTAGTAGAGGGACTCTTCTCTGTGATGCAGGATCTTTGTAGAGAGCTGTGATTGGTTGCTTGGAGACAGGTATATGTCCCTCATGATGGACGTCTGACTATTTATTTGTTTTCTTTTTTGCTGTTGTTGTTTTTTTTAGGTTAATTGCTCACAGCAACCCTTTATTAGCCTGTCTTTTTATTATATTGTGGTTTGGACAATAGATTATAACTTTTGATTTAAAATGTCAACAATAAAATCCATTGAAGAGATAGTGGATATTATAATAAAGTGTAAATAAATTGCTGCCACCTATTAGGGATTTTAAAAAAAAACATTTATATTTAATCGGAGGAAATTATACCAACATTGAAAACTGAGCTGGCTTTTCTTTTCTGGTTCTCAAATACAAATATTTTATATTATCTGTCATCATGACAGGTTTTTTTTTAAATTAATTTCATCAAACATTTGTAGGAGGTTTCGATTTCCCCTCATCCTTTTTGACTGCTCCAAGCACCCGTACCGTAACACTCAGAAAAGACGGGCATCAGTTTTCAGGTCGCGGCTGAAGTGACCGGGCTGTAGCACACGACGGCTCACTGACCGCGGTGTGAGGATGGAGGGTGTCTCGCTGGGGTGAGTTAGCTCAGCAATGGGGATTGTGTAAACTATATGTGATTCACACTGCTTGTTTGTCTCTTGAATAATAGTTCAGGCCTCATAATTCACTGACCATTAGCACCGACACTCGTAAAAACACTTTCCACAAAATACGAACTCAAGCTAACCGTGTTGACTAGTTAGCTTCGGTAAGTTAGCTAGCATCGATGGCTGCTTAGAACCTAATTCTAACATTTGGGAACTGCTATCTAGTTGTATCACACTGACAGTTAAGTGAATGTATACCGACATCCTTCATTGCTCATAAATACCATATTACCAGTGGTTCATAGCCATTAATGGAAGCTAACAGGAGATTATGTTGTGTTATTACTAGCGATGCTAAGAGCTAGCTAACCTGACAAGTTGATCTACAAACTCTGAAAAACACTGTTTAGTATTGTGTAGATTATTGATACTGCTGTTTGCTGTATGTTTCAAGTGCTGCATCATTGGTTTTGAGTCCAGAGAAACAAAGTTGTGAATCCAAAAATGGCATGAACCTGTGCTGCTTAATCATTTCCAAGTTTTCCAAATATCTGTTTTCGTTGTCTTGTTCGTCATACCTTAAACAGATAGAAAATTCTATGCAGAGAAATCCACTGCGCTGGATTTTACTAATTTGCTGTTGACTGTTGTGTCATCTCTCCAATGATCCAGACACTGCCTCTCATGTCTTACAAGTCGAGGGGCCACCCCGGCCTCACCCCGTCTAAACTGCACCACGGATTCAGAGGAGGACATGGTGAACGGAGGGATGCTCACCTTCAACCAGACGCACACGAGGAAATCTTTCCAGCTGATGAACGACATGAGGAGGTGTGTACCCGATTGGGTTGTCGATTTGGCCATTTTAATGTGACCAGTTAACTGTTGTGTACAGCTGAAGAGGCCGTAATCTAATATGTAAGACCCTGGTTTCTAACACTTTAGTATTGCGTTGCCGGCAGCTGTCTACAATACCATTAAGCAAACATGCTGATAACACAAATGAAGGCTTTTAGTCTCTTCTCTTTTCATCTCTCAGTAAACAGATGCTGTGTGACGTTCAGCTGATAGCAGGGAGCGTTGAGGTGCCAGCGCACAGGGTGGTCCTGGCATCCTGTAGCCCCTACTTCTACGCCATGTTCACAGGTACACACTCACTGCTGTTCGCTTGGCGTCATATCAAGTGTGTCTGTGTGTGTGCTGTTATGTTCTTTACTGTGTCTCTCTGTATGCAGGTGATATGAGTGAGAGCAAAGCTTATCAGGTGGAGATAAGAGAGGTGGACGGTCAGACCCTGAGAAAACTGGTCGATTACATCTACACTGCTGAGATTGAGGTCACAGAGGACAATGTCCAGGTGAGTGTGTCTACATTTGTGTGTACAAAGACAATGATCGAGTAGGAAGAAAGTTAAGGGAGTGATAAATGTTTTGTTTTCTTGACGTTTCCCTTGATTCTTATGGTTCTGTTTTCCTTGTTTTCTACTTTGCTTGAGACAGCATTAGTCACAGTTACAAAAACGCCCTCGTTGTTCGGGAGGAAACATCTTACTGCTGTTCTGTGGGCACATCTTTGAGTTGGCCTCACTGATATGAGCACAAGACTGAAAAATAGCAAGTTGAAACGGAAGAGTAAGATTGAGTGAATGTGAGCGTTGTAATGGTTATGAGCTGTGTTTTGCCCTGAAAGCCCTGGACTTGTTTGTCTCTCTGGCATTAAATCGGTGTAACTGCATGCCTCTTTTGCTGTGTTAAATAAATGCACAATGATCACGCAGCAGGCCGGATACTTCCTCTCATTATTAGCACAGGAAGTGTGCATGGAGAGAGACAGGAAATCCTCCCACTGTTCACAGCGTGCCTGCCTGATTGGCTCACTTAAAAATGTGTGTAGTGTTTTGACAAAAGGCCGAAATTAAGTTAAAGCTTTTACTTATTAATTTGAGAAACTGTGGTTTAACTATATAACGTAAACTCACTGATCACTTAATTATTTACACATGTGCCTATTAAAGTGGTCAGTGAGTGTATATGTTGCTTGTGTTGCCCTCAGTTCTGCCTCTGTGTGTATTAGCTGCTATAAGCATAGCTCCATTGGGTTATCAGGCCTTAGGGCAGCTGGAAAACAGGAGACATTAACAGTATACACTCAGAGTGTGAATGCAGACAGCTGGGCTCACTGACATAGTAAAGGCCATGTGTAGGAGTGAGTTAAGCAATAGCTTCACTTTGTAGCATCAGCGCAATGACTTCAGGTGTCCCCTTTGCAGGTTCTGCTACAAGCAGCCAGTCTCCTCCAGCTGATGGACGTTCGTCAGGTTTGCTGTGAGTTCCTACAGTCACAGCTTCACCCCACAAACTGTCTGGGCATCAGGGCTTTCGCTGACCTGCACACATGCACACAGCTTCTCAGTCAGGCCCACGCATACGCTGGTAAGCATCTTGCTGATCACACTAGAAATCCTGAGTCTTCCTGTCCACTGTGTGTACTAATGTTTTGTCGAGAGTTTAGAAATGTAGTGTATTGAGTTTATTAGTTAACTGGACACCGCAGACACCTTTCAGAACTTTGATTAATGCGTGTAATAATATTTAAATGGATGGAGTGTTGTTTTTTATTTTTGTTAGTGTAATGTGTCTCTTTTGTGTTTGTGTCTCTCAGAGCAGCATTTCACAGATGTGGTGCAGGGTGAGGAGTTTGTTGGTCTTACTCTGCAGCAAGTGTGCAACCTTATCTCCAGTGACAAACTCACAGTCTCCACAGAGGAAAAGGTCAGAACATTCTCTCATCTCATCAGGCCAGCAGGAGATGATCAAGTGGGAATGTGTCTAATAAAATGGGTTTTGTTTGGAACCAAAAAAACAGGTGGATAGAAAGAAGATGTATGGAAGTTCCTAGGTTAATGTATTGTTCCATCTTTAGGTATTTGAAGCTATGATAACTTGGATCAAGCACGATAAGCCGGCTCGTCTAGAGCACATGCCCAAACTGATGGAACATGTCCGACTTCCACTACTGTCCAGGGATTACCTGGTGCAGGTAAAAAGAATTCTCTGTTCATTCCAGAACAACAGATTCTTTTTATAATTGTAATTTTTAAGGACATGAAGGTGTCTTGTTTCAGATTGTGGAGGAAGAGGCTTTAATAAAGAACAACAACACCTGTAAAGATTTTCTTATTGAAGCGATGAAGTATCACCTGTTGCCAGCTGACCAGCGGCATCTCATTAAGACAGACAGGACCCGACCGAGAACGCCTGTCAGCATCCCCAAGGTAAACGCACATATTTCTCATATGCTGTTCACTGACGCAACATATATACTGGGAAGATATTCAACTGTGTGTGTGTGTGTTTGTGTGTGTCAGGTGATGATTGTAGTCGGCGGTCAGGCTCCTAAGGCAATTCGCAGTGTGGAGTGTTACGACTTCCAGGAAGATCGCTGGTACCAAGTAGCTGACCTTCCATCAAGACGCTGCCGGGCAGGTGGGTTTGTGTTTATGTGAATCAGACTTGTTGTATTAGGTCTCATCAGCTAACACAAACTTTTGGGTTTATTGGAGGGCTGTAATATTTTTACGCCATCTGTTATAGTCAGTGATTTTGTTAATTAAAATCTAAATAAATGAAGTTTCTCCTGCAGTAACCGTTTGTTTATCACCAATGTGAACACATTCTACCCCCAAAACCACTACTTTTGTTATAATTGTCACACAACAGAAAGTTCTGACATTATTGTGCAGTTTTTTTTAGTTACTGATTTTGTCTCTCTGTTTTCCCAGGTGTTGTGTCCATGGCCGGTCGTGTTTATGCCGTTGGGGGATTTAACAGCTCACTGAGGGAGCGAACAGTAGATGTATACGACAGCACGAGAGACCAGTGGAGTGCAGTGGCGAGCATGCAGGAGAGACGCAGCACACTGGGAGCCTCTGTGTTGGGCGATTTATTGTACGCTGTAGGAGGCTTTAACGGAAGTATAGGTACACGCAAACACACAGCCATACACATCATAATCTGAAAATGTTCTTCTTTTGAAAAGTTAAAAAATTACCTTTATGAAATGTGTGAACTATGTGCAGATGGGACAGGTTGGTTGACAAAAGAAAAATGAATCTTTATTTCACTTTTGTTTCTCATTGTCTGACTGTCCCTTCTCACTCGTCACCACATGTCCAGAGGAAACATGTAATATCTTGCAGCACCACAATTGTCTACAACAGTGTTGACAGTAAACGCAAACGACATGGGAGACGTTTTTTTCCTAACCACCTACGAGCAGAATTTTAAAATGTCAACACCCACAGACTGATCACAGTCTTTGTTTAAAAAAAACTATTTTACACGCTAATCTGTTTGTCTCTTTTGATCCTTGTTTCTCTCCTGTTCAGGTTTGTCGACAGTAGAAGCCTTTAACCATAAAACTAATGAGTGGATGTATGTAGCCTCCATGAACACTCGACGCAGCAGTGTTGGTGTCGGGGTGGTTGATGGTAAGACTGTAGTGTATGACCTGGGTTTTAATCACGGGCCAATGAAAACACAGACTTGAATGAGTATTATTGTATGTTTGTGTAGGTAAGTTGTATGCAGTAGGAGGCTATGATGGAGCATCGCGTCAGTGTCTCAGTACAGTGGAAGAATACGACCCTGTCACTGATCAGTGGTGCTATGTAGCTGACATGAGCACACGGCGCAGTGGAGCTGGTACACACACACACACACACACACACACAGAACTTTGTTGAGTTGTTTGCTAAACAGTTGAAAATGTTTTTTACTTTGGAATTTCATTGTAACAAATAATAGTAATCAGTCTCTGTTTTGTTTTGGGTTTTTTTGTTCAATTCTATTTTAGCAACAGTGCCTTCCAGTGGATTTTTTACCTGAAATTGTGTAAACACAAATTTGAGTAACAATTTTTCTGAAGTTGCAGTGGATTTCAGTTAGTTTGTTCACATAATGTATTTTCCCTTTTGGAAATCCACCTGGAAAGTCTTGGGTCATTTCATAGAAGTAGTTTATACAGACAGTACTGATATAACTTTACAGACTCGCACCATGTCGTCATGAGTAAAATGCCTCTGGTTTCTGTCTAGGTGTGGGTGTTTTGGGTGGTCACCTGTTTGCAGCAGGAGGACATGATGGACCTCTAGTGAGGAAGAGTGTTGAAGTTTACGACCCACAGACCAACACCTGGAAACTGGTCTGTGACATGAATATGTGTAGGAGAAATGCAGGTCAGATCACACTCAGACTCACACATCTACTGAATCTTTTTCTGTTTTAGTATTTCAGTATGTCTTTCTAAACATTATTGATCGACAAACATTTCTTTCCATAAAAATGTTTGTGAATCAAAGTAAAGGCGTTTAACTCCCCTCTCAAGGTGTCTGTGCTGTTAATGGACTGCTGTATGTGATTGGAGGAGACGACGGGTCCTGTAACCTCTCGTCTGTAGAGTTTTACAACCCAGCCACTGACAAGTGGAGCCTTATACCCACCAACATGAGCAACGGACGAAGCTATGCCGGTATGTTTTAACAGATCAGACCACCGAGACAATAATCGTCTTCATATTTGACCTCACACGCAGGAGTTTCTCTCTGTCCCACTGTCACTGATATTTTCTCCTTCAGGTGTTGCAGTGATTGACAAGCCATTATGACTGCAGGTATCCCAGAGGATCAGCTATGCATAAGCAGCTAGTGACATCTAAAACTTGACAGTCACACAGAGCAACGTCTGTGATAAACTGTCATAACGGATGGGACTCTCAGGTGGGAGGTTTGGCGTGAAAACCCATGGCCTGATTTTGTTCCTGTGTGCCACTTCTGGAACGACTGCGAGATCTCCTCCGTTGCACTAGATAAGAAGCAATAGCCACAAGAGAGCAATGTCATAAGAACAATGTCCTTGTGAAGAGCTTATCAAATGCCAAGCACATAACAAGCAGCTGTATCAGCTGACATACGACTCACTCAGACACTAATGCTGGGAAAAAATTATTGTCAGGAAGGAACTGGCCTTGATGGGCCAAGCAGAGTGAAGTACTTCATATGGTCTGTGGTGTGAAGGAGGCCTTTCTGTGATGGCCCACAGGAAGTTGATTACTTTAAAACACCAGCTGGCACAGACTTTATCTCAATTAAATGACGGCACAGACGTCACTGCTAACATTTCAGGTGGAAATTGCTCACAGTGACGAAACACCATGATCCAAAAAATGAAAGTGAAACCAGCCTGCTGCAGGGCTACAGTTGTTCTCAACATGAAGCTGCAAGGTCTTTTAAAGAATGCTGAAGGCATCTTATATGCACATTTATGATAGTATTTCATATTTTTGAGATTTGTTTTCAAAGAAGTTGATTACCACTTCTTTGGCTTCAGAACCAGGCTGGTCCATCTGATATAACGCAGCGGGACTCTAATCTGTGTCAACACACTACTGATGCACTTAACACTTGCACTGACTGACTGGGACTCGCAGGCTGGCTGGCCAGCTGACTCGCTCATTGGATTACTGTCTCTCTGACTAACTGTCAGGTGACCTGTCACCTGCTGTTAGACTGTCTCTGTTCATGATGCATTTAAACTCAAGACGCACAGGCCAATAATTAAACCAGAACCTACAGAAAATGTGCCAGTTTTACTGATGAGACTATGTCTGGAGTTATTTTTATCACTTAGAAACATATTGATTATCTCTGTTGAAATTGTTTAAATGCACTGTAGATATTCAGCTGTCAAATGATGATGTTAAGCTGCAGGATTAAGATTTTATATTTATTGATTTAGTCCAGTTGATTTCAGAGCATTTATTGGGGCTTTCGTCTCGTCATCCCAGTAACATCAGAGTCATGCATTCATGCGTTTTGATGTATTGTATTAAGGTGACTAACTGGTGCCATTGCTAAAGAGATTTACAGAAGCAGTTTGACGAAAGCCCTTCAGGTCTGTTTATGATTTTTTTTTTCCAAGACACAAGCTGCTTCAAAGCCTTGTGACAAAGAAATGTACAAAATATATCAAAAGACCATAGTTCTGTTTTTGTATGCATGAGTTAGTGTGCTGCATCAGCCCATCCATGTTACAAATCATACAAGTCATTGTGTTGATTTTATATTGTATGATTTCAGTGTAAAACTTGAAACCAATACCGTCATTTCTTGTCGATGTATGTCTTTGGAAACAGCAGCTGATAAAACAGTCTCACCTCAAGGTTTTTTTGTATCTGCGCTGGAGCTTTTGAACATATCACGTGTTTTTTTTATCAGCCAGTTGACTTTCATCTTCTCACGTGGAGCTGGTGAGGTTTGATGTGATTGAAAGCTCCAGAGCAGCTAGTAAACGGACTTTGAGTTGAGGCTGCTGCATCAGGTGGTGTGTACAGATGAATTCTGTTCTCCTGAGGTGCAGGTAAACAGTGGCTATAATGAACTGTAAACAGTTAATATTGTGAGAGCATCTGGTTTGTGTAGGTTGGTAAAAGTTAATGCTGCTTTTTATTTTAAGTGTAATTAAAAATTATACAGTAAGCAGACCTTTGCAAAAAAAAAAAAAGCTTTAAACCAGTTTGTGCTCTTTTTTAGAAATTGTAACAAAGCATTTAGCACTTTATGGTGTTTTGTTATAAATTAAACATCCTCTTCCTGTTGCTCAAAATATATTGGATTAACTGGATAAAAATACTTGGACACATGGATTTTCCCTCAACAGCAACGATGGTGACTTTTATTTTGACTGTCAGCTTGATAGCATCTCCCCAGTCGAGGTTATTTGATTCACAGGTTATTATAGTCTGTTACACAGCAACGTTTTCATACAACTAGAAGCAGGAGGACAAACGGAAAAGTAAATGAGTTGTGTTGTTGGGTTTTCGTCAAGTCTCAAGTTCACTGACAGTCTGCGTCTGTACTGTTACCTCCAGGGACCTGAGATGTACAGTGACAGTGAAACAATTCAGATGTTGGTTTGATGGAAAAAGACACACACGTGTCTGCCATAAAGAAAAAAATGACCTGACTTGTTCAGTAAATAAGCACAAAATAAAAACTATGGTAATATGTTTTATTGCTTTTAATGTGATTTTTATTTTTATACATACATACATATATATATATACGGTATATATAAATATATATATATGTGTATATATATGTGTATATATATATATATATATATATATATATATATATATACGTGTTTGTACTTTCATTGAATAGTTGTGTTTTCTGCTATTTAAAACAAATACATAATGCCAAGAATATTTAGTTGAATAAAATTTAGAAACTGCCACTTCCTGTGAGCGTGGTCTGTGGCGTATGACTGACAGATGTAATGTGTTTAACTAGCGACTCGCCTTCTTCAGAGCTCAACAATGTTTGCATGCAACCAGAGAAATTACAGCCGTTTAACTTCATTTATCTTCTTGAAACTAAAAGATTAGTCCATTGCAGGTACCGAGGGAAAGATGTTTGTGTTCAGTGGACTAATGGTGGATGGTGATTGGAGGCTTTGTCTGCAGCTTGGTGATGAGTTTCACGTCACAACAAATCCATGTCACTTGTTCATGTACCAAATTTGAGTGACAAAACTGATGGGACAGTGCGTTTGAATACGTTAGGTCTGAGCTCTCGGAGTTGTGAAACTGTTGCTAGGAAATGGTATTTCGAAAAACATCCGAAACATTGGAGAAACATTATCATATTAACAAAACGTCAAATTTTTCAAATGAGCTCTGAAATTTCAAAAAAAAAAAGCATCATAGTATAGCAGGACGTGGAATTTTTTTTTTTTTTTTTACAAATGAGTCAGTTTTTTGAAAAAGGTCGAAAAAAAACATCATAAGTATACTGGCAAAGTTTTGCACGAAATTGTCAAAAACCATGAAAAAACATCACAGTATATACTATGTCGTCATGTCATTTTGCAAATCTTTCCTTATTCATTATTATTTCATTATTCACAAAAATTTTGAAAATCATGTAAAATGTCACAGTATATCATGTTGTCGCGAAATTTTCCAAAAATGTAATTTTTCACAAAAACGTCAGGAAGTCGTAAAAAGTCATAGTATAGTATGTCGTCAAAATTTTTGATTGTTTGCCGTTTTGGGCATTTTCGACATACTAACCCCTTACGTTTTTCTTCGATTTCTGACCTATGAGAAAATGAGGTTTTCTGGCGTCTAATCAACAAAATATCATTCTGTAGGGTGATTTCACGCTATTTCCTGCCATTCTGGCGCGTTATTTCCACTTTTAAATTTTGGCCGTTTTTGGACATTTTCGACATACTAACCCCTTACGTTTTTCT
>JAFBJQ010000485.1:97089-107323 GCA_016785345.1 Trinectes maculatus | reverse complement strand
TAATGATGAGTAATAGGCAGCTCTGGCATTGCGGAGTGCCTTCTTATAAGCGTTAAAGCTGTTTTTCCAGGCTATGTGGGTCTCCTCATGGTTGGTGGAGCGCCACTTTCTTTCTAATTTTCTTGACACCTGTTTTAGCTTGTGAGTGTCAGAATTATACCAGGACGCTTGCAATGTTCCCTTTAATTGTTCATGTGTCTGCGCAAACACACAAGCTGCCTGAGCACACGGAGGACCACTGTGAGCAACATCAGATGCGCACGCTGTGGCCACACACCAGTATTACACCTGTTCAAAACCTTGGATCATAGCAAGTTACATGGCTTATTAAAAGAATCAAATTACAGCAGCAATTTTCATTAGTTTACTTTTACTATAAGTGATTTTGCCCACTTAAAATGAAAAAGACAACAATCTTGTTCATGAGATGTGTAGTATGTTATATGTGAGAAAAGAAAAGAAAAGAAAAAATCGGACCCATTCACCGCTTGTTGTTATTTGCACATTCTCCGACAGCTATTCCATCTTAAAAGAACCGCATTTCTTTTTTACTTTAGCTTGGTGAGTGGATGTGTCGCTGCCCGTTCGTTTCGCCATGGTAAGGGTTATTGTTAGCTAGCTAGCCTGCACGGTGCGTATGGGCAGGGCAGATAGACAAGCACTGTCAAGGCTGTGATTGGCTGCTTAGCGTAAGTGAACTGTATCGTATCATTGGGTGGACACCTGTCACTCACTGAGTTACGTTGCAAAATGGTGCAGAAAACAACATTATTGGTCTAATTAATTAGATTAGATTATGTCTAATATTAGATAGGTCTAATATTAGATATTAATTAATACGTTTATGTTGAATTTTATTTTATGCACGGCATAGATTTTCTTGTGCGCTGAGAATGTGCAAGCAGTGCGCGATTGCGCAGGCGCACAGCTTAGAGGGAACATTGGGCGTTTGTTTGTTTTGTTTGATGAGTTTTTTCTTAAGGGGCGCAATCGAGTCAAGAGCTGATCGTAATGATTCTGTTGTGGTATTGACAAAATTATCGATCTGTGAATAATTAAAACCAGTTATGGACTCTGCTGTGGTAGTGACTTCAACGTTAATGGAATAATTTCCTTAAATTTAGCCACAGCATTGTCAGTCAGGCATCTTGACAGAGAGATTTTGGTTAAAGGCCTGTGGTCCAGTAATAGACCCTCAAAGGTTAATAAGCTATGATCTGATAAAAGGGGATTTTGTGGAAGTATTAACAGTTGTTCAATATTGATGCCATATGTAAGAACTAAGTCAAGGGTGTGGTTAAAGCAGTGGGTTGGTTGGTTTACACATTGACTGAAACCAACAGAGTCTAATCTTGAATTAAATGCAGCAGTTAGGCTGTCACTTTCATTGTCCACATGAATATTAAAGTCACAGACTATAATGACTTTGTCTGTTTTAAGGACTAAATTAGATAGGAACTCTGAGAATTCTGTTAAGAACTCAGAATAAGGCCCAGGAGCACGGTAAACTACCACAAATATAACTGGCTGCAATGTTTTCCATGTTGGCTGGGATAAACTGAGGACGAGGCTTTCAAATGAGTTAAAGTTAAGTTTGGGTTTGGGAGTAATTGATAAATTAGAGTTATAGATGGCTACAACACCACCTCCACGACCAGAGCCACGGGGGATGTGAGTATTTATATGACTGGGAGGAGTGGATTCATTTAGGCTGACATATTCATCAGGATGCAGCCAGGTTTCAGTTAATGATAGGAGATCAATGTTATGATCTGAGATTAATTCAGATAAGAGCCATGAGAAAGAATACAACTGGTTTGATTTATTATTTTTATTTTCTCATTTTACTATTTGATAGCAGTAATTGGTAGGATCATAGAGCAGGACAATATTGCATTTTCAGTTCATAATACATGCAATTTCATTGATGCATTTATCTTGATATTAAGGAACATATTTTGTTTTTGAAGGACATTTACTTTTTTGCCTGTTGAAAATGTTTTCCCTTGAAATTACTGACAGAACCATAAAAAAATATTCATTTTATGATTAAATGATTATTCATTTAATCATTAAATAATATATGGTACACTGTGTTAGGTCTTGGTTCAATCATTTCAATATGTTTTAATAAACATTAACTATAACTACTCAGGAGATCGGTGGAGGGGATGGTTGCGACATGTACGGCATTTCTTCCCTTGTTGCATTGCAAGAGAGAATATTAGCTGTGATCTGGACGAGAATCTGTGGCCAGACAGACAGCAGCGTGTGGACGGCCAGGATGGAAAGGAGGACGGCCAGGAGGCCGAGGGCGGTGGCAAGTGAAGAAGTGTTAGTTGTGAAACTCCAGCTTTATTTACAGCACTGTAGGCTACATATAATTGCAATGTGCAATGAGTGATGTCAAACCTTGGAGGCTACTTTTACTGTAAAATCCTTTTTTTTCAGGTTTATACACAATAGTAGTAGTAGTACATTATCAATGAAGGACTGGGCTAAGACTGAGAAGTGGACAAGTGAGCTATGGTGTTGCACTGAACTGTTAAGACTGTTTTGCCAAATAATCTTAGAGTTATGAGAATGTAATTTCTGTTTCTGAACTGTAGTGCTGTCTTTCTAAACGTCCTGACATTCCTCTCTGTTGGGCCACATATTCTCATCCACATCACATCAGATCTGCCCTATCTTCCCTAGTGTCTTATCCAGCCTCTGCAGGTATCAAGCTCCTCTGCTGTGGAATCATCTCCCAGCTTCAGTCAGGGAGGAGGACACCATCTCCACCAAAAGCTTATAGTTAGGGCTGGTCGAGGTCCATCTTTGATCAGCTCTTAGTTAAGCTGCCATAGGCCTAGACTGTCGGGGGACATTTAGACCTTATCCTTCTCTTCTTCTGTCTGCTTTCCCTCCTTCCATCTACATCATATCATGATATCTGTGTCTTATTAATGCACTAATTCACCCTCTTCTCCGGAGTCTTTGTGCTTCACTGAGGGTGAATTAGTAAGGTGCATTCATCTGAGAGTGCGGCCGATGATCATACACAGCTCCAAGTCCTTAGGATTGGGGAATAAGGTGAGAGGAATTCCATCAACTTTCTATGAGTGGTAAACCATTTCCTGATGTGTGAGTGATGAAAATATATGAAAAACACCTCCCAAATGATCACATTTTGGGGTAACTTCTCTAATTCAGCAAATGTGTCACACTACACAAAACTGTCACTGTGCAGTATTGGGATATTGACATACTGAGTATGCACATGGGTGTTTTACATGTACATACTGGTACTGAAGCTCTTCCAACATTTCCTTCAAATGAAACATTGTACAGCTGTTTCATGCTCATCTTTCTCATCTTTTCAGAATCCTGTCTATAGTGGAAATGTTCAGACTGAATATTTTCAAAAACGTTGTCCTGTATGATGGGTTGTTGTATCTCCTTCAGCCATATGGCATTATTTGCTATGACTATAACACAAAGAGCCTCCTCTTGTTGAGACGTGACTGGGACCTCTGCAGCTCCACATGGTATAAGAACACAGTACAGTTAACAACATTTCAGAATGGAAAAAGGCTGTCCACCCTGTAGACAGCCTTTTTCTTCCATTGAGACACTGTATTGTTTTGTGTCTATACTTGTCAATTGAAGGTTCATGAGATGCATTGCTGAGCTATGGCTGAGAGCTGATCTAAACTTTCACAGAGTCCCCTTCATAATTAAAAGTCAAAATTCACCTGAGAGCAAATGAATCAATTTAGGATAAATTACCAAAATGCAACAAAAAAAAGACTGATATGCACAAATAATGCTTGACAGATTATCAGCGGAGTGAGAAATTCTTTCTTATAGCTCAGTCCAGTATAAAACATCAATTCTTTAACGAGTGCATGAATTTATTGGATAAATAGAGTAAAAAAAAAAAAACTCAATCTTTTTACGGTTTACTCTATGCTTCTCTCCTGCTGTTAGGGGGCGCTGGTGTTCATTTTCTCCTGGCAGCTCTCCCAGAAGTTGAGCAGTCTGTTGTCCTTATTGGTGCAGAAGTCGGTGAAGTCTCTGAGCAGGCGATCAGCCAGCTTCTCGTCACCTAGCACGCCCGTCCTCCAGGCCTTGGTGAGCATGCTGTTGTAGGCCCAGAAGTAACCGACCCGCTCTTCACTGCCAAAGGGCCCGTGGCTGTTGGAGGTGGTGGAGTTCCTGCGCCGGCGCTGCTGGCCACTTGAGTATTTCCTCTTAGAGTAGGGCAGCTGCAGGAACACAGTGCCTGACAGAGGCCAAGCAGAACTGGGTGTGATTTCATTCTTATAGTGTCACCAAATAAAGTGCAGGGTATGTGTGTTCTTCATGAAACAAACCTGTGACGTGAATGTACTGGGGCTTGTTCTCAGAGGGAAAATTAAAAGCAGAAGCAGAGAACTTGTCGTGCACAAAGCCAAATCTGAAAAATCAGCATAACTGAATTGAGTATGGTCATTTTTCACAATTGTTAAGTTCATTTAAAACTTAACACCACATATGGTGTGGAGTATAATATACTCCACACCATACTCCACATGATATGACAACAACTGATAAAGAGCTAGCAGAGTGTGAGGCCTCACCTATGACAGAAACCACAGTGCAGCCTTATGTCAGATGATTACTATGTATGATATTAAAAAAGGCTGGGTTAACTTTTAAGAGCTGGAGTGAAAACAGTCTTTGACATTAGCAGGAAATGATCAGTTTAGTCACAGCTACAGAAGCTACTGTTTATCTGACACAAGTTGAAGGGGAAAGAAGCACAAAAAAACAGACTCATTGAAAGGTTCATCAATCCCTGTATGCAACCAAAGGTGAATCATCTACCTTCATTGACCATTCAGATGCTTCCTTATTTACTTTTAAAAAAGTAAAAGTAAACTAATAATACTGTCAATGGTACTGGAGTGAATTTGAAATGACCTCTTTCATTTTCTAATTGGTTGGAATTGCATACTTTTTAGTGGCTTACACATTTTTAATGTGTCAAATGAAAGCTAACACTTAGCCCTTGAATGCATTATGTGAATTAACCAAGATACTTCAAGGCTAAATGTGTGTGAGTACAAGCTTGTAAATAACCTTACGAGAGGAACCGGTTTTGGAACCAAGGAAATGGTTTTGGTTTTCTAAAATTAAATTGTTATTTGAATGATAATTATTTCCATATCTAAAGAAATCAATGTTCTTAAAACAAAATCAGAATATCCCCCTGCTGAGGAATCCTAAATATAACAAAAACAATCAAAACAAGCAAACAACCTGATCAGTATGGTCTCTTGAAAGAGCTGCATCCTGTCCCAGTATGTCTCTGGTTCAAAACCTGCATGATGAGTGAAAACACACAGGCGCTGAACCACGACACATGTAAACATTTCATATTAAAAATATTTTGATTAAATAAGGGAATCGGGATGACACAATAGAAAACTTAAAATGCTCAAGAGGTTCACAAACTTCTGAGCAGCACCGTACTGCTATACTATGCGAGACGCACAACCAATCAGGGGGTGTCTATACCTTCAAACAGGTTGTCGCTTCCATTCTTCAACAGACACTGGATGTTGAGAGGGATGAACAGCTGGGCTCTAAGTGGATCTCCATACAGGTAAGATGTCAACGCAAAAGGAACCTCCAGCACTGGAACCAACAGGAAGCCACATGAGGCTGCTTTCCGGTGCCACCCTTGAACCTGACAGACAACAACTGGTTCAGATCGTGCAGCTCAGTGTGAAGCCGCACCACTGTGTAGACAGGGTGCACCCTAATGTCAGATAATTACTATGGTTCTATTCTGTATGTATGTACCTTATTATGTACCTTATATATAATCTTGTTCTGTATTCTAAACCACTGCAAAAGACATAAGCAAGTAACCTGAACTCCAACTGAAACAACCAGAAACATCAACAGCTGTGAAAATAGCTGAGCTAATCATTTTGTAAAATGGAACTGGCTCAACACAACCCATATTCATTCCCTTACACCAGTGGTTCCCAAAGTTTCTCTGCTGCGCGCCCCTTTGATTTTGCTCATCAAGTTACCATCTCAAAGAGCACTGCAGCAGTGACAGCCATCCAGTGCAGCTTGATCTCAAAGGCAGCGTTAAGGGAGAAGTTTCCATGGTAGTAACAGCTGCACCATTCAGTCCGATCACTGCGGTTGTTAACATCCACGTCCAGAGTGACTGTCTTCTGCTCGGGGACTGTAGCGGCTGAAGAACAGAGGGAGGCAGTAGAGAAGGTGGGAAAACAGGAGGCAAAGAAAGTAAATGGAGAAGTGGATGGCATGATGTGCAGGCAGATGGAGCAGCTGGCTGGACAATCAGTCTGTTAACAGTGAAATACAGATACTTATTGATACTCTAATACTCTAACAGAGTACTAGAGGAGTCTAACTGAAAGAACCATCAACTAAAGGAAAAAGGCTCAAACTTTTAAATGATCAGTCAGCACCTGTCACTGCCAAAATAACTATACAACCAAACTGTCACTGCTATGAAGTATAAGTAATATTGATATTATCATATCGCACATTTAAATAACGTATTTATAAATAAAGAGTCCCTTACCAACAATCTGATAACAGCTACAGTATAATAGCATCTGTTTACTTTGTTTTGAAATAAATCCAGGGAGTCATAGGAATAGAAGTACACTAAAATATTTCAATACGTCTCACATAGAATATTGCATTTTTCTGGCATGACCCTTGCATCATTTCCATCTCAACTTTCAATCTCAAAGTTCTTAAAGCATCAATTTAAAGCAGTTTTCATGAACCTAGTTCAAAGTCCGATGCCATATTCAAAAACAACTGTAACAACAAATTAAATGTGAATTGCAGTTGCTTTGAAACGTGCTGCACTTCAAAATAAGATGAAGTGTGAAAGCGTGTCACCTCAGTGTACTAATGCAGTCGTATGAGGAGGAGAGAAATGAGCTGAAGCTGGAGCACTATCACAACATGCTGGGTTGTGATAGTGCTCTCTGTTGAAAAGCCAGCAGGTGAGTGACAGGTGAGGACATTGCACACCACCGCACTACTGAGCCACAGCCACTAACACCACAGCATGCATATCAGCTGCTACTGCTCCTGGATCAGCTACACACTAATGATGCAGCATGCAATAATTGAACAGTGGAAATGGAAGAATTTGATCACATCAATCAGTGATATCAGTACACATTTGAACACCAGCTGTTTACTGCAGACCTACAAACCACTGTCATTAGAGCTGAGTCCAGTAACTGGGTCACACAACAAGAAAGATGAAATGTTACAATGAATTAGCTCTACTGTGATGGTAAGGCTGACAATGTGAGCAGGATTATCTGGTGTATTCGCAAAACACACTGTCAGAACTGAAATCCTTGGATTTTTCAGTTTGAAGGACTTGCACTTGGAGTGCAGCTGATTAGCATTTCCTATTACTGTACAGCCATAAAATCTATATATATATAAAAAATCAGCTGCAGTAAAACACAACTAGGTTCTCTTAACTGACCAAAATAACTAAAACAAAAGCACTTTCTCTACCACGTGTGACACATAACTACTGGACAGTCTACTGAAGCAGATTTGTTAATGATTTGCATCCGATTGGATATAAGTGTTGGCTGGGCTGGAAGAATTGGGCTGGGTGTACCTAGCAGTGCAGCAGCCTGACTGCGTCCTCCAAAGCTGCGACTGAAGGAGCTGTGCCTACTTGCGTAGGAGGCTGGCCGACTAGGAAGCCAGGGCAGAAGGAAGGCTGGGAGGTCACAGGGGCGCTGCTCCTCCAACACAAAAGCCACTTCAAACCACTTCCTCTGGAAAAGGGCAAAGTCTTCCAAGGCTGCAGCTGACCAACCTCCAGGTGCTGTTGGGGGTGGCTGAGCTATAGCACCTGGAGATTAGAAAAATGTCAAGACAACTACTTTAGAACAATAAAATTTTTTATCTGATATTTGATACAAATTACAAATATACACAAGGCATGGAATACACAAGGCAAATATACACAAGGCACACACACACATGTGTGTGTGCTTCAGTAAGACGCTACAGTGGAGCGGAGTCAGCACGAAGAGGCACAGTCAGAGGAACTGTGAAATATTTCTAAAAACTATCATAGTTATTTGTTAGAAAACGCTTCTATTTTTATTTCTTAAACAAATGCTTGGGCCTGAAAACAGGTTTGGATCTTTGGTTTCACACACGTTTGTGTGTGTGTGTGTGTGTGTGTGTATATATAGTGCCAGCAGCACTTAACTTGTAGTAGGCTTTGAAAACATTGAATTTAGTATTTACCAAGTGAAGAGCACAGCATGCAGATCAAATTTGAGGAACAATATTAGGGGGTAGGGCTTCTTTCCTCAATGTGCAAGTCAAATTAAAAGCAGCTGTCTGGCTGCAGATTTGAGATTAGTGTGTCTTCAGATCACACTCTTTGGCACCGTTCCAAATGTGACCTATTTTTCAAGAGAGAATGGGCTGCACAGCAGTTTCAGAATGATGAGACCAATGATGTGACTGACTAATCACATCCTGAAACACATGCATTCAGCTATTTTGCACTTTGTGCTGCTGTCCCCTGAGTAAGGGGCCCTTGAAGCACCCACATGGTCTTTGTGCACATGCCTACCACATGGAGCTTGTTGCACTTGCATGGTTACAATTAGGCCCTGATGACATTTTAAACTAATTTACCATCCTTCTCTCCTACGATCCTGTAGAAGTAGAAGCCATAGACGAAGGTGCGCATTGCATCTCCAGAAGCGTGGGCCACCAAACCTTCATCCAACATTTTCTAAACAAGCCAAACAGACAGAGAGCTATTACACTACCTTACATTTTCTACAATAATGCTAAACACACTGCACTCAGCAATTAACCCGATGATAATCTATATTACTATGATAATCTTTCCATTAGATATGAAATCTTTGTGAAGGTTCTGTCGGTTCAGGTCATTTTTATAGTTATGTTACACACATTAGAACTAGAAATGACAAAAACTCTTGGATGTGAGGTGCTTTAGTTTCTTGAAACCACAAGAAACTAAAGCAAGTCCAGTTACCTTCCAAGAAAACATTCACAGTATATCTTACACTACATAATATCTTTCATTAAGCGCAAATAAAGTTTGCACAGACAGGTCTCACCTGCATAATATCCACAGCCATCCCCTGTGTAGCCACACCCTCCACATTGTTGACCAGCCAATGAACAACCTCAGCACTGATGAAACAGTTGAGTGGCAGACCTTTCTGCTCTGGGAGAAGCTGTACTCCTGTCCTATAAGACCAGAGAGAACAGACAAACTACTGCATGAAAAAAAAAAGAATTAAGGAACAGCTGAACCTAGAGAGTGTCAATTTTCCAATTGTATTCAACCACTTTTATTCAGATTCAATCAATCAAATTTTATTTATATAGCCCATATTCACATTGTAACATTTCATTATTTCTGTGTTGGAGAGGTCTATTTGAAGGTAGTGTTACTTCCAGGTGCAGGGGTCCAGGTGCACATGTCTGAATGAGAAACCCAAATCTGTCTAAGATGTTAATTTTAGGGTAATAATATGTACAGTACAGGTGGTGTCATCTGTGTTGCAGTGATGAGAGAAGGTATACATTACACCATAACCACAACAACCATTCTTCATCAGAAAACAGCAAAGTGATGCAAGAAAATAATATTTCTGTTTGTTAGAAACTATATTATTAACAATCAATATCCATTAGAAAGCTTCCACAGTTTTGATAATAATGTTGTCTTGATTACTTTCTAAACTTACTGTTTCGGAGAAGAAATAATTTCCCCCTCACGCAGTCTCAGAATGCCCCAATTCACATAAACGTTTCTAAAGCACCACGCCATCCTGCCACTCAGTCACTCCCTACACTCTCTGCACAGTGAACTATTTTTTTCTCTGAAGTCTGAATAGTTGACTATGTCAAATACCAAATACAGGGGGTCCTCGAGTTACGTCGAAGATCCGTTCCTGTGAATGTGTCGTAACCGAATTTCGACGTAAATCGGACCATACATTCATTGTGTTGACATCGCGAGTGTAATGAGCATTTCCTTTAGATTTCTGATATCAACCGTGTAGACCCTGTGTTGCGAATAAACCTATGGTATTGCCACGATCCCGAACGCATCTGTGTCCGTGTGCATCTCCTTACCGGCTGCCGCTGCCCCCCCCCCCCCCCCCCCCCCCCC
>JAFBJQ010000485.1:56378-79902 GCA_016785345.1 Trinectes maculatus | reverse complement strand
AACCCTGGACTTGTGTTATGCCAACACCAAGGAGGCATACATTTCATCCCCCCTCCCCCCCCCCAGGAAGATCTGACCACAACCTGGTTCATCTCCTGCCTGTGTACAAACCTCTCGTACACAGACAACCAGCTGTGACCCGCACAGTGAGGATATGGTCCAACGAGACTAACGAGGCTCTGAAGGACTGTTTCGAATCAACTGTGTGGGAGGAATTCTGTGATTCCCATTGGGAGGACATTGACAGTCTGACACACTGCGGTTCAGACTACATAAAATTCTGTGAGGATAACACTGTACCCACCAAGACTATACGGTGTTTCCCAAACAACAAACCATGGATTAACACTGACATCAAGGCCCTCCTTAAGGAGAAGAAGAGGGTCTTCAAGTCAGGAGGCAGAGATGAGCTGAGGGCTGTGCAGAAGGAGCTGAGACAGAAGATCAGGGAGGGGAAGAACACCTACAGGAGGAAGGTAGAGGACCAGCTACAACAAAAGGACGTCTGCGGTGTTTGGAGGGGCTTGAAAACCATCTCCGGCCATGGGGGGTCTCACTCACCAGCTATGGGGGACCACAAGTGGGCAAACGATCTGAACACAGCTACCAGGATCAAGGCAAGGAAGGCTGCAGGTCCAGACGGCATCAGCTCCAGACTCTTAAAATCCTGCGCAGACCAGCTGTGTGGGATTGTTGGATTAATCTTCAATATGAGTCTGAAGCTGGGGAGAGTACCACAGCTGTGGAAGACATCCTGCGTGGTACCTGTGCCCAAGACATCGCACCCCAAGGACCTCAGCAGCTACAGGCCGGTGGCACTAACATCCCACCTCATGAAGACCCTGGAGCGGCTGGTCCTTGCCCATCTCCGCCCACTGGTGAGCCCAGTGTTGGATCCACTCCAGTTTGCCTACCAACCTGGCATTGGGGTGGATGATGCTGTCATCTTCCTCCAACACCGAGCTCTCTCTCACCTGGAGAAACGTGGGAGCACTGTGAGAGTCATGTTCTCTGACTTCTCAAGTGCCTTCAACACCATTCAGCCCAAACTCCTGGAGGACAAGCTGCGGCAGTCTGGTGTGGACCATCATCTCACATACTGGATTTTGGACTACCTCACCAACCGTCCACAGTATGTGAGGACCGGAGGCTGTGTGTCCGACATCGCCGTCTGCAGCACAGGGGCCCCACAGGGAACGGTCTTGGCTCCGTTCCTCTTCACCCTGTACACTGCAGACTTCACCCACAACTCGCCCACCTGCCACCTGCAGAAGTTTTCTGACGACTCTGCAATTGTCGGCCTCATCACAGATGGGGACGACGGGGAGTACAGGAAGCTGACGCAGGACTTTGTGCGATGGTGCAAGAGGAACCACCTCCTGATCAACGCAGGAAAAACCAAAGAACTGGTGGTGGATTTTCGTAGGCGGACACACTGCCCCCCAACACCGGTGAACATCCAGGGAAAGGACATTGAGGTGGTCACATCTTATAAGTACCTGGGAGTTCACCGAACAATAAACTGGACTGGACTCATAACACTGCCGCACTTTACAGGAAAGGCCAGAGCAGACTCTACCTGCTACGGAGGCTAAGGTCCTTTGGAGTGCAGGGGGCGCTCCTGAGGACCTTTTATGACACTGTGGTGGCATCAGCCATCTTTCATGGAGTGGTCTGCTGGGGGACCAGCATCTGGGCAGCTGACAGGAAGAGACTGCACAGACTGATTAAGAAGGCCAGCTCTGTACTGGGATGCCCCATGGACCCAGTGCAGGTGGTGGGAGAGAGGAGGATAACAGCCAAGCTGTTGTCCATGATGAAGAACGACTCCCACCCCCTGCAGGACACTGTGGCAGCACTGCGGAGCTCCTTCAGTGACAGACTCCTTCACCCAAAATGTGTGAAGGAACGTCACCGCAGGTCCTTTCTTCCAGCAGCAGTCAGACTCTACAACCAACCAGTTCTCCTAGTAGACCACAACATACAACACACACAACACACAAAACCCAATGCTGCTACATGATTGCACTACTGTATTTTTTTGTATTGTGTATATTACTGTATTGTTGCACATTGTTGTATATGTATATAGGAGATATATATGTATATATATAGACATATATGTATGTGAATATAGTGTATACTACTACATGTAGTACATGTGCAATGTGTAAATGTACCTAACTTTATCTACATATTGATATATTTAGTTTTTTTTTTGAGATGTCTAGTGTTTTGTTGCAATTTCTTTATTTTTTTATTTTTTATTTTTTACTACTCTTTTATTATCTGTTTAATGCACATTGCTGTTTAATGCACACTGCTATCCCTGTGGCTGCTGTAACGCTGAAATTTCCCCACTGTGGGACGAATAAAGGAATATCTTATCTTATCTTATCTTAAGTGCTTTGAGCGGTTAGTCATGCAGCACATCAAATCCTGAGTAAGTGCTGGGCCCCTTACTCTTCACCCTGCTGACCCATGACTGCACACCAACACACAACAGCAACCTCTTCATCAAGTTTGCGGACGACACAACTGTGGTGGGACTCATCAACAATAACGATGAGGCAGACTACAGGGACGAGGTGAGCTGACTGGCCGTGTGGTGCAGAGGTAACAATCTTTCTCAACAATCTCTTTGGTCTTCTCTACATTAAGAGGAGAAGACAAAAGAGATTGTTGTGGACTTCCAGAGAGCCCCCACCCAGCACCCTAGAGAGAGTGAGCATCACCAAGTTCCTGGGTGTGCACCTCACTGAGGACCTCTCCTGGAGCAGCAACACCGCATCACTGGACAGGAAAGCTCGATGGGGCAAATTACAATTTGTGAATATGGGCTATACAAATAAAATTTGATTGATTTATTAAGCAAAATTATAGAGAAAATCCTTTTTACCCAAATTCAGAAATATTTTGAAGAAAATAGCATTATTTCTGAGCACCAACATGCCTATAAAACTGGCTAATCAACCTGCTCAGCCTTAACATCTCTGACATCATGAGTTGTTACTCAGAAAGCTTACCAGTTCAAAGATTCTGCACTTAAAGTGTTAAAAAGTTACCTGTCTAACATACAACAATGTGTAATGTTTAACGGCACCCTCTAAAGCACTGCAATAATATAGTGTCTAAACTGAGTAGAAACATTTCTTACATTAGAATAAGACTATGCAGACAACACTTCAGTTGTTTTTTTGAAGGGGCAGCATGGTTACGCTCAGACAATGCCAGAGGCTGCTGGGCATGATGGCCTCCTCTGTGGTGGCCATACCACCTGGTACGTACCTCAGACTGCTCGCTAGCATTGCGCCAGTGGAGGAGTCCAGGTTTTCTGACTCAGGGGTCACTATGGGACCCATCCTGGCCAGAAAAGCGATCACCACAGATGCTCCTCTGATTGGCTGGGGTGCCACCAAGGAGGGCAGGACAGTGAACGGGAGGTGGAGGGCTATTGCCCTTGCTTACGATAGCAGGGGTCTCCGACACCGCGCTAGCTTACGTGCACATTCCACCAGGGGTCTGGCGACCTCTTGGGCTCTCGACAGGGGGGTCTCCATTCAGACTGTCCCTATGTCAGCCTATTATATAGGAGGAAGGTCCCTTCCCCTACTGACACTCATGCCAGCCAACAGAGGCTGGCATGAGTGTCAGTAGGTTGCGTCAGAGGCTGCGTGACCTCATCAGCTTCTAAAGTTTTTTTTATGTGTGTGTTCAGTACATTAGCATGATGCAAGCATTCATTCATTAATTTTCTACAGCTTATCCTCATGAGTGTTGTTGGGGAGCTGGAGCCAATCCCAGCTGACAGCTGGGCGAACAGCAGGATGTAGCCGGGACAGGTCACCAGGCAATCACAGGGCCAACATATGTGGAGCCAAACAACAATTCACACTCACATTCAAATCTTCCGTCAATTTAAAGTCTCCAATTAAACTAACCCCTAATCCGCCTGTGTTTGGACTGTGGGAGGAAGCTGGAGAAAACCCCCACAGGCAGGACGGTGAACAAGCAAACTCCCCTCAGATAGATCCCTGTCTTAACCGGGATTGCCCCTACATGATGCATGCAACCAATTGTAGATGTGAGGACTGTGATTTCACATAATCTTCACATAACCAAGTACCTACATACACTTGCTCACAGTTCAGAGGAGAGTCTTTCTCTGCAGAGGATTGTACATACCATTGAAGGAAAGGTTAATGGCCTCCAGGTAGTTTCCCTGAGCAGCAGTTGAGTTATAACCCACAGGAAAACCATCTGGCATGAAAGAAAATAAACAAAAGATCAACTACAAAGAATGCCGGCTCCATAAATCCACAAGTCAGCCACATGCTCAACTCACTACCTGCTCCTTTCAGCCGTACCAGGACAGGATACTGGATGAAAAGCTTCTTGACTGTGACCAATAAAGACGTCCACTCATCTCGTCTCTCATTCTGAGCCACAACTCTGATCATAAAACAGTTATAAGCCATCAACTTCCATCATCCACCAGTCAGTAATTCTATTAATGTACAAGTAAAGGGTGATAATACTATGTTAGTTTGGCTACCTGTAGAAATCTTCATAAAAACGCCCTTCAGGATCCTGTCTGATGGAGCCTCTCAGAATCTCAGGAAATTCATCTGAGGATAATAACCACTGAGATGAAGTAATGTCCCCACATTACTACTGTTTTCACCTGTGCCACGACTCAGGATGACACAGAAAGAAAACTCACCTATATTTTTAGCGTTGTAGAATGTACGTGAGAATAGGACAACTGTCACCTCATGACTGCAGTTCTTCTCCTGATGAACAAACACTCCTTTGTTATGAATACTTATTAATTGATTCTGTTAAAATTGGTTTATGAGTTACAAAGGCAAAAAAAATCCCACAAACCTTCCACATAGCAAAAAGGTCAGACAGGAATCCATTTACAGCTTTCTCAAAGTAGAGATCACCTGAGACAAACACATTCCAGTAAAATAAGCTACAAGTCATCATGAGAACCTTTATCTCACAGAAAAACACATGCTCATAATGTGTGAAGGACCAATGGGAGAGGTCCAACTAACCATAGATGTCAAAGTCCCACATCTCACAGCTCATCTGGATGAAGATGTATACCATTGCAGATGTGGATCTGAACACCACCTGGGTTAGAAGATCACATTACACTTTAGAGAAGTGAGTGAAACATAAATACATTTGATAGGGAGCATATAATCAATTAACCACAAGACCTTTAACTGGGCGCTGGGGGGGAGGGGGGGGGGATTCTGTAACCCTGTAAATTTTGTGGAATGAAATTGATAAATACAGTGTGCCTATATGCATATATGCGCACTATATGCACATCTGCATATATATATAGTTCACATTGTGCATATGGTGACCCTGTATTCATATAGTGGAATCACTGTTGTCTGCTGCACAATTGACCTCAGAGCAGAGAACCTGAATGTTTACCCATTTTATGTCTAACTGGGAGTCTCCTGAATGCTTAAGTTTAAAGAAAATAAACAAGAGCTGTTGTTCTGAAACATTGTCTATCCATAAATGTCCTGGTGAGAAAGAGTGAGAAAAGAGTTTTAACAGCAGTTTTTGTAAAAAAAAAAAAATACATTTTAAAGAATATAGGCAGATTATCGTTATCGAATAACAAAAAATCAAGATATTCATTTTTTGTCCATATTTTACACCCTTATCTAACACTGAGCTGAGTGTTAATAATAAAACATGTGTAAGCAGCTAACTCCCACACCATTTATTAGTGAGACTCTTACCCTGGTGTCTTCACTGATGTAACCACAGGTCACTTTCTCTCCCTTTACCCACAGTTCACTGGCCTGGGCTCTAGAGTATTAAAAATATCATTAGTATGTTGCAAAGAAAGGCATGGCATGTCAAGGCTAAGATTAAACACAAGAATATTTTTTAAATCTTTTTTGGGACTGTAGAAAGGTGGTACAGTAGTTAGCATTCATGCGTCAGAGCAAGAAGGGATTTATCTATGTGATGTCTGCATGTTCTCCCTGCGTCTAGGTGGGTTTTCACCAGCTCCTTCCCATAGTCCAAACAGGTTGGCGTTAACTGGAGACTCTAAATTAAATGTTGGCCTGTGATTGGCTAGAGATATGTCCAGAATTTACACTGCTTCTCACCTAAAGCCAGCTGTGATTGGCTCCAGCTACCATGACACACTACAGATACGGAGTAGATAACAGCTGGATGGCTACATTTTTTTGGATCTGCCCTTAATTATTGAATACCTAAGATTGAGAGTGAGAAAAAAGGCCTCAGCTTTGATGAAAGGTGTGGAAATATCTGTAACAGTGTGTATGTACACTTTATCTTTGATAAAGCTTTTAGGTAGGGATGGCTCAGATGATTCCTGAACCATCAACCACCATGAGTCATGCTGCTTTACCTAGACTGCTCTTTGGGAACTCTGGTGATGCAATGAGCCCCAGCCCCAACTCCTCTCCTCCCATGTATGTATACCAAATACATACACCCCTGTTAATGGTGTAAGCAGGATGGATGTCACACCTTGTAGAAATTGTTAAGCTAAGTTGCGTGTTGCTCGGTCCCAGAAAAAGTATGTCAACATTGGCTTATTCTACATTAATGCCTTTATGCAACAGTAAAAGCTAATATGTATTCTTGGTACCTGATTCCTGCAAACTCCACTTTCTGTGTCACATATGCACATGTGGTCACCTGAAACAAAAATAAAAAAGAAACAGTTATGAGCGATATTACACATTACTATCCAGTTACATAATCATCCATATGTCATACCAGACTCTTCTTTAGTCTCCACATGTCTCCTCTGCCAATGTACTGGTCCTTGAAAGTTAGTTCCACCAAGTCAAGTGTTACATCCTAAATGGACAAAACTCTGTGAAAGTCTCTCCGGGCTAACTGACAAGTGGAGCAGGTGTACAGGTGTCACAGTTAACATACCTTAGGGTCCACAATGTTAACAATGACATCCTGGTATGCACGGAGTTTAAAAGCTTGTGCTACAGTCTGGTCCACACTGATTGTCTCTGAATAAAAAATAAATTTGTTAATATTTCTATGATTACTGTATTTTGTAGGAGTGGACAGAAAACAATATTATTTCAATTAAAGGGGCAAATACATCAAGAAAACCATCTTCAATCTGCCAATTATCTTCTTAATGCTTTGAGAAATTGTTCAAATACTTTAGTCCGAATTGCTAAAAATAATACACAGGAGTTTCAGATGGGCAAAGGTGATGTACTCGTATTGCTAGTTTTTCATATTCCAAAATGGAAAGCTATTCGGTTGAGTGTCGCAGAAGACAGAGAAAAGAAGTGCAGATCTGATTTTCACTCAGGTTCCCACCACATAAATTGAAGTGATTTAATTCCTGATATATGGCACAGTGGCAGCTTTAAGGTTTTCGTTCATTTACCTTTCTGTAGATCCTCTTTTAGGCTCTTCACTTGCAGCAGAAGAGAACTGGAAATTTTAAAACAATCAATCGTATATCACAGACTCAACTGTGTTAATGTCTTAAGATTGGAACAGACCTGCTGGTATTTAAACACAACCGATGCAGCGTTTAAACTCACCTGTATTCATCTGTGGGGTGTGCAATCTCAATTATATCTCCCAGCCTGACTTGGGGAAAAACTTTTGGATTGACAACCAACTCGTCATCTGCTTACAAGTAAAGTTAAGTTAAAATATTTTTTAAATGAAACATGAATTTATGAAAAGAATTCTCTCAAAAGTCTCACCCACCACTTCCACCAAAACCTTTTTTGTGCAGCACGAGCTTATATGACTTATTTGTCTTCATGTCTAAGCTCCGGAAAAGAAAATTTAGCACCCTGTGTCCCTGTCAAAACATTGGGTGTAACGTTAGGACAACAGCAATCCAATAGCGATATTTTGATATCGATATTTTGTCTCTTATTAACACGTTGAAATAATTTGCATGAGTGATGAACCAACAAACACAGAGATATTAATAACATAAACATAAAGCAGTACCGAAGCAGTCTTCTCAACAACTCGACACGGGATGGTGACGTTTGCAAGGCAAGGCAAATTAATTCAATTAAACATTAGTGACAAATAACCACACAAATGTATGGTGGTATTTCAAACAAACCCGCATTGCTGAAATAACTGAGAACTATCAGTCTAGTATTAGAATAGAGTGCAGTTTGCTGTCCAAGGCTAGCTTACTCGAGCACTACTTCCTCCAAAAACGGAAGCACGTCAGAGAGTTAGCGTCCTTTCAGAGAGTATTTGTACGAAGCAAGAGGAGTCACTCCGCTTATTTCTAGATTATTTGGGTAAACGCCAGTTTATCTATAAAATAAATTAAAAAAACATACATCTATGTACGTATATCTACGTACTCTCACATTCTCATACACATACATTTTGAGAATCCTCTGTTGTCACAACACCAATGTGTACATATGATGTGATCGTGACTTGTGTTTTATTCGTCTTTGTTAGGAAGCCTGCACCACCATCAAGCCATAAAACCAGGCCTCTGTACAGGTACAATGTTTTGTTGTCGAAAGAAAGAGTTATGCACATGCATACCTAATAAACTCACATATTATCATGACAGAGCAGATAAGTCAGCTGAACTACTTTAAAAATTAATGGTAAGCTTTGACAAAAAATACTGCTCTCACATACATGAAGGCATTTATAAGCTCATAATTTGTTAGTAGCAGAACCATTTTCGCTATATTAGACAATATTCCATAATACTGAACCGTATGACTAAACAAACACTATACCATGGAAAAGAAAATGTAGTCAATTCAATGGTTTCCCAGTTGAGACGTTATCCCTCAATCCCAAATGAAATCTGGGATAAACACGTCTGCGTCTGAAATGAAGAATGGAGTTTTTGTTTTGCAGATACTGCAGTCAAATTTGAATTGTGAATTATTCTCATACTGTGATTTTCTGTTTGGTTTCACAAGGTCAAAACATTTTTGTTTATTGACTATTTGGACTTTTACACTAAAACTATGAAAAAAGCTAGATTTAGGACCATAAAAACCAATCCATTATCGATAACTTCAGTCCAATGACAACTAAGAACACACACCGATCAAACCCTCTGCAGACATCAGAATACATGTGTGTTTTGATGAGCATGTCCTAAGGCATATTTCAGTCCAGTGTATCATTTTCTGTCATTTTGACTTGTACGGCTAAAGCTCAGGTTTGTGCTTCTGTCTGGTTCTTGTACAGTACTCGTGTCCTCTGTGCATCAGCAGCAGCTTCTCTTGCTGTCTTGGTATGTGGCCTCACCCAGTTTGGCAAAATCGGACTCTGTCAAAACAAGACACAACACTTTTCTTTATTTTTTTTTTCTGTACACTCATAGAAAATTATCCCATCTTTGTTATTTCTGCTTGTTGGGGGCTGAGTCATTTCATACTGATGCTATCTCTTTGTCCGATGCTAACTGGGATCCCAATCTCCATGTCCTCCAGTATGCACCTCTCAAAGGCCAAAGCTGCCACCCTGAAGAAAAAATTCTGTACATTCTCCCCTGGAAATAGGAAGCATCAGTAGAGTCTTGACATGTCTTTGAATGTTTGGGTGCACATTTTACAGCAACAACGAACAAATATTAGCTCTTGGTTTTACCTGTTTTAGCTGAAACAGCCCAGAACTCCGCTTGTATTTCTGTTGCTTGTCTGATGGCATCTTTCTCTGTCCTCTGTCTTTCTTCTGGGGGCTTAAGAACAAGACAAATGGTACTGGAACAAATATTATACACAGTAAATCTGTGTTTAATATACATTATTTCAAATATTCTCACAAGCAGGTCATTTTTAGTGCCAACCAGGAAGGTGAAACATGAGTTGGGCTCATTTTCTCTCAGGGCCTCCTGTAACCACTGGCTGTGAAAAAAACATAATGGATGGATGGATAGACATTTTGAAAATAACCTTTTAATAATGTAACATCTTCACCCAGATTGCTAGATTTCTATATCTATATCTATATGTAAGTGATATATATAAGTGATGATCACCCACTGACTCAGGAGCAACCATAAGTTAAATATGTTCAATATCTTTACTCTGTATATTATTGTATCGGATGTTTTTGTTATTACTTAATATACTACTCGGATTTACAATGAAGACAGTGTTCAAAGTGTCGTTTTCTCCAAAGAGGACAAATTTGAACTACTAGTAGTCAGGAGGACATTACAGCTGCTACATATTTAATTATGTCACCAGATCTGCTGTGCTATGTAGGGAGCGTACTTTAAGTCAATCAATATTAAAATACTGATGGTCTCTGCCTCCAAAATTCTGTCATAGACATTGTAAAGCAGTAGAATAAGGTTAATGATTATAATAAAATCATACTTACAGTGTATGATCTAGTGACTTAATATCTGCCATGTCAAAGACTGTGATAATGACTGGAAAATATGGAACAATACATTTTAGTCTTTCAACTGAGTCCAAAAAATAGCCTCACATAACATCACACATAGAACCACTTTTATGGTCTTCAATGAAACATCTTACTCTGAGCACCTCTGTAGTACGCAGATGCAATGCACTTAAATTTTTCCTGTCCAGCAGTATCCCATCTGTGAAAAACAAATTACTAGTAAACATGGAAAACAAAAACCCAAAGGACTGCTGAGTAACATACCCCACACACAGACAATGTTATTATATTTGAACTCGAAATAAGTAGTACTTGAAGTGTACTTCAAATACTACTTTTTTCAAGTTAAGATGACCTGGATGACTGAGAACCTTCACAGATATATTTCAAGTACTCACATCTGAAGGGAAAAAGGTACTCCACATATTTCAAATCTCTCAATCTCAAAGTCCACTCCAATGGTGGCTTTGTAATCTCTTTCAAATACATCTTTACAAAACCTAAAAACAACAAAAACACGTTAAGGTTATTTCTTTTTGTCTGTGGTATCCACAACCTAGATCTACTGAAACACTTTCTTGATCAAACTTTCCATACTTTCCATTATTCCAAAAGAACCATGCTCATTCAGTACTTATGAGACAAAAGTCACCAGTCACCATGTATACAGGTTATATATTAATGAGTTCATTACTGTTTGAGTACCTATTAATGAGGCTAGTCTTTCCCACACTGAGGTCTCCAACAACCACCACTTTTGACATTTTCTGTCTGTCCCACCTTTGGAAGAAAACATCTGGGGTTTTTCATCACTGAGAGATGAATGACAAACAAAACACACAACAATCCAAAGCACATCAATCCAAAGCAGAGGCCTTACAGCTGATGCCTGACAGTCCTGTCATTACACGTTGCTTTCATTTCCCAGTCTGTCTTCAGATGTAGAGAGGCCTCAGATGTATAGTGCTGAAAAGAACAGGACAATATACTTCTGACATTTATACTGAATGCACTCTATAACCTATAATGCTTAAGCCCAAACCCACTATGCTGGCATCTCTGCAGCATGCAAGTGCAAAGGGGGGTGCTTTAGGCACTTGAGCCCCTTGCCCCCTCAGTCCAAAGTGCCCTTTTGAGTGGCCGATAACATTTTAAACATTCAGTAAAATGCCCTAACATGCAGAGGGGGGTGTTTTTGAAAGTTTGAGCCCTGCCCCTCCAACAGTCTCACAGTCCTGCTCTGCAGTGATCTCACGTGAAAGGAAAGAGTTTTCCTGGATGTGCATGAAACTGAAGCAAAGATGATACCTTTGGAAATTCCCAGATGGTCCTGTCTCTGCTGATGTGTGGGAACAGCATCGTCCTATTCCTGATATCCTGCATGATGACCTGAGAAAAAATGTGTGGCAGCAGATCAAATTTAGTCTCAGACCAAATTCTCCACGAATTGTGTGCATTTTTACAGAGGCTACGTTCTCTGAACATCTGATGCTTGTTTAGCTTATTAAATGTCGACATTGGATGTGTTTGAGACAGGTGACAATGATTTTAATGTGAAAATCCTCAACGGAAGTCTTATCACATTTCCTGTGCAGCGATAGCCACAGCAACACTGCAGACAGCACAACCATCGCTACCACTTCTTTTTGGCACAGTGTAACTACCTCGTCTAAAGAAGGCTCTGTGTTACACTGACGTTCCGGTCACTGACAGTGCGGATGACCTGCACTCACCCGGATGAAGATACGTCCGATGTAGCCTCGCTTTGTCTGCTTACTCGCCCTTGTTGCGGTTGCAAACCCAGACGTGTTTGCGCAGCGTGTTTCCAAGACAACGATGCTGCGGCGCCAATGTCAGGTGACGATTGGACTTTGATTGGCCAGGGGTCCATTACAGGATATAACGTCAACACCAGCAACAAACTGACAGAACTTTGCATAGACATGTATACGTAGACGCTGCATTGAGCAGGTTGGTCCGTTGCTGCAGTAGGTCAGCGCGTCCGCCATATTGGATGTGGCAGATCTGCCCGTAAACCAATCGAAGGAAATGGACTGAACTTCATAAAGCGCCTTTCTACAAACTGATTAAGTGATGATTATAAATGTTTAGTCCTTATGTTTAGGATATAGGTAAGCACCAAACCAACGTATGTGTTTTTCCAGTGCTTACTAATAGTAATAATAATACATACTAGTACATACATACATACATACATATATAATACATAATAATAATAGTGTTTACTAATGTGTGTTATTGTGATGATAAATATTGAAATATTTATATTTATCATTTAATCTGTGTCTATAATAACCAGATCCTGAATGTGACATGAGGGTTTTCTGAATAAAGAGCAATAACATTTAATAATAATCATAATAATTCATTTTATTTCTAGGTGCCGTTCTGGCACTCAAGGACACTGTACAACAAGAAAACACTATAAAGGAGCAATAATAATTACACAAATTAAGTTAAACTTAAAATTAAGTTATTGACAAATAGCACATAAAAGTAACAAGTAAATAAGTTACACAAATGAAACAGGTAAAAAAATTGGCAAAAAAAAATCACAAAGAATAGGCTGTTCTGAACAGGTGGGTTTTGAGTGATGACTTGAAAAGTGCTAGGAAATTAATATTTCTGAGGGGGGCAGTGAGTTCCAGAGGTGGGGTGCAGAGTGACTAAAGGCTCTACTCCCCCTGGTGGTGAGACGGGCAGAAGGGGCACCTAGAAGGGGGCAGACGATGATCTGAGGGTGCGAGATGGATTGATGGAGGAGGAACGGCAGGTATGATGGAGCCAGGTTGTGGATGGCTTTAAAAGTAAACAGGAGGATTTTGAATTCAATGCGGGATTTGGCTGGAAGCTGCTGGAGGACAGGAGTGATGTGATGCATGGACAGAGTTCTGGTTATAATACGGGCAGCTGGACCAGTTGGAGCTTATGGAGAGACTTGTGGGTGAGACCAAACAGAAGGGAATTGCAATAGCTGATGTAGCTGATGCAGGTGGTGACGAGGCTGTGAATAAGGATAGCAGTGGTGTGTGTTGGGGGGGGGGGGGTGGGGGGGGGGGGGGGGGGGGGGGGGGGTGCAAGTGAAGGACGAAGGCGGTTGATATTGCGAAGGTGGAAGTATGCAGACCGTGTGATGCTATTGATATGGGATTGGAAAGATAGAGTGCTGTCAAGGATGACACCCAGACTCTTGGTTTGAGGGGAGGAAGAAAGAGAGCAGTTGTCAATAGTCATGGAAAAACTGTCAGTTTTGGAAAGAGGGGATTTTGTGCCAATGAGGAGGACCTTGGTTTTTTCCACTGTTGAGTTTGAGGAAGTTGAAGGAGACCTATGATTTAAGTTCAGCCAGACAGTTGGTGAGGGAACCAGGTGGTAATGTGTCACTGGGTTTGGTGGAGAGGTAGAGCTGGGTGTCATCCACATAGCAGTGGAAGTTGATGTTATATTTACGGAAAATATTGCCGAGGGGAAGGAGGTAGATGATGAAGGGGAGGGGCCCAAAGACAGAGCCATGGGGCACACCTGAGGAGACAGAGGAGGGCTGGGATGAGAAGGGCTGTAGCTGAATGAACTGAGTGTGACCGGAGAGATATGATTTAAACCAATTTAGCAGAGTGTGAGTGATGCCTAAGGAGAATAGTCTATTAAGTAAGGTGGTATGAGAAATGGTGTCAAAGGCTGAACTGAGATCAAGGAGAATGAGAATACTGAGTAAACCAGAATCAGCTGCCATAAGGAGGTCAATGGGGATTTTCAGGAGGGCTGTTTCGGTATGTTTACATACATATACAATGGCTGTGTCCGAAATCGCCCCCTAACCCCTATATAGTGCACTATATAGTGAGCACGCCATTTTGTAGTGGTGTCCGAAAGCTTAGGGATCATAGCATGTCCACTATATAGTGCACTCAATGTATCCCACAATTCACCGCGAAATGTAGTGAACATCCGATGGTCACTAACCGGACCAAGATATCCCATCATGCATTGCCAGAAATTCTCTGGGCTGCGCGGAAGTGAAAATGGCAGACGGACAGGAGGGAAATATACATAAATATTCTAAAATATAACAAAATACGAAAATAAAAAGTACAGGACAGTAATCAAAAGCCTCTAATTTAATAAAAATGCAGTGGTAAACAAACAAGTATTGTGTGAGGCGACAATAATGTGGTACGTTTTAATTGTGCGACAGCGATGATGTAATTACCGGCGCCGAGAGTAGTGTCCGAAAGATTTTTCTGTTGAGCTCACTATATAGTCCACTACATTTATTTCCCTATACTGTATAGGGAGTAGGGGTTAGGGGGCGATTTCGGACACAGCCAATGTTTCCCTGACCAAAATATTTCCCTTCCCCTATCCAGCTCTGCCACTGCTGGTTCAAGCACAGAGTACATCCATGGAGCAGAGCAGTAGCCCACCTACTGCACCCCCTCCCCCCGACGAGCAGCACAAGACCAGTCACCATAGGGTGACAGGGTTCGACCCAAATTGGCTGTCAGAGAGGAAGTATTCCTCCTGACTGTACAAAACTGATATTGATAAGCATGTAAAAAATAAATAAATAAGGAAACAAGTACAAATATTGCCATAAACCCAGAGGAAACACTGATATATCTACACAGGGGGCATTGATGAACACACACACACATACACACACACACACGTCTATACAGCTATACAATTGCAGTCTGTGTGTGTCTGTGTACAGACATCCGAGATGGTGGCGACGTTGACGTAGGATTCAGTGCTCAGTGCGTCGTCCAGGTATATGTGTCTATGGGCCTTTGTTTGACAATTCAGTATTCGCAGAAGTTTGAAAGCAGCAGTTTCTGTAGTGTAGTAGTTATCACATTTGTCTAACATGCGAAAAATCCCTGGTTTGAGACCTGGCGGAAACAAGTCTTTTCATTTCAGTATTTTCGTCTGCTACATTACAGTCTCTTGTCTATTGGGACTGCTCATGAAAATTGTCTTCAAAACTAATGTTAACTGAAATATGTGATGTTAGCAATGCATTTGTATTTTCTGAAAGAGCAAAGAAGAATAAATTAATTAGTGCTGCACAGTGGAAGTTTTTATGGGACTTAATTGAGTGAAAAATGTAAACTCAAAATGTAAATAATTAATTGCATTTTTCCACAAATGTATGTGGTATTTTAGTCAAAAATTATAGTGAAAAGGCAATAATCCAATTTGCATCTTAATTTTCGCATACTATATTATTCCACACATTTAGAGCTCCTCCTTTTCATGTGTCTTCATACAATGAATGTCTCAACTATGCATATTACAAAGTCCATCTTTACCTGGATTCCCTATGCTCTGTCTTTGCAGACCCACGATCTGGGTGACTTCCTGGAGCATCGATAGAGGTGGCAGCTGATATTAAATAGATATTGGTTTGATTTTGCATGTTTGGGGTTCAATTACTTGACTTTTCAGACCATAGAATTCCAGACCTAACCTTTAAATTATCTAATCCACAATTTACTTGTATGGAGAACCTCCCCCAAGTGATATTCCCACCAAGCTTGGTCAAATGATGCCCTCTTGTGTTATTTTGTACACACACACACACACACAAAGGAAAGGCTGAAAATACTGACCTGCCTTCTACTGCCTTGAACACTGTGTTTCCCCTGTAGAGTGTAGTAAATGATCAGTACTGTTTTTATTTTTGATTGGCCTTGTGATTGAACAGTAAAAATGACTGATTATGTTATTGTGAATAATATTGTAAGTAATTTATTGTTAGTCACATTGTGAATGTAGTTTGCAAATTGTATTGTGTGTGATTGTGGTGACACTTTTAAGAAAATGGTTTAAAGCTGCAACAGCAACTGACAGCAACAGCAACTGACATTTTCCACTTAAAAACCACTGATGGAAAATCTAATAGCATATGTGAAAAGAGAAACTGACAACCGTCCACTTGTGACTGGCTCACCCGAGACAAACTTTATTCCAGTTTCATCAGTCATTTTGTGAAGTTACTAGTGTGATGCAGCATGGTGACACAGCAGTGACTCGGTTTTCTCTTTTGCAGCTGCCTCTACAAGCTTTATCCCATCATTCACCTGTTTTTAATGTATGCTAAACTGTGTTTTGAAAAGCCCTCAGGTACAGTGTACCTTTGCTAATTTAGATTTAATATGGAAGTACCATTCTCTGTTTTGGTACTGTATATGTGAAGTAGTCTGGGACCGGACCAGTGTGGTTGAGCCTGAGGTGGAGCTTTGCAGAATGACTAATAATAAAATACTCCAGCGGCATCTCCAAAATGTCCAGCATGGGGACGATAACAACTTGTGTTTTTGGTCTGGTGATGTCATCCAGGGCTGTTTGCCTCTCACACTTTGATAAAGACGTGGCTGCTGATGAAGTGGAATTGATATACAGAGCAGGATATCACTGGAACTGACTGCGTTTTCCCAGGATTCTGTGCAGCTCTGCAGACATGAGGAAAGATTTCTCTGAACTACCATCATTCCTCTCCAAGTCATCACCTGGTTGGCCCAATAAATGGGTGGATAGATAGAGGGGAAACATGGAAGAATGAGCACATTAGGAATGGCACATCACAATGGCAGATGGATGTATTACAGAAATGGGGGGTGAATAGATGGATGGATGAAATAGAAAAGCAGGATAGCAGAGTGATTATAAATGAAGAGGAGACAAAAAGAAAAGCAGAGGTTAAGGTTCTTGAACAACCACAAATAACAGAGATGTGGATTCAGTCAAACAAATGAAGTTCTGGAAGCTGTGATTTGGTGTAACAAAGTCTGGAACTGCTTGAAAGATCCAACTAAAACGCTGAAAATAATATTCAACAGCTTTGAAAAAGCTACATATCAGAGGTGATATACATGTTTAATGAAGAACACATACACAGTGTAGGAGCCATATTGGCCAAGTCAATAGGTTTCCTTTGATGATGACACAGTCCTGTAATATGGCTTTAATAATGCACGAATGAGTAACACTAGGTCCCCAGCACCCCCACTGCTGATCGTAAGAGGCGACAAATGGGAAAGGATGTGATGTGCTGGAATGTAATGTAATGACCATGGCAGCAATGCAACAAATTGGATGCCAGCTGCCACAAAACCCCAGAGAAGAAGAAGAAGCACCCCACCCTCACCCCGTAGGGACCCGAGATAGAATAGGTCCCCAGCACCCCCTGCTGATCGTAAGAGGCAACAAATGTGAAGTAAGAAGAAGAACAAAACCACACAGAAGTGGCAGCAATGCAACAAATTGGATGCCAGCTGCCATAAAACACCACAGAAGAAGACAGAAACAGGAATTGGTGACAACTGGAGAAACAGGAATTGTCAGCCTATGAGGAACTTTATTTACAAACTTTATGCAATTAACCTGAGTGTGTAACTTATCTAAATCATTCTTTTATCTGCAAAGGTGAACAATGAAAAGTAAGCAGACTAAGAGATTATGTTCTGTCTCCGAGTCTCTTAGTGTGGATCAGCTGAGCACCTACCTTTGCAACCACTGGTTATATGCAGGAGGTAAATACATGGCACTATAGCAGTAGAGTAAACTGAGCTTAATTTTTTTTTTAACTGAGCTTAATTAATTTAAATCATAACATAATGTTTTTTCATACATTGACAAAATATGTAATTGTGAAAGCTTGTGTATCTCTGATCAGTAGTATTGTACTTACAAAAGCAGAGACAGAGTGTGTCAACACATGTGGCATAGACACCGAAGAAACCATGAGCAATCAGGTAGGACCCAATCAGCACTGATGTCTGATGTAAAAACATAAGACATGTTAGAGAAGCTGCAGCTGGACAGAACACTCTCTTATCTTATCACAGATGACAGGAAACCTAAGACATACTCTCATCTGTTTTGTGTGTTTTGTCTGTGTTCTGTATTCATATTTATTTTCTTTCTTCAATTTTCTTTCTTCCATGTTTAGTTTGTGCTTTCGATTAGTGGGCAAAGATAGATGATGTGCAGATTGATCTAGTAGGTAACAGTAAATTAAGTTCAAACTCTTCACAGAGAGAGAGAGAGAGCGAGCGAGAGAGCGAGAGTCTCTGACCAGTAGGGGGGTCCAATAGTAGTTGAGCTGAGGCAAGTCCTCTTGGATGAAAGGCATTGTTCTGATAAAGAAGAAGGTACACACACCTAAAAGAAGAAGAAAAACGCACAGACACATACATCCCCTCACCCCCACACACAAACACACACAACAATTGTTTTTCTTTTTTTCAAAACAAGCAGCAGGTAGAACGCATCATCATAGCAAACTGTCATGTATAACACATCACTCACCTGCTCCTGCTACTATCAGCAATTTGCCCAGAAACAACAGAAAGTCTGTCACCCTATCCACAACTGCAACCCTGTAGGGACGGAGTCAAAGTTCAGCCTCGACACTCACCCACATGTCCAGCACACAGTGAAGATCAGCAGAATATAGTCTTATGTGCCTGCAATACACATACATATGCTAGGCATATCTAATGAGATGATAATAAAACACTATACAGATTGTAGAAAAACAAAATGAGCACAGTTTATTCAGTCAGATTGGCAATATCCATTTGTGACAATAAGCCCATGTGGTTCTGCTGCCTGAACACACTTTTCCAGGTTGCAGAGGTGCATACATCCAGGCCAAGCACTGTGGAAACTATACTGATTCTTAATAAAAATGAATTAAGTCACCATCACCCCAGTATTCATACGCACAATCACTGTGCCATCTGTGGAAAACACTGCAACAGTCTTAACCCTTAGATGTGTGACTTACTGGACTCTACACTCTTCCATAACTGGGTCCAAAATGACCCGTGTTAGAATCAACCTGTTTTCATGCCATTTTTGTCATTTTGGTTTTCAAATAATCATTTGAATTATATTTTAGTCCACACAAGAATGGTTTCGTGTTTGAAAAAAATATTTTTTTTTCACTTTTTTAACATTTTTAACCCCTTTTTAAAGTTGGAAAAGATTACACGACAGCAATAGAATGACAGCAATGTCAGTAACCATTTTTTGGGTGTCTGTGTGTGTGTCTGTGCTTTTGTGTGTGTCTGTGCTTTTGTGTGTGTGTGTGTGTGTATGTGTGTGTGTGTGTGCGTGTGTGTGTGTGTGTGTGTGTGTGTGAGAGAGAGGGAGAGAGAGAGAGAGAGTATGAGTTTGTGTGTGTCTATGTATGTGTATGAAACTGTCTAATACGTTCCTCTCACTTTTTGTGTGTTCTCTCACAATGGGACTCACAGTATACAGTTAAAACAAAATACCTGTGTCTGCCTGTGATCATCGCACACAGGTAGATTGCATTTCCCACACTGACTACTAACTTTCTGATCTTTGATGCTCGGGCAGATCTGCCACTAGCTCTCTTTTTAGTTGGCCCTGTTCACTTCTTTCCTCCAAATGATGGCTTTTGTCACCCCACATCTCCCCATTGCTTCAATGACCGGGGTTTGAAGTTTGGGGGAAGTTTCCAGTCGACGTTTCATGATGTGTACGATAATACTGTTACATACATGTATTAGATCTTACTGTGTAAAATAATCCTCTTATGGAGTGACACTGATGATATAGTATGTGTGTTCAACAAAAACTATATCCCTGACAGTCACAGTTGATAAGAAACATAGGTTTCAGTGAATGCGGGTCATTTTTGACCCAGTAATGGAAGAGTGGGGGTGTAATACAAAAACTTGAATTTTGTAAAATGTATAAAAGGTAAGTAAAAAATTTAAAAGGCATGATACCCACAACAGGTTTTTTGAGGAATACCTGGAATATGAAATTATATTTAAACACAATATTTAAACAAAAATATTTATGAAATATTTAAACACTGACTTGTAATTGACTATGTGGCCTGGAAAGAATAGTCTGAACTGTTACAGACTGAAATCATACTGCACAGTTTTTTGAAACTGATAGAACTCATTTGCATCCAGAGTGGTACGGAACTCATTTATCGCAAGAACATGACTTCAGTGATGGAGCGTTTGTAGTGGAAACTGCAGGTCTGCATTACTGCTGAGAGCAGAGCCGACACAAGGCAAATACTACTAAAGCTAATGCTAATGCTAATACGTTCAGTTTAATACATCAATGAACGGTCAGAACATACATAGCAGTCGCTAGTTATGACATATTAACTTTAGCTCAAGAAAAGACTAAATGTTTGTCAATGTCAAATATCAATATCTATAAATAATATAAATCATAATATATATCAATAATATAGATATTTTCATATGTACTTTTATACTGACGTATAGATAGATAGATAGATAGATAGATAGATAGATAGATAGATAGATAGATAGATAGATAGATAGATAGATAGATAATTATTTAAAAATTATCAAAATGTACTATTTGTGTAGTTCTACTTATTACTAAATCGATATTGAAGCATTTAAATCAATATCAAATCAAATCAATGTCGAACTGTGACCCAAATAATCAATATCAAAATTGTGTGGTTGTGAGGAACACATTGACAGCCTAACTGCTGCATTTAATTCAATATTAGACTCTGTTGGTTTCAGTCAATGTGTAAACCAACCAACCCACTGCTTTAACCACACCCTTGACTTAGTTCTTACATATGGCATCAATATTGAACAACTGTTAATACTTCCACAAAATCCCCTTTTATCAGATCATAGCTTATTAACCTTTGAGGTTCTATTATTGGACCACAGGCCTTTAACCAAAATCTCTCTGTCAAGATGCCTGACTGACAATGCTGTGGCTAAATTTAAGGAAATTATTCCATTAACGTTGAAGTCACTACCACAGCCTCATGAAGCAGAGTTCATAACTGGTTTTAATTCTTCACAGATCGATAATTTTGTCAATACCACAACAGAATCATTACGATCAGCTCTTGACTCTATAGCGCCCCTTAAGAAAAAAATCATTAAACAAAACAAACAAGCGCCCTGGTATAATTCTGACACTCACAAGCTAAAACAGGTGTCAAGAAAATTAGAAAGAAAGTGGCGCTCCACCAACCATGAGGAGACCTACATAGCCTGGAAAAACAGCTTTAAAGCTTATAAGAAGGCACTCCGCAATGCCAGAGCTGCTAATTACTCATCATTAATTGAAGACAACAAACATAATCCAAGGTTTCTTTTCAGCACTGTAGCCAGGCTGACTGGAAGCCACAGCTCTATTGATCAGAGCATTCCACACTCCCTTATGAGTGATGATTTTATACATTTCTTTAATGATAAAATTATAACTATTAGGGAGAAAATACACCACTCCCAAACTATACTAAATAGTGACTTATCCGTGCAAGCAGAAATAGCAAGCACAGCACACATAGACTGCTTTACCCCAATTGACCATAGTCATCTAAAAACAATAATTTCCTCATCTAAAGCAACAACCTGTATTCTAGACCCCATCCCAACAAAACTCTTTAAAGAAATTCTACCTCTATTGGACNNNTGGACCGTCATTTACTAGATATAATCAATCTGTCACTGTCATCTGGCTATGTACCACAATTTTTTAAAGTAGCTGTAATTAAACCTCTCCTCAAGAAACGAAGTCTGGACCCAGAAGTTTTAAATAACTACAGGCCAATATCCAACCTTCCTCCTATTTATCAAACAGACATCAATTTGTACAAATTAATGATAAGTTGTCACAATACGTACAAGTCAGCTATGGAGTTCCTCAAGGCTCTGTGCTTGGCCCAATGTTATTTATGTTATACATGTTGCCACTAGGAAACATCATTAGAAAACACTCTTTAAATTTCCATTTTTACGCAGATGACACTCAGTTGTATATTTCAATGAAACCACATGAAACTAATCAACTACTTAGACTCCAAGCATGTCTCAAAGACATTAAAACCTGGATGAGCCAAAATTTTCTATTATTAAGTGCAGACAAAACTGAAATTTTAGTACTTGGTCCTAGACACCTTAGAGAATCATTATCTAATTATATAGCCAGTCTAGATGGCATTGTCCTTGCTCCCAGTGAAACCGCCAGGAATCTGGGAGTTATATTTGATTCTGATTTATCACTCAATTCTCACATAAAACAGACCTCGAGAACTGCCTTTTTTCACTTACGCAATATTGCAAAAATCAGACATATCCTGTCTCTTAAAGATGCCGAAAAATGAATCCACGCTTTTGTCACGTCCAGGCTTGACTACTGTAACTCATTACTATCAGGCTGCAGCAGTAAGTCCTTAAACAGCCTGCAGCTTGTTCAAAAATCTGCTGCACGTGTATTGACCAGAACCAAGAGAAGAGAACATATCTCCCCCATATTAGCTTCACTGCACTGACTCCCTGTGAAATTTAGAATCTAATTCAAAATCATTCTACTCACATACGAAGCTCTAAATGGAATGGCACCAACATACCTACAAAATTTAATAATCCCATATCATCCTACTAGAGCACTCCGCTCTCAGAACGCAGGTTTACTCACAATTCCAAAAATCCATAGGAGGAATGAGGAATGATGGGGCTGGGTGTGGGGGTCAGTCGGGAAGCTGCCCCCTGCCCTCCCCTGGGGGGACTCTGCCGTAATTCCCCTGCTACTCCCTCATCCCATCACACATCACCTTACACGACACTAGGGCCTTGGGGGGCGGGACCCGGGGTGGAGGGGTATGGCTACAACATTGTGGCATGGTCCTCCACCCTGCTCTGGCCACAGTCCCCCAATTTTAATTAAACCAAGACACTGAGGGCTTGGGGGAACAAGCAGGATGAGTTCACCGTCTGCAAACGGATGATCTCTCGTGCCTCGGATGTTCCCCCAATTTTAAATTGCACCAAAGACACATACATTTAACCAAATACACCTACACATGCACCCCTACATGCAACCATATTGGATGGGGTGGTGGTGGGGGTGCGGTCGGGGTTCCCTGGCTGCCCCCCCCCCCCTTTTGGCCCTGCTGGGCTTGGTGGGGCCGTCCACGGTCTGGGGGGGCGCCGCTGCTGCCGCGGGGGGCTTGCCGGTGGCTCTGGGGGGAGGCGGCCGGCCTGCCTGGGGGGGGGGCCGGGCTGTGTGGGGCCCTGGGTCC
>JAFBJQ010000485.1:0-53663 GCA_016785345.1 Trinectes maculatus | reverse complement strand
AAACAAGCGCCCTGGTATAATTCTGACACTCACAAGCTAAAATAGGTGTCAAGAAAATTAGAAAGAATGTGGCGCTCCACCAACCATGAGGAGACCTACATAGCCTGGAAAAACAGCTTTAAAGCTTATAAGAAGGCACTCCGCAATGCCAGAGCTGCCTATTACTCATCATTAATTGAAAACAACAAACATAATCCAAGGTTTCTTTTCAGTACTGTAGCCAGGCTGACTGGAAGCCACAGCTCTATTGATCAGAGCATTCCACACTCCCGTACGAGTGATGATTTTATACATTATCTTTAATGATAAAATTATAACTACTAGGGAAAATAATCCACCACTCCCAAACTATACTAAATAGTGACATATCCATACAAACAGAAATAGCAGGCTCAGCACACATAGACTGCTTTACCCAAATTGACCATCAGCTAAAAACAATAATTTCTTCATCTAAAGCAACAAACTGTGTTCTAGACCCCATCCCAACAAAACTCTTTAAAGAAATTCTACCTCTATTGGACAGTCATTCACTAGATATAATCAATCTGTCACTGTCATCTGGCTATGTACCACAATTCTTTAAAGTAGCTGTAATTTAAACCTCTCCTCAAGAAACCAAGTCTGGACCCAGAAATTTTAAATAACTACAGGCCAATATCCAACCTTCCCTTTCTCTCAAAAAATCCTTGAGAGGGATGTCGCCAATCAGTTAAATGATTTTCTTCACACCAATAGTCTATATGAGGACTTTCAGTCAGGGTTCAGAGTTCATCATAGCACTGAGACAGCTTTGGCAAAAGACTCAAACAACCTACTCATGGCTTCAGATAAAGGATTTCCCAGCATTTTAACCTGTCCTGTTCGGCAGCTTAGGCATGCAGTGGTGAGAGCTCAGGGGTCCATTCCATAAAGCAGGCTGAGAAAAGCGAGGCTTAATGTGAATAGCCTGGCTAGACTTAGCCAAAACAAATGAGTTGAGGCTAACTCGGTTCCATAAAGGCTGAGCCACGTTTACGCAGCCACACTAATTCTAGCCAGGTTCAGCTAGTCAGGCTGATTGCGTGCGCACCCATTCCTAAGCAGCCCATGAGGTCGAACACAGATCAAGCGGATTCACAATGGCTAAATGCACGAGGGCAGAGCGAGCGGCGGAGCCCTGTGAGGAAATCAAACATATAATAACGAATAGAGGCAACACGGCAGCAATACATAAACTCAGAGAGAAAGACCGACAGGAAACTGCCGATCGGTTAAATGCGTAAGTATCTACAACCCAAGTTATGTTGCCATTAAATAAATACCACTGAGTTAAAGCTTGGACATAATACAGATGTGGGAGGAGGAGCACCACCAGCTGAATTCACGCCAGCGGAGGAGCTGTCACTCCAATTGAATACATTCAACTGGAGTGGGGGGAGGCATCCTCACAAACTATTCCCCCCAGTACAAGGGCTAAAATACTGAGAACACTTTTTAAAGCTAAGTAGACCACGCGCACAGTGTAGCACACTGTTACCGTGTTCATAAAAGTGCCACGCGCACAGTGTGTGGGACTGTGGTGCTGTGTGTAAGGTGAGGGTCGATCAGAGTTGAGTTGAGTAATGAAGTCATATGTAATGAAGGGAGAATGCAGGGCCACAGCCCCCCCAAGATGCGGGGCCATGGAACGACGGAGGCTGGAGCCCCAACCACCCACCCCAGCACAGAGTGATCCCGCAGCCCCAGGGCCCCGCCGACCAGAAAGCCGACCAAACCCCCAGTAGAGGACCCACCCCCGCCGCAGCCCCTGCAAAGCCCACACCCCGGTCCCCATAGGTGGATACGCCCCACCCCGACCCCATAACCGGCATTAAAACCAGCTCCCCCCCCCCCCCCCCCCCCCCCCCCCGTGGATAGGGCACCCCAGGGTCTGCCGAGCCACCGACGAAGGGCCCACCCCACACCGGCAGGACCCAGGGCCCCACACACGCGGCGGCGCCCCCAGACCGCAGATGACCCCACCAAGCCCGGCAGGGCCAAAAGGAGGCCAGCCAGGGGACCCCGACCACGCCCCCTCCACCTCCCCATCTGGTATTATTGCATGTAGGGGTGCATGTGTAGGTGCATTTGGTTAGATGTATGTGTCTATGGTGCAGTTTAAAATTGGGGGGACATCCGAGGCAGGAGAGATCATCTGCTGGCAGACGGTGGACTCAACCTGCTTGTTCCCCCAAGGCCGCCCCCCCCCCCCTTGTATAGTCTTGTGTTTAGGTTCTTTTTTGATTTCCAGTTGATGAAAATTGCTTTCTTGGTGATGCTTAAGGCCACAAGAAGCGCATAGGATTTATTTATTTCCATATCGATATAAGTTAGATCACCCAGGAAACACAGTGAGGGGGAGACAGGTATGGGGTATCCTAAGCATGTTGATCGGTCTTCACATATCTGTTAGCTATTTGGCTCTGCACAAATAGCATGCAGGTAGGCATCTGGTGCGCCATCTGTGCAGTTCATGCATATGTTTGATTGCATCAGACCCGTCTTGAACATCCTTTCTCCAGTGTAATGTATTCTATGAAGAGTTTTGTATTGAATAAGTTGTAGGCTGGTGTTCTGGGTCATTCTAAAGGTATTAAAGCAAATTTTCTTCCAGGCGTTAGCGTCTTGATTTGTGGATAGGTCTTCTTCCCATTTGGAGGTTGGGAGCGATACTGTTTGATCGGTTTTGGACAACAGTTGGTTTATTTTGGAAAGCAGTTTGACCAGCGAGAGCTTCAAAAAATCTGCTATCGTTGATGGTGGCTCTGAGTTCCACTTGTTAAGGTCGAACCTTGCCTGAATTATGGATTTTAGTTGATGGTATTCTAGAAATGTATTTTTGTTAATGTCGTGTAGTGCGACCAGATTGTCAAAGGACATGAAGTTATTACCTTGGATAATATGCTCCATGTGTTTTATCCCTTTATTGTACCATGATGTGAAATTTATTGTCTTTTTATTTTGCAGGATGTCAGGATTGTTCCAGATGGGTGTGAGCTTGCATGGGATATGTGAAGGAGACCCGTTTATTTTAAGGAATTCCCACCAAGCTGTCAGAGAGGTGCTAATGTTGATCCTCTTGTAGCAGCTATGTCGTCTGATAGTGGGGCTAATAAATAACAAATCTTCAATTTGGATGTCATTGCAGAATGTTTGCTCAACGTCTATCCAAGTTTGATCTAAGGGTGTTTGTTTAGTCCATTTTATAAGATATTGTAGCCTGTTGGCGAGGTAATAATGATAGAAGTTTGGTACATCAAGACCACTACAATCCTTAGCCTTTCATAGAGTTTTTATGCTTATCCGTGATGGTTTTGTTTTCCGTAGGAATTTAGAGATATTGGAATTTAGTGATTTGAACCAGGCGGAGGGCGGCTGTGTTGGGATCATCGAGAAGATGTAATTCATTTTTGGCAGGATCATCATTTTAATTGTTGCCAGTCTTCCTAAAAGTGATAGGGGTAAGGTCCTCCATCTATTGAGGTCAATTCACCCTCTTCTCTGGAGTCTTTGTGCTCCACTGTTCCAGTACCAGGTGCAGCCACTTCTATGGACCATCGACTGTGGTGGCAGCTGATCGTAGAACATGCTCTGGAGCTGCAGGACCTGGATTCAGCACCACACTCAACGCACCACTACCTATATTATATTATATTATATTATATTATATTATATTATATTATATTATATTATATTATATTATATTATATTATATTATATTATATTATATTATATTATATTATATTATATTATATTATATTATATTATATTATATTATATTATATTATATTATATTATATTATTCTACTTGTATAATTAATAATTATAAGTCATGTTGTTGATGTGTTGTGTAGATCTACATTATATCATTATATCTGTGTCTTATTAATGCACTTTACTAATTCAACCTCTTCTCCGGAGTCTTTGTGCTCCACTGTTCTAGAACAAGGTGCAGCCATTAAATTAAATGAAATAAAATTATTAATCGTAGAACATGCTGAGCTCTCCCTCAATCGCGTGGGTGGGTGCCCTGGGGTCTCTCAGGCCTCCGGCGATGGGGCCGCTGCGTGTTGGCGTGTCCTGGGGCCCGGCGTGGCCTGTTCCCTCGTGGGTGGGCTGGCTTCCCCCCCTGGGGTCTCCGGCGGGTCCCCCGCGGCTTCGGCGGTGCCTTCCCCGGGGGGGCCCCCCCCGGGGGGGGGGGGGGCCGGGGTGGGGGGGGGGGGGGGGGGGGGGGGGGGGGGGGGGGGGCAATGATGGGGCTGGGGGGGGGGGTCAGTCGGGAAGCTGCCCCCTGCCCTCCCCTGGGGGGACTCTGCCGTAATTCCCCTGCGTTGGCGGGTCCTGGGGCCCGGCGTGGCCTGTTCCCTCGTGGGTGGGCTGGCTTCCCCCCCTGGGGTCTCCGGCGGGTCCCCCGCGGCTTCGGCGGTGCCTTCCCCCGGGCTGGGTCGTCCCTGTCTGGTCTGGCGGGGCCGGGGGGGTGGGGGGGGCAATGATGGGGCTGGGTGTGGGGGTCAGTCGGGAAGCTGCCCCCTGCCCTCCCCTGGGGGGACTCTGCCGTAATTCCCCTGCTACTCCCTCATCCCATCACACATCACCTTACACAACACTAGGGCCTTGGGGGGCGGGACCCGGGGTGGGGGGGTATGGCTACACCATTGTGGCCTGGTCCTCCACCCTGCTCTGGCCACAGTCCCCCAATTTTAATTACACCAAGACACTGAGGGCTTGGGGGAACAAGCAGGATGAGTTCACCGTCTGCAAACGGATGATCTCTCCTGCCTCGGATGTTCCCCCAATTTTAAATTGCACCAAAGACGCATACGTCGAACCAAATAGACCTACACATGCACCCCTACACGCAACCATATTGGATGGGGGGGTGGTGGGGGTGCGGTCGAGGTCCCCTGGCTGCCCCCCCCCCCTTTTTTGGCCCTGCTGGGCTTGGTGGGGTCGTCCACGGTCTGGGGGGGCACCGCCGATGCCGCGGGGGGCTTGCCGGTGGCTCTGTGGGGGGGCGGCCGGCCTGCCTGGGGGGGGCCGGGCTGTGTGGGGCCCTGGGTCCTGCCGGTGCGGGGTGGCCCCTCCGTCGGTGGCTCGGTGTGCCCTATCCACGTGGGAGAAGGGGCAAAGGCAGTTGTTAATGTGGGTTACGGGGCGCTGGCTTTGCGGGGGCTGCGGTGGGGGTCGGCTCGCTCCCCTCAGGGGGGCGTGGTCATCCCGCCGCGGGGTTGGCTCCATCGCTGGGGGTTTGGTCGGCTCTCGGACCAGCGGGGCCCTGGGGCTGCGGGATCGGTCTGTGCTGGGGTGGGTGTTTGGGGATCCGGCCTCCGACGCTCCGTGGCCCCGCGTCTTGGGGGGGCTGTGGCCCGGCGTCCTCCTGCTGGTCCTCCATGGTTTTGGGCTCGTGGCTATCGCTGGGGCACATGGCCGGGGGCTCTCTGTGCTCTGGGAGTTGTCGCTGGCTCTGGTGGCTTGGATCCGGACTCGCCGGCTGTTGGACCGGGGTGGTGGGGGTGTCTCTCCCCACATCAAGATCAACTGCATTCAACCACTTCCGATGACAAACGTCACACACACACACACACACACACACACACACACACACACACACACACAGTGCGCCCAACTGACACCTAACTACACATACACAATGTCTAGAATTATCACAACTCACATCTACTTGCCATTCTGTTTTCTCAGTTCTCCTGTGTAATATTGAAATAACCATAAAATCCTTTGCAGTTATTATTGCTTTGTCTCTGTTATGACTGTTGTAGTTGCTGTTATAATTGCTGTAACTATTACTGCCACTATTGCTGTCATCTCCCTGTCTCCCACTCTCCATCCGGTTCATCTAGGTACCCTGTGCTCCACTCATGTCAGACTGTTCTTAAATTTCAATTTAACATTTACTGATTGTACCAGGAAAAATCTCAGACGTGTTATGTAATTGTACATAATGTTATAGCTAGAGTTATAGTTATTGTAGTTTTGGTCATTGTCGTTACCACAGTTGTTGTTGTTACTGTTCTTGTCATTGTTGTTGTTGTTGTTGTCGTCGTTGCCCTTTTGTCTCTCACCCCAACCCCATCTCCGTCTATCTTCCTCCCCCCTCCCCCTTTCCATTCCTCTCTCCCCCTATCTGTCAGTCCGGTAGCCCTGCCAATAAAGGTCAAAATCAACTGCAACAGGAAGAGTATATCAAACTCTTCCCTTACAGAATAAATCTGTTAAGGCACAACAAGGCATCCAGAGCTCTTATCACTGCATGTCTAAGCTGCCGAACAGGACACAAAAAAAAAAAATCGTAGAACATGCTCGGGAGCTGCAGGACCCGGATTCAGCACAGCACTCAACGCACCATTACAACCATTATTATATTATATTATATTATATTATATTATATTATATTATATTATATTATATTATATTATATTATATTATATTATTCTACTTGTATAATTAATAATTATAAGTCATGTTGTTAATGTGTTGTGTACACGTGACATCCATTGCACTTCTGTCCATCCCTGGGAGTGGGATCCCTCACATGAGTGTCTCCTGGAGGTTTCTGCGTTTTTTTTCCTCTGTTAAAAGGGGTTTTTTTTGGCAGTTTTTCCTCACCCTTGTTGAGGGTGTCACACCCTGTACTCCTTGTTAAAGCCCTATGAGGCAAATTGCAATTTGTGAATATGGGCTATACAAATAAAATTTGATTGATTGATTGAACATACATTACATTCCTAATCAATTAAAATAGCATTGTTCTACCAGCAAACCACAGACTCCCCCCTACCACCCCTTTATATGGTAATGGAACACTAATTTTTAGAGGGCACGGGTTATTCCTCATGTCAGTTCCTTTTCAAAAAGCAAATAAGCACACAAAATTCACGAGGAGCAGCACTCAGGTGACCTAAAAGGAGTCAGCATGCAGCCAAACTGATGTGAAAAGCAGTAGTGATGTGTGGGAATCAGCAAGCCTCTTACCTGACCACATTTCTCATAAGTAGGAAGTAGGCTTCTCTGGCTGAGGTACAGAAGTTTTTACCATATATTGCCACCTGTTGGACAGGAGACAAAAATAGCCGTCACAACACAAGGTTTTTGATGGTGACAAAATGAACAGCAACTATTCACACTTATCATGCTACAAAAAGACACTTGAATCAGCTCACCATGATATAAGCATGACGGTTCATGTAGCGTATGAATTTCTCCAGACACCAGAAGCAGCACCTCAGACAGCACATAAGAAACCTGGACAGACTGTTTTCCACACCTGCGTGGATAAAAGCACATCAGCACATTAATCATCGTCTGCGAGCGAGGATACATTTACTTCAGGATTATCACCATGAGGACATAGAGGCCAGTACTCACAACTTCAGTGGGCTTTCTGAGTTTAGTGTCAACCTTGTTGGTTCGATTTATGGTTTATGGTAAGAAGTTAAAGCAACAATAAAAAGACAGTCATGTTTGTGAGTGTGTAAACCTTTTAGGTTCTGCTGCAGGTATTGCAATATGATCCGCAGGAGTTGGACAACTGAAAGAATTAAAGCTCCAAATGCCAGAGTGCCTGTGTGATACCTGGAGAAAGATGAGTTACACACATGACTAGCTCATTTCGTCTCAGCTCTCATGACAAGATTAGACACATTTTCCACATTTTGCATACAATCTGAAAATGAGGACTTCAAGCCCAGGTCCGCAGCATTTGTCCTGACCTGATAGCCTGACTGAAAGATAAAAGGAGTGGACATGGTGGGATATCCTGAGGCTTCTTCTTGGCCCAGTAATAACTAGCAAATGCCCCAGCCAGAGCACACTGCTCCAGGGCCAGGGTGAAATTGACGAGCCAGAGGAAGACCAGGACATTTGACAGCTGCAGAAGGAAGAGGTAGTGGTAGTAGGGTGTGTCCCCACCATAGAAGGCAAACAGACACTGAGAACCCAGGCACTGCGCTGATGTGGAGATATTGGTTCTGTTGAATGTCTGACAGACACGAGACAGAGAACAGAGGACAAGGTTTTACTGCGCATTTTAGTAGGTTTGTGCAATACAAATCTCCGCAAAGTTTTTAATATGTATTTATATTTATTGTGAAGACTGAGGTTGTGAGTTTTGTTGACATGACAAAACATAATTTTTGCCATTACTACAACTTTACTTGATCCTTTCATAGGACAGAGATCACAAATTACAGGTGATCTTTTTCTTATTCATTTAAGAATAAATTTTTTTTGTTGTTACTTTTTGCTATTATTATTATAATTGTTGTAATTTTTTCTTCCTAAAAGTAAATTATAGTCAATTTAATTATATTTCATCCTAGTTTTTACTGACACTTGTTACTAATGCCAGTCACATTTACACAGCATTTTTTTAGGTATACCTTTTATGTGCTAACATAAAGGTATAAGTGCAACAGCCCAAAGGAAATGTCTGAATTGTACATTAAAAGAACAGTCTGCTTATGTGCCCATGATCATGTCACTTCATGAATGTAAATATGCTGGTACAACTGTTCAGTGCTTTGTCAGAAGACTCTAGTTCTGGTAAAATGATGAATAACTCATGGCAACAGAATGCAGGAATAATCAATAACTTAGATTAAACACACTGTACTGTACCTCAAGACTGCATGTACTGTTGGCATAGGGGCATCTCTCATCAGGAGACATCACTTTGTAGACTGCTTCACCGGAGGTTGCTAGATGACTGGTTTTACAGTGCTCGTTAAAGAAACATCTATCAGTTATGTATACATACAGTGCCAGACCAAAGTTTTTTTTACATTGTACATTGTAGATTAATACTGAAGTCATCACACAATGACGGGATATATAAGGCATTATGTAGTAAAGAAAAAAAGTGTAAAACAAACCAGAATATGGTTTATATTTTAGACTTTCAGAAGTAGCCACGGCTATCAGCTCGGCCAAAGATTTGGATGATGGCACGCGATGGCCCACCTTTGGCCCCGGGCGCTCCTCATGGGGCAGCCCACTGCTCCGCATGTGCGTGCTTGTGCTATGTACAGACAGTACACACTGAAAAAAAACAGGTTCTGTACTCATACGTGGAATGCAAAGAATTCATTCATTCCCCATTTGTGGGACTAATATAGGTCTTTCTTTCTTTCTTTCTCTCTCTCTTTCTTTCCTTCTTTCTTTCTTTCTTTCTAATCCATATTTTGTCAAGAATGATTCAACTACGTAAAGAGAATTATTACTTTAAGACACATCTTTGAACATATCATCGAGTACACTATGATGAAACTGGCTCTCTGGAGAGGAAGACCAAGTTATCGCTGCTGCAGAGGAGAAGTTCATCAGCCTTACCACCATTAAAAACCACAAATTAACATCACCTCAGGCAGAAGAGGGCAGTAACAGTATAATAGTAGTTCAAAAAACAGCAGGAAGAAATGTGGAAGGTCAAAACTGATCATCGTGGTAACATCTGAAGCCTCAGTCCAGAAGATCAGAGTCCTTCAAAACCCTTGAAAAAAAAAATCTCCTTAAACCTCCTTGTTGTTATTGCTGGGGGCCACTGTGAAGGATACACGGCAGTAACCACCCAGTAGGAGATGCAAACAGTCAGCAAAAAAAAAGTGACCACTGGAAAGAACATTGTAGACATTATGTGACCGATGGCTCTGCAACAACAGACAAACCAGAAGATCTGGAACACAGATATCACTGTACAGTACAGCAGATAGAAACACTACTAATATGAAGAACCATTCATGCTGTTCTTCGTGGTTTTCCTACCTGCTCGCCTCTCTGAGCAGGGCAATAGCCACTCTGACTCTTCGTTTTAAGAAGATCAACATCACCAAGATGCAAGCTTCCATCAGTCCCAGAGACACCACTGACAAACACAAACAGTTTGTCTTGGTCATATTTCCAAGGCCTAGTTAGTTGCAGTTGCATTATTTGCACTGTATTTCTAAATCTTCTTTTCACATTTAAACTGCAGGGATACAAGCAGAAGCAGGCTGGAAATTCAACAACTATTCAAGAGTAAGTAAGTCACTCTGTGAATAATATGAGTTGTTTTTTATTTCCTGCTTAAGTCAAATTTAAATGAAGAGTTGTTTTTTTATCCCCCCTATAGCAGATGCCAACATCTGATTTTACCCTGAAAAGCATTGGAAGGCAGACAGCATCAACATCGAATTTCTTCAAAGTGTCAGATGATTAGGTTGACACAAGCATGATAACCAGCCCACAGACTGACACAGACACAACTCCAATGCTTTTCTAGGGAGCCAATCTCTACACACATGTATCGCCCGGAAACAATATCAGAAAATCATTAAACACCACAGTGTGGGTATAACTCAAATAATGTGGCAAAACAGTATGCATTTAATGCTTTTAGTGGCAGTCACTCCCCCCCGTCTTCTGGTAAAATAGACCTAAGAAATCGATTGTTAAGCTCCATAGCCACTAAACTGTTGTTTGTTGTTTTTGTTTTCCTCCCTGTAATAAAAGATGGTCGAGCATAGCAGGGTCATATCTAAATTGTAGTACATCAAATTCAATCAAGCAATCAAATTTGATTTGTATAGCCCATCTTCACAAATTGCAATTTGCCTCCCAGGGCTTTAACAAAGAGTACAGGGTGTGACATCCTCTGACCTACATCCTCAGTACATGGCAATGATAGAGCCCTAGTGGCTATGACACAAAAAATATATACAGTTTTTTTCACATTATTTGAGTTATACCCACATAGTGGTATCTTTTAAAGGGTGACTTGTCTTCTGGTGCGGTTGTAGAATACGACCCGAGTGTAAAAATGGCCGGAGTTCCTTTAACTGAAAAACCCTTCCTTTAACTGACATCAAATATCCAAAAGTGACTGGTTCTGTTTCTGATGACAAATTCAGACTTACATAATATGATCCATGTCTGTCTAAGCTGTAGATAGACCTGTAGGTCTGTCTGCAGGCCAACCTCTGTGATGCCAACATCAGAGCCTGCTCTATGTCTGAGCTGGGACCACTCCTGGAAGCAGAACCACATTCCTGTCCAAAGACACAAACACCATCAGGAAAGAATTTGAAAACACTTAAAATAGGTTTCAGAAACATGCTGACTGCTTTCTCCACTATTTCTCACTGCCAGTGCTCACCATAGGCCAGCAGCAATATAACAGTGATGATGGTCGTCCAAAACAGCAGCCCAGCTGTGAACCTCAGTAGCAAGATGAAGAGCAGACTAACAGTCAGTGATGTCATCAGACCCCTGTCAGCATGATTTCAAATGTACAGGAGAGAAAAAAAATGATGCAATTTGAATAATAGCAGAAGCAGCTGGTGGAGACAAATGGAGTGTAATGTACAGTATACTGTATGTATTGTCACAGCACAGCAGCCTGTGATTAGGGCTGATCCTGGCCTGTCTTATATATAGCCTCTGTACAGAGCTAACATTACGAATCAAAATCAAATCAGATTTGGTTTGTGTAGTTCATTTTCACAAATCACAGTTTGCCTTAAAAGGCTTAATAATCTGTACAGGGTGTTACATCCTCTGACCGACACCCTCAGCAAGGATGAAGACACACTGGCAAAAAAAATGAATGAATGTGATGAAACACCATTAGGCTGGTTGTTATGATGACAAATATCTTTAAGTATTATTAATGGCTGCAATTGTTATTATTATAGTTATTATTAATAATAATAATAATATCAAAATATTATTATCAACAATAAAACTGAGTATTCTTATTCTAAGTATTATTATCAATAATAATAGTAACAACAACAACAACAATAACAATAATAATAATAATAAGAGTTGTTGATGTTGTCATTAATGATAGCCATCTATCCATATTAAGTCACTAGATCATACACTGTAAGTATGATTTTATTATAATCTTTAGCCTTATTCTACTGCTTCACGATGTTTATAACAGAATTTTCGAGACAACCTGTCTCACTGAAACCTGGCAAACATCCATGGACTATTTTTCTTTTTTTTTTTTTTGTCACTTAAATTTTTATTAACAATTTGCAACAATTAAACACAAGCAAACAAACTAAACAGAGAGCTGCCTGGGGTGTGCACAGTATTCTTACAATCTTGTGAAATGGTACATCTTTCAATTATTATTCCAGTCCAGTATCAGCTATCAGAGTCCTGTATAGAGTCCATTTTTCCCACTTCCTGTCCAGTTGTGCTCCCTGTAGCCTCAGTATATGTGTCAATTTTTCCATTAGAAAGATTTCTTCCACAATTGTCCTCCATTGATCTTTCGTTGGTGGTGTCTCCTTCCCCCAGTTCCTAGTGATGGCCTTCTTGCCTGCCACCAGCAATATTTTGATCAGATATTCATCAAGAGCATTATCAACCTCCTCATATTAATTAACTATTGTGCGTACATGCTTTCCCAAACAACTCAAAAATTACAAAAACTTGAACATGAACTAAGTTAAGAACATTGTATGACTTCCACACGGGGGTTCTTCTTCTTCTCCCCCTAGCCCCTGTTGGTGGGTGGAAGGGAAATCCTCTCCTGTGAGGGCCCATCCATAGACCTAGAGCTTTATCCTGCTTAGTCTAGACAAGTCCAACCTTAGTATCCCTCAATCTGTCGGTAATATCCTTTATTAAAATGTAATATCTGAAGCCTTTTTGTATTAATTAACTCAGCCGATCTCATTTTACTGCCTCGTTAGTTCAACATGAATTAAACCAGGACCTATGTTATGTTGTAATGTTTTAAGCCTTGTTACCTTTTTACACAGACTAGGTGTTAAATGTCAGGTCTCCTCTGGTATTCTTGCAGCTTCTCCTTTGCTCGATGTGCCGGCGTATCCTGCTTTGATTTACCGTCTCCCACTCGCTGCCACCCTGGAGCACTTCGAGTCATCTCCTCCGCTCGTCCCACGTCCACGTCCGGCACATCCACGGTTAATCCCCTTGCTCTCATGTCCTGCGCTGCATCCCTCGTGTTGTCGTAGCTCTTAACACCGTTATTCCAGTAGATCCTTATTTTCGTGAATGGGGTCTGAAAACGTATCCCCTTTTCTTTCAGTGCTCTCTTGACGCCCAGATATGTTTTGCGCTTTTGGACAATTTCGATGGGGTAATCGTGGTCAAATTGGATTTTCTTATTGCCCACCTGTATCCCCTTCTTCTGCCAGACTTTCTGTAGGACCATCTCCTTAGTTTCAAACTCGAGGAAGTTAACCACCACTGCTCTCGGAGCGCCGCCCGGACCCGGCTTTGGCGTGAGAGCTCTGTGCGCGCGTTGGATTTGCAGATTGGTTCCTTCGGGTAGTTGCAGCTCTTTCACAAGAAGTTGGTCCAGATAGTCTGCGATGGAGCTTCCTTCTGTGTCCTCAGGCAGTCCAAAAATCCTGACATTATTTCGCCGAGATCTCGCTTCAAGGTCTGTTAATTTGTCTTGCATCTGTCGTGTCTGTTTGGTCAGTTTCGTTAGAATGCCGCTTGTCTCTATATTATACTCCTCCAACTCCGCTATGCGCTCCTGCGCTTCAGTTATGCTCGTCTTCTGCTCCTTGAGTTCTTTAAGATTTTCCGTAAGCTGTCGCTCTATGTCTTGTCTCAAGGTAGCGATTTCTTGTTTCATTTCACCTTTGAGTTCGTCTTTAAATGTTGTCAGCTCGTTACGGAGGTCTTGCTTGAGGTCCCGTATATCGCTGCTGATGCTAGCGAGTCCAGCTTTCAATGTTTCAGCGTGATCCATTTTCTCTGATGCTTCACTTTCAGGTTCACTTTCGTCGGAGACCCCTTCTTTTGTAGACTGCTCTTGAGTTTTCTTTGAGGTTTTAATGTTCCTCCGGTTTCGGTGACCACTTATCTCACAATTTTTAACAGTTGTATGTCGAGTTACTCAAATTGAGTGGATTTATTTCTACCGACTTGGGCGAGCTAAGAGCTATGCTGCTAACCCGTCCGCCATCTTGCAGGAAGTCTCCATGGACTATTTTTCACTAAACCAAGTCACACCAACAGGATATACTTGCATGGACAAACCCCGTACTGAGGGCAGGGGAGGTGGTATTGCTGCCATTGTCAAGAAAAATCTCAAAGCAACCATCATCTCCATTACTCCAGTCCCCTCATTTGAACACCTCACCTATAAACTGTTTGGTCCCTCTCCTCTGCTCACAGCCATCATCTACGGTCCCCCTAAACCTCATCCCTCCTTCCCTCCTGACCTTGCTGAGTTGCTGTCCCAGTTATCTGCCATTTCATCTTGGTGACTAATAATAACAACAACAACAACAACAACAACAACAACAACAACAACAACAACAATAATAATAATTTCAATTTATATAGCGCCTTTCAAAGGAGTTTTGTTGGGAACCCCCAACAGGACACCATTGCAGTAGTCCAACTGGGAGGTGATGAAGGAGTGAATGAGTTTTTCTGCCACAGAATTGGAAAGCGATGGTCGGAGTCTGGCAATGTTTTTCAGGTGAAAAAAGACAGATTTGGTAATGGATTTGATGTGGGACTGGAATGAGAAGATGGAGTCGAGGAGCACTCCCAGGTTATGGACCTCTGGGGATGGATAGATGGTAGAACCATCGATTGTCAAGAGAAAATCACCAACCTTTCGAAGCAGGGTTTTGTGGGCCTTCACCATGAGCTCTGTTTTATTGCTATTTAGTTTGAGTAGATTTGATGATGTCCAGGTTTTTATTTCAAGGAGGCAGTTGACCAGAGATTGAGGGGGGAGGTGGGCAGAGGGTTTTGTGCTAATGTAAAGCTGAGTGTCGTCTGCATATGAATGAAAGTTGAGATTATGGCGGCGGATGATTTTGCCTAACGTGGGGAACATGTAGATATTGAACAGAAGGGGGCCAAGCACAGAACCTTAGGGGACACGGTTGTTGACTGAAGTCGTGGAAGCCAGCATGGGTGTCAAATTGTTCCCGGCCAGAGAGGTATGATGGGAAAAATGAGAGGGCGGAGTTAGTGAGGCAGAGGTAATCGGACAGGCGGGTGAGGAGAATATGGTGGGAGACAGAGCTGCCAAACTGGGTTTTTTGAGAATTGGAGTGACTGAGGCTGGTTGGGTAGATGCAGGATGTAATGGAGGAGTTCAGTATGTCAGCCATGATCGGGCAAACGGTGGGCAGGGCTGCCTTGACCAGTGCTGTGGGCACGGGGTCCAGTGAGCAGGTGGAGGTCTTGGCCTTGGCAACCGGCTTGGCGATCTGGATGGCATCCATGGTGGAGAAGGCAGTGAAGTGGGATGCAGTGGAGGGTGTGGCAGGAGCAGTGACACTGGGGGCCTGGGCTTTGTGTGATGCAGGGGAACTAGTTGGCAGAAGCTGCTGGTGAATAGAATCTACTTTGGCCTGAAATAATTTCAGGAAACTGGAGCTGAGATTCCTGGCTCCTGGAGGATGAGGGGGGTTGAGGGGCGAAAGTAACCAGTTGTTGGTGGGGAACCGCTTCTTTGGTTGGTGCTGTTGGTTGTTGAAAAAGGTGGAATAGTACTGGGACCTTGTCTGAGAGAGAGCTAGCTGGTTCTCTTGGAGTGTCTCTCCAGCCGACGGCCAGCAGCCTTCCTGGTGCACAGTTCTGCTGTGAACCATGGCGCAGGACAGGAAAAGGAGACAGTCCGGGTTTTAAGAGGAGCAAGGACATTAAGGCTGAGGGTTAGAGCGCTGTTGTAATGTGCAATCAAGCTGTCCACAGGAGTGTTGGGGGGATAAAGGGTGAGGTGACTTTAATCTACATATTGGCAGCATTGACAATAAACTAGCTAAAGAATTTTTAGATTTGCTCCAATGCCTCAACTTCACTCAACATATTACCTTCCCAACACACAGCCGTGGTCACATTCTGGATTTGGTCTGTTCCACTAATCTCAACATTCAACAGCTATCCAGTCACAATCTGTACATCTCTGACCACCTGGCAATTACAATGGACATAAACATCCCTACCCCCACCCAAATCCAAAGCCAAACAATAACCTTCAGAAACCTCAACTCTGTCTCACATACAGATCGCTCAGCCTCTCTCACCTACTGTCTGTCTACCTCGTCCCCCACACCCACTGATGATCATGCTGACTTGGTTAATTACTACAACAGCACTCTATCCTCCTGCCTGGATCTGCTCGCCCCCACCAAAACAAAAACTCACTCATCTCATTCACTCACTCTGCCTCTTGGTACACCCCTGAACATCACTAAATGAAATCACAGAAACGCCAGTTGGAAAGAAAACCGGATCATCAGTTCACAACCTTGTTTACTTAACGCTGCCCAGACAAGCTATTATTCCCACCTCATCCACTGTGGCTCCAATAATCCCAAGGCTCTGTTCTCCACCGTAATATAGAATGCCTTTTATTGTCACTATACACATAGCGAGCGCTCAGCAACTCTTCCAGTGTGACGTCTGTACGTATTTACGGGGCAAACCGCTTAATCCGAAACAAGGAAGTTCACGGGAGATGTGTCTTAACTACGAAAACGACGTAATTCACCACCGACGTAATTAGAGGACCCCCTGTATCTCATACAACGGGAGACACATGCGGCTTAAAATCCGGTGCGGCCTATACAAGTACAAAATTGTTTTTCTTTCTAAAATTGGAGCGTGCGGCGTATAATCAGGTGCGCTCTGTAGTCCGGAATTTACGGTAATCCCAAATTTTTTGGGAAATTAGGTCACTGCATACTACATCTTACATGCATTTTTAGTTAGGTCACACAACATTTTATACAGCAAGTAGCATGCGGAGCAGTGGGCTGCCCCCCCTGAGGGAAGCGCACAGGGAGCGAATTTGGGGGTTAAGGGCCTTGCTCAAGGGCCCAAGGTGGTGGACGGCAGATGGCGGCGCCTCTCCATTTTCAACCATCACGTTCCCAAGCTTGATGGTAGCTCAGGTCGGGAATGGTGGCGCATCACCCAGTCTTCGGCGGGGCTGGGAGTCGAACCGGTGACCTCCGGGTCCAAAGCCTCTTGGTCCCAAGCCCGATTCAATAACCACTTCGCCACCACCTCCCCCACACACTGTTGTCAATAATACTTAATATTGCACAGTAGGTGGATAAAGAAAGTGCAGGGACTAGGGGGTAAGACTATTTGGTCAGTGCATGTGTGAGTTCACGGTGTTTATGGCTTTTGGGAAAAAGCTGTTTTTGAGTCTGTTTGTTTTTGTTCTGATGCACCTGTAACGCCTCCCTGAGGGCAACAGGCCAAACAGTCCAAAGCCAGGGTGAGAGCTGTCCTTGATGATGTTTTTAGCTCTGGTGAGGCAGCGTGAGATGTAAATGTCCATCAGCGAGAGGAGAGGGCTGCCAGTGATCTTCTGTGCTGCGTTTACTACTCTCTGAAGCTTCCACCTGTGTGTCATGGTGCAGTTGCCATACCATACTGTGATACAGTATGTCAGCAGGTTCTAGATGGATGAATGGTAGAAGGTCAGCAGCAGGTTTGGGGGCAAGTGGTGCTTCCTGAGGACTCTCAGGAAGTGTAGCTGTTGAGCTGCTGAGACTTTCTGGTGACCGTTGTAATGTTCTCTGACTGGACCATGACCGCATTGAGGACACCCAGAAACCGGAAGGTGTGGACCCTCTCCACACACTCGCCGTTGATGAAAAGGGGGGCTTGGGTGGTGCTGTGCTTCCTGAAGTCGACAATGATCTCCTTGGTTTTCTTGGTGTTCAGAGCCAGATTGTTCACTGAACACCAGGCTGTCAGCTTCGGGACCTCCTCTCTGTAGGCTGCCTCATCTCCTGTAGAGATGAGTTCCGACCACTTTGGTGTCGTCAGCATACTTGACGATCAGGTTGCTGTTGTGGGCCGGACTGCAGTCGTGGGTGTAGAGACAGTACAGGAGGGGGCTCAGCACACTGTGGGAAGCTGGTGCTTAGTGTGCGAGTGGAGGAGAGGTGGGGGCCAAGTCTCACAGTCTGGGGCCGGTTGGTGAGAAAGTCCTTTATCAAGGCACATGTGAGAAGCGGAAGGCCGAGAGTGTCCAGCTTTGTGATGAGAATGTCCAGGATGATTGTGTTGAAAGCTGAGCTGTAATCCACAAAGAGCATCCTGACGTAGCTCTGCTGCTGCCCCAGGTGGTTGAGTGCAGAGTGTAGGGCTACGGTGATGGCGTCCTCTGTGGATCTGTTTGCACAATATGCAAACTCGTGGGGGTCCAAGTCTGGTGGGAGATAGTCTTTGATGTGCTGAAGAACCAGTCTCTTGAAGCACTTCATGATTACTTACCAGCCTCTGAAGTTTGTCATGTTTTGTATGCCCTTTCACACCGTGTGTTGTTGCTGGACAGGTGGGACTCTATGATTTGCCTTGGCCTTTCTTATTCCTCTATTCAGGTCGGCTCGAGCAACCCTGTACAGAGCTCTGTCATCTGACCTGAAGGCAGCGTCATGTGATCTCAGAAGTGTGAGGACCTGGCTGGTCATTTCTGGTTTGGGTATACCTGAATGTTTTTGTCCACGGTCACATTTCTGATACTGAATATAGTCCAGTACTGTTCCTGTGAATGTTTCCAGCTCCTGGTGTCCCAGTCAGTCTGTTCAAAGCAGTCCTGTAGTTTGTAGAGTGCATTTTCAGGCCAGGTTGTAACAGTCTTGATGATGGGCCTGGCACTGCATCTGAGGGGGGTGTAGGCTGGCAAGAGGAGGGAAAGATGGTCTGACTGTCCGAGGTGGGGGAGGGGTATGGCTCTATACACATGCTTAATAAACATGATCCAGTGTGTTCTCCCATCTGGTAGGACACTTGACATGTTGATCTAATTTTGGGAGTACAGTCTTAAGGTTGGCCTTATTAAAGACTCCTGCAATTATGGGAACACTGTCGGGGTGGGCCCGCTGCTGATCAATTATGGTGTTCAGCAGGAGAGAGTGTCTTGTTTACATTGGCGTGGGGTGGAATATACACACAAGAACACTTCAACACTCAATTCCAAATATCTCTTTGAATCTTTTCTATCTGGTTTTAGACCGAAACACAGCACTAAAACAGCCCTCCACAAAATTACTAATGACCTCCTCCTCTCTTCAGACTGAACATTCTCATGCTTTTATAACATCTAGATTGGATTACTGCAACTGCATTTTATACGGCTCATCATCCTGAGTCCTCAAAAAACTCCTATACATCTAGAACTCCACTGCCAGCCTCCTCCACTTTTTGTCCATGGAGTTATTCAGGGGTCTGAGTCTGGTGGTGGTCCGTGATGGCTTGATTCCTCTCTGCTGTGCGAGATAGAGCGGCACGGGTATCCTGCCAGACTCAATGAGCTCGTCTGAGGTGGTGCTGAATTGATGGGACAGAGACTTAATGTTCCTGAGAGGGGAAGAGGGATGGTTGAGAGCCCAGAGCGGCCATAAAAGGAGACATGCCAGTTGCGGAGCTGACCAGGGTATTGTGGGCGTACTCAACCTCTCGGCCATGAGGCAGGGTGTTGATATGACACACAGCGGAGTGAGGCTTCTAGGTCCTACTTGTCCCGCTCAGTCTGGCCGTTGGTCTGCGGATGGTATCCTGAGGAAAGGCTCACCGACGCCCCCACCGCTCTGCAGAAGGTTTTCCATACTGCCGAGATGAACTGGGGACCTCTGTCAGAGACAATGTCAAGGGGGAGACCTCTGAAGGCGCATCCCTCAGAAGGTAGATGACTACGTTGAGCCTCCTGGACCTCTCGTTCCACCTCCTATCTGGCTGCTCCAACCACACAGGATGCTGGCAGAATCGGCTCATCTGTAAAGAAAACTGACGAGCTAGGGAGTCAGGCTTGATATTGCGGGAACCGGAGATAGGCCAGGTTCTTGTGGTCGGTCCATATCAGAAACGGGTGTGCAGCCCCCTCCAGCCAGTGCCTCCACTCCTGCAACACTGCTACCACTGCCAGCAGCTCACGGTTACCCACATTGTAATTTTGCTCAGTGGGGGTCAGGCAACGGGAAAAGAAGGCATAAGGGTGTAATTTGTTATCGGAGGTGGAAGGCTGGGAGAGGACGGCCCCCACACCAGTGTCAGAGGCGTCCACCTCTACCACAAACTGTTCAGCAGGGATTGATTTGCTGGGAAATGTTGATTTCAGGCTTGTCTGACCGAATTTGGTGGAAGCTGCTCTTGAACTACGTTTTTTACCGCCATCGCCATCATCTCTCTTCACCGTCGCACATATTTTTTCTCTCGTAGCGTAGGACAGAGTCTGGGAGTCGCACTACGAAAACAAACTATCACTGGCTCCTCATGTAGCTTAAGCAATCCTTAAACTTCACGCATTTTACGTAGCAGTTGGGGCTAAATTTCCAGCGCCGCGCTGGCGTTAAATTTGGCGACGTTGATAGGCCAATTATTCATAATTTCCCCCTGGCAACCATAACCGGATTGACTGTTTAGCTGCACGTCAGGTGCACTTTGCCGATCGCCCCATGAGAGAATGACACATAAATATTATTTAATTATTTACCTATAATCATCATATTATTATTTAAATAAATTTTGATTGCCTGATGTGAATCAAGTAAATGCATCTTAGCTGTGATTTAGTGACAAGCACATTCAAACTGCTACTTTTGAACCTTTGAACATGTTTAAGGATGACTGATATGAGCACAGCTGCAGCTTCTGATACTGTGTAAGTATGTACACTAATAAACAGTGTTGGCAAATGTTTTTGTTTCAGAGTGTAAGCTATGTATCTGTGGGAAAAGATTAGATGTTGGGTTTTAACACAAATGATGTGTTGGGTTAGTGCAGTACATGAGTATCCAGGTCCATGACTTTGTGTAGTCTTCCATTATCTTCATCAGCATCTTCTTACTGTCCATTAGTCCAATTATACCTCTGCACAGAGTAGAAAGGAAGTGGTTCACGCGCAGACAAATTCTAAAATTACACTAGAAATGAAAAGAGCCAGAAGGCGATTTTTACATCCAGGTCGTATTCTTGGGCTCACTCAAATCAATTACTTTAGTCTACTGGAAGAGAGAGGGCGCCAGCTGATCACAGAGATATCTTGGGATCTGCATCATTTTTCCTACTGGTTCTTGCTTCCTACTGCATCGGGTGAGCCAAGGGGATACGACCGGAGTGTAAAAATCACTGCAGTTTTCCTTTGAGCTGTAGGGTGTTATTGGTTGGGTAAATGACCAGACAGTGTATAATATACTGTATGAAAAATGAGAAGGAAAGTGAAAGTAGTTTCAGTACTTGGCAGCATGTTGGAGTTCAGTGACACTGTGTGGCATTTCCACAGCATCTATAAATCGGGTCCTGTTTGCCACAGTCACAGTCCCATTCAGAGTAATCAAGTCTGGTAGACATCTCTGGAGAACTGATGGTGGAAGGTAGACGACATGTCAGGAGATGACTCTAATACACAATAAGCACTTTGCTACACTGCTGTTGAACATCCCCAGTGTCATAATCAGACTTGATTTCTAAAACCTTTGAAAGCTTTGACATCATAAAGTACACAAAATGGCACTTTAAAGTAAAAATAAATATTAACCATACCATTATAACATGCTACTTGTTTTGTCAAACTGGTGTTTGTGGCCTTTTAAAGAGTTAATTCATTGTTTAAAACCTATTCTGTAATTATTGTAATTTGTAGTTATTTTGTTGGTATTTGGTATTTGTTTTTTCTAAGTAAAAAAAACAAAAATATTTGAAAAAAGTTAAAAGCACTTACCTGTTGAAATAAGTTTGTACAATAGCAATGGATGATTCTTTTAGGGGGATATGATCATTTCACTTTGTCAGGTGAGAACATACTGTCCCTAACTGAGCTGAACACATTGCATTAGTTGTGGGAGCAAGGTAATAAATCCTTACATGGTCTACTCGGTATGATCATGGAGGGACAGTCCTCATCTCTTATAACCTCAGATACTGGCTGGAAAACAGAGGAGAAATAGGACAGTTAGAATAATGTCTGTGTGTGTGTGTGTGTGCATTTACTTTGGGCAATATTTTTGCTCTTTAGGAAGTCAGTCTTTCAGGTGATGTTCGTTTGGCTGTGATGAACTGCTAAGCAGAGGAGAAACTATATTAAACAAGATTTGTTTTAGAATCTCAACTCAAACTCAAATACTGTCCAATGCAAATGGCCATCATTTCCATCACAATGTAGGCCGTTAAGTCAGTCACCAATGTGCAAAACACAAAGTGCAATAAACAGTTATGTGCAATTTACTATGTAAATAAATTGCTAGGAGTACCAGGTCTGCTTTTTCTTTTGTATTTTCTATTTGTATATTTTGATATTCTATTAATCTTGTTTTTGCAGTATTATCTTTTAGTCTTGCTGCATTTTATTTTGTATGTATATTTTTAAGAAGATCATAGCAAGCTCCATCTATTTCTCTGTGAGCTAATGTGACAACATTTTGTTCATTTGCACACTACTCTGTATAGTTAAATGACAATAAAAGCCTATTCTATTCTTTTATTCTATTCTAAAACTTACTTAAAACATATGTCATGTATGAGTATCAGTACCTTGTCAGGGTTATTAAATCCAGGCTTACAGAACTGTTTATAATATTCCCAGGAAGTCTTATTGAGTTTGTGTTGCAGCTGCATCTCGGTGTAGGTAGCAAACTTGTCTGGGCACTGTGACACACACATCTGGAAGAACATCAGCAGCCAGTAAGTTTGCTAATGCATTAGAGACGATTTCTTCTCAGATACAAATATGTGTTAGAAGTGACTGTCCCAATTCAATTCTCTTCAGGTTTACTGATACATTAATAGCAGTGGATGTGACCATGATAAACTGATGCTGACTGACATCATTATGTACTGATGAATACCTGAGTAGTGGGACACTGTAGGTTGATGAGTACAGCTGAATTGGCACATTTTAAGATGTTAAAGTAGAATAGGATGGGCTTCTTCCTGCAAAATAGAGAATTCATCTTGTCCATAGTCCAAAAAATATTTTGTCATTGTTCTTGTTTTTTTCTGTTAACTTTTCTCAGTCAGTTTGGTTCATTTCTCAACTCAGAACTGAAATTCTCAAAACTGTTCATTGACTCTCCACATCACCTCATTACTTGCGCACATCGTAGTTACATTTCTTAATGTTTTTCACATTTTACAAATGTTTGTACATTCTGCAAAGTATTGGAATTATTATTATTATTATTATTATTACTCTATCATTTGTGATTGTCATGTGAATCAATATGTATTCTAGAGATCTATATCTACTGAAATGATCTGTTGTTAGTCTTATCCTCCAAAACAAATAGGTATCGAGCTCATTGCCTTAACTAAGAAGATTTCTGACTCACATTGCCAGTCAATGAATGGACCTTTAAAGAGACTTTTCTGCAAGTTCCTCTTTCCTGGCTGCTCTAGGAAATAACGGCGTTATTAAGGGCGTCTCCCCTCCTTCTCTCGACTACCAAATTTGATCAGGTTTTTATATATATACGTTTTACAATATAATTGAAAATTACCCTATTCTAATTTTATTGAATTTGATGTATTTTTTTTTCACTTAATTTTTATTTCAGTTTTTACAGATTATAGAGACATATACATGTAGATTCACATTTAGTCTGCTGTTTTTCAGTTATGATCTGCTTAATACAGCATTAAAGAATATACATCAGATTAAGCGTGTGTACGTTACATAATTGAACAAGCGTAACACACAAACATAGCTATAAATAATTAAATAATAAGCAGTGTAAATGAAAATAAATAAAATTAAGTGAAATAAAATAAAGTAAAATAATATAAAATAAAAGTAACGTGACTTTTACTGCATTAGTATGGTCATGGCAGGTCTCCATCTGTTAATAAATATATCTTTTTGAAGCCTCACGGAATAAGTTATTTGTTCCAAATGACAGATTTCCCATACCTTTACCATCCACATATTATATGTTGCAGGTTTGGCTTTTAACCATTTAACTGTAATACATTTCAGAGCTGCAATCAGTAATATTTGTAAAAGGTATTTTTCCCCTCTTCCAATTATGTCAGTTGGTATTAGTCCAAGCATGACCATCTTGGGATCTTTATTAAATTTTTTCTGAAATACTTTTCCAAGTGCCCCAAAGACCTCGTTTCCAGTTTGGGGCATGTCCAAAGTATGTGAGTAAGGTTACCAATGCGTGACCCACAACTTCTCCAGCATTTATCTGAATGCGTGGGCCCCATTCTGGATATGATTTCTGGTGTCCTAAGGAATCTTCTACCTGAATTCCTGCCATGTGTTAGAGTTAGTTACTCGATGTGCTATTGCACATATTTCCTCCCATCCGTCTTTTTGTATGCCTATGTTCATCTCATTTTCCCATTTTTCTTTAATCTGAAGAGTTTTGCTGGGATTCATATCTATAAACAGTTTGTAAAAGTGGCCATTAATTTTCGTATTTCTGCTACCAATTTGTAATCTAATCCAAAATTCCTCAATCGGGGTAGGCTCTAGGATTTTAGTCCACTCTCTATGTTTTGTCACAAAGTCCCTTAGTTGTAAATACTTGAAAAAGTCTGTATTGGGGAGTGTAAATTCCAATCTTAACTGTTCAAATGATTTAAAACACCCATCTTTATGAAGTTGGTGTAGGTTCTTGAGTCCGTGCTCAGACCATTTTCTAAAACCTGAGTCCATCTGAGAGGGGGCAACATTTATAAAACCAATGTTGGTTAATGCTGAGATTGCTTTAGGCAGCCCATAAGTTTTATTTTCCTCCAAATCTTCAATGTTGTCCTAGTCCACTTGCTCATTTGAGTCTCACCAAGCGAAACATCTAAGAAAGGCAGAGTCTATGAGGGCTATTGGCATATGCTTTTCTCAATGTCTAACCACTTTGTACATACAGAGTATACAGAGTCTTGCAGCCATGCTGTTAGGGGTCTCAACTGTGCAGCCCAGAAATACAACCTGAAGTTTGGGAGTTTGAGGGCCCCCTGTGATTTGGATTGCTGAAGTATTTTTAGTCTGACCCTAGGACATTTTGATTGCCATATAAATTTTGAAATCAGCTTGTTTAGGAATGTCTACAGGCAGCATCTGGAATGAGTAGAGTAGTTTAGGTAGAACATTCATTCGTATACACTTGATGCAGTCTGCCATGGATAAGGGAAGCATCAACCATCTGTCCATCTCCTTACTAATATTTTGTATTATGGTTTTGTAATTCATGTGAAATAAGTTTTCTAACTGTGGGGGGATTTTGATGCCAAGATATTTAATTCTATCTTTGGGCCATTTACACCCACTTTGGGCCTTGACTGTTTGGGAGATTGTATTACCTATATCCATGGCCATCGTTTTGTCTATATTAACTTCATATCCTGAAAAATACCCAAATGTGGAGATGATGTCCTTTAAAAGTGGGATTGTTATTATAGGTTCAGTGAGATACGGGAGCACGTCATCCGCGTATAATGATCATTTATGTTGTTCCCCATTTATTGTCAGTCCCTTTTTGTTATTATCATCCCTTATAAGCTGTGCTAATGGTTCAGTACTCAAATCAAACAATAAAGGCGAAAGAGAACATCCCTGCCTACATCCTCGCTCCAAGGCAAATCGGTCTGATAGAAACCCGTTCACTTTCACAGCAGGTTGTGGACTGGAATATAAGATGATCCACTTTATGAATTTAGGGCCGAATTGGAACCGTTTCAATGTTTGAAAAAGGTATTGCCAGGATACTCTGTCGAACGGTTTCTGGGCATCCAGTGATAGTAACATTGTTTCCTTCCCTTTAGTCTCTGAATGGGTCATCAAATTTAACAATCTTCTAATATTGTCGGCGTAGTATCTTCCAGTGTGATCTGGATCTGGGTGAATATAGTGTTTTATTAACACGCCCCGCTAATATGGATGTTAATATACATAGGTCTGTATTCAGCAAGGATATTGGCCTATATGATTCACATTTGGTAGGATCCTTTCCTTCTTCATGTATTACAACTATTGTCGCTTCCCTCCAAGAGGGTGCCAGGGTTCCAGATTGCAGTGCATAATGATAGGCTTTTAGCAGCGACGATGCCACTATCTTTTTAAATGTTTTGTAGAATTCATTGATAAATGGACAACTCTTCAGAGACCCGAAAATCACCCCAGGGCTCAACTAGGCACGGTACTACCGCCATCGTTGCCATCATCACTGCGTCCCGTAAGGTAAACAGTCAGGTAAACACTCTAACGGTTAACAGGAACAATTAAATCTACAAACTCAAGGTAATATGTATGCACGTATATGGATGTGTGTGTATGTAGATGTGTGTGTGCGGGTGTGTGTGTGTATGTATGCAGTTGTGTGTACGTATGTATGTATGTATATATGTGTGCATTTATATATATATGTGTATAGGTATGTATACGCGTATGTGTGTGGATATATACGTGTTTATATGAACAACTCTCTCTCAGTATACACAAGTTGCAAGGAAAGAGTTGACTCTGGTAAGGGAAATGTCACCCTCCATCACCTCAGTATTTTTTTTTTTACTGTCCCTATTGTTTTTGTGATTGTTGTTGTTGTACTTGTTGTTACCGTGGTATTAATTGCTGCATGTTTTTGCAATCCCCCAAAACTATTCTGCTCAAAAACCATTCTGTACAGGTGTATAATCTATAAAGCCACATCCACCACATACAAAGGTAACTACATACAATTAACATGGGCGCACCTTCTCACTCACTCACATATGTGCACACGCAGGCATGCACGTATATATGCATGCATACAGTACATACATACATACATGCATATATATATATCTACGCGCAAATACACACACACACACACACACACACACACACACACACACACACACACACACACACACACAGACAGACAAACAGACATACATACATACATACATACATACATACACAGGGGGTCCTCGAGTTACGACGGAGATCCGTTCCTGAGAATGTGTTGTAACCGAATTTCGACGTAATTTCACATAAGTAAACACAAGGCAGAGTATCCTAGCAGTGCTATGGAGGTGTTGGAGAGCCGGCAGGCGCGCTGAGAGACAGAGAAAGCGCTCACCAACTAGTTCCTGTGTGAAGTCTGTACGTATTTACGGGGCAAACCGCTTAAGCCGAAACAAGGAAGTTCACGGGAGATGTGTCGTAACCACGAAAACGACGTAACTCGCGACCGTCGTAACTCGAGGACACCCTGTATACATATATACTGTATATACTGTATATACACACATGCAATGCATGCATGCACACACACACACACACACACACACACACACACACACACACACACACACACACACACACACTCTGGTCTCTGGTTATTTAGACTGCATACCACACTCACTAACTCAGATCTAGTATGAACACACTAAAGTTTGTCACTTGGAATGTGCGTGGAATGGGTTCACTGGAAAAAAGAGAAAGAAATTCAGAGCGCTTAAACAGCATACAAGCAGACATTGTCTTATTACAAGAAACTCACATATCCAAGGAAGGTCAACATAAACTCTCACCACAATTCCCACATACGTACCTAGCTAGCTATAACTCTAAACAGAGAGGGGTAGCCATTCTAATTAACAAAAAAATAAACTTCACATGTAACAATACTGTTATAGATCCAGAAGGAAAGTTCATAATACTCAATATAACCACAAATAACACAGAGATTTGCATTGCGAATCTATATGGTCCAAATGTTGACAACCCCTTCCTTTTCCACAACTTTTTCGGGGCACTGGCAAAACACTCTAATAACACACTAATAGAGGGGGACTTCAACTTGACACTCAATCCAGAGGTGGACGGACGCAGTAGAGCAGGAAACCAACGAAATTGGCAGTCAGCTGGTATAATAAAACAATACATGAATGATTTTGGTCTTTGCAATGCTTGGCGCTCCTATCACCCCACACTCAAACAATTTACCTTCTTCTCTCCAGTGCACCACTCCTACTCCCATTTAGATTACTTCTTAACAAGTAACTCACTTATGAAGGATATCATCGACACACAGATCCACCCTATCACCATCAGCGACCATGAACCTGTCACCATAACACTCACCATGAAAAAAGTCACACAGCCCTTCAGGCACTGGAAATTTAATACGTCATTGCTGAAAGATGTAGACTTTATCAAATTCTTTGAAACAGAATGGACAATATTTTATGAAACAAACAACACACCTGACATATCAGCCTGTGTTCTCTGGGAGACAGCAAAAGCAGTCATGCGAGGTAAAATCATCTCTTACTCGTCACACAAGAAAAAAATGGAGAAAGAACTTGAAACAGAATTAGAACTACGAATAAAAGTCTTGGAGGCGGCCCACGCTGCCTCCCAAGAAGAACACTTGTTGAGTGAATTAAGAAAATTAAAATTAAAACTAAATGATCAACTTAATACTAAAACACAATTTCAATTACAAAGATTACGTTTGGAAAACTTCAAACATAGCAATAAAACTAGTAAACTCCTAGTAAACCAACTAAAACGAAATAAAGAAAGGGCTATTATCTCCTCAGTGAAAGACTCCTCTGGAAATAAATAATGCTTTTAGAGAATTCTATAAACAACTATACTCATCACAAACCAGTCCGTCTGATTCTAACATTGAATCCTTCCTGAGCACTGTTGATCTACCAAAACTAAACAAAGAACAGACCCAGGAACTTGATTCATCCATCTCAATAACGGAACTTCAAGTGGCACTCAAGCATATGCCCAACAATAAAGCTCCAGGGCCAGATGGCTTTCCGGTAGAATTCTATAAAGAATTTTGGTCAATACTTGGACCAATATTCCATAGAATGGTCATTGAAATTAAGGAAACTGCCATATTACCAACCAAAATGAATTGTGCGAACATCAGTCTCCTTCTCAAACCGGATAAAGATCCTACACTTCCATCCAGCTATCGCCCAATATCACTTATAAACGCAGATCTTAAAATCATCTGCAAAGCACTGTCCAGAAGACTGGAAAAAATAACACCACACATAGTACATCCTGACCAAACCGGATTCATTAAGGGCAGACAATCCACGAACAACACTTGCAGATTATTTAACTTAATAGATTACTGTAACATAGAAAATAAAGAAGCCATAATTGTTTCACTAGACGCGGTTAAGGCATTTGATAGGGTAAACTGGAAATTTCTCTGGGCGGCGTTAAGAAATTTGGATTTGGAATTCACTTCTTATCCTGGATCCAAATATTATACAGTACACCTAGTGCCTGTGTCATAACAAATGATCGCACCTCTCAACACTTTAACCTTCAAAGGGGCACTCGACAGGGCTGTCCACTTTCTCCATCCCTCTTCGCCCTATTCATAGAACCACTGGCAGCCGCAATTCGGCAAAACAGTAAAATTAAAGGAATTCAAACAACAAAAGTAAACCATAAGATCATAAGTCTTTATGCGGATGACATATTACTTTTCCTCCAAGACAAACAAACTTCCCTCTCTGAGATGATAACACTCATAAATAAATTCTCATCCATCTCAGACTCTATTAATTGGAATAAATCGATTATCCTGCCTATTAACACAGACTATCAGAGCACCCCGAGTGTTCCGCTGCAGACAGGAAACATCAATTACCTAGGGATTAACATTCCCGCTAAGCTGTCTGAAGTGTCGCACCTAGATGGAGGACCCTACCCATATCACTTTAAGGAAGAGTGGCAACAATTAAAATGATGATCCTGCCAAAAATCAATGAGCCCAACACAGCCGCCCTCTGCCTGGTTCAAATCACTAAATTCCAATATCTCTAAATTCTTATGGAAAACAAAACCATCACGGATAAGCCTAAAACCTCTACAAAAGGCTAAGGACTGTGGTGGTCTTGAGATACCAAACTTCTATCATTATTACCTCGCCAACAGGCTACAATATCTTATAAAATGGACTAAACAAACTCCTTTGGATCAAACTTGGATAGACGTTGAGCAAACATTCTGCAATGACATCCAAATTGCCGATCTGCTATTTATTAGCCCCACTATCAGACAACATAGCTGCTACAAGTGTATCAACATTAGCACTTCTCTGACAGCTTGGTAAACTCTTAAAACTTAAAATAAACGGGTCTCCTTCACATATCCCATGCAAGCTCACACCCATCTGGAACAATCCTGACGTCCTGCAAAATAAAAAGACAATAAACTTCACATCATGGTACAATAAAGGGATAAAACACCTGGAGCATATTATCCAAGGTAATAGCTTCATGTCCTTTGACAATCTGGTCGCACTACACAACATTAACAAAACAAAAAAAAAAATTCAAGAATACCACCAACTAAAATCCATAATTCAGGCAAGGTTCAACCTTAACAAGTGGAACCCAGAGCCACCATCAATGATAGCAGAGTTTTTGAAGCTCTCGCCGGTCAAACTGCTTTCCAAAATAAACCGACTGTTGTCCAAAACCAATCGAACAGTATCGGTCCCAACCTCCAAATGAGAAGAAGACCTATCCACAAATCTAGACTCTAACGCCTGGAAGAAAATTTGCTTTAACACCTTTAGAATGACCCAGAACACTAGCCTGTTGCCATTTTCGTAATATTTCTGCTTTGTGAATGTCAAATTACCCTGAATCTTTTCCGTAATCAGACTATTTAAATCTCTCCGTGCTTGTTTGAGCTCCTTGAGCAAATTGGGAGTTAGTGTTCTTTTACGTTATCGTTCCAGTCTACTATTTTATGTTCCAATTCACGCTGCCTTGCTACCCTATCCTTTTTTTTTGCACTGGCAAATGAGATGATGCGGCCTCTAATGTACGCCTTCGCACAGTCCCATAGGATGAAGTGAGATATTTCAGGAGAGATGTTCATATCAAGATAGTCCTTTAGTTCATTTATTACAAAAGTAGTGAATTCTTTGTCATTTAAGAGTGATGCATTTAGTCTCCACTGTTTGGTCGTTAATCTATGTCCTATGCCCAATGATATTTCAATAGGTGCATGATTGGATTGTTATTGGCAGGATCTTGACGTCCTCTGTCCTCTGTAGCTCTGCTTTGGGGGTGAAAAAAAGATCAATTCCCGAATAAGACAAATGTCTGTGGGAGTGAAAAGTAAAACCTCTACCTTTAGGGAATTTAGTTCTCCAAACGTCCTCTAATCCTGACTCTCTCGATAAGTGTTTGAGTATTTTACTCATTCGAGAGATAGGTGTTTTTGATGGTGGCTGTCTATCCATATGTTGAGACATGATACACTTGAAATCCCCTCCCATCAGTAAAATACAAGAGGTGTGCTGTAATATTATGGCAAAAATTGTAGTAATGAAGCTGGGCTTGTCTTCATTTGGAGCATATATGTTCATCAATGAGACATGTATGCCATCAATAGATCCACTTACTAAAACAAATCTCCCTTCAGACCTTATGAATGTTAATGAGTGTAAAATTAACATGTTTATGCACTAATATGGTGACCCCTCTTTTTCTACCTGATTTGTGTGATGAGTAGAATGTTTTGTCTGCCCAAGTTTATCATATCTATATCTGATAAAATAAGGCTATCTGACAATGTGCTCTTTTCAGTTGATTAAGGATTTTCTTCCTCTTTATGGGACTATTAAGACCCTTGACATTAGAGAGATCCCATAGCTAAGCATCAGAATATAGAATAACATAACCCTTTACATTCAGATAATATTCTGATAGCAAAAGGAGCAGGTGAGGAGGGGAAGTCACAGATGAGTCATACAAAACTACACAGTACCTGCATATGATAGGGTGGGTATTAGAGAATAAGTTTGGGAGGATGATGTACGAAAAACAAGAAGAAAACAAAACAAAACAAGCAAAACAAAAACAAAAGTATCCACAAGTGAAAACAGCAGTGTGTTTATACATCAGTTTAAGCATCATATGCGATTTGTGTTGGGACAGGGGGAAAAAACAAATCCCCAATATCTCTTATTTTTACATTTGGTTCCCTGGGGAACAGAGGGTTCTGCGTAGAAAGAACAAACCATGAGATTGGAAAAACCGTGAACTCAACCAACACAGACTGGTCAGTCTCTTTGGACAGGGTCCCATACTCTTAATGATGTTGATCAAGAGTATGATCGACATCATACTCTTTATGATGTCGATGCTCCTCGCCATCAGCTTAAATACTTCTCATGCAATCCTCATTTAGGTAATACCATTGGGGGCTGAGATTCGGACCCTTTAAACAGAGAGCTGATTAGCCACCTGCAAGGGGGTACACTATTGACGGGATCTGACACTGCCTTATACTACTTATCTTAAGTAACAAAATGTGATCCTTTTGTTTAAGAGGTGTGGTTTTAATGGAATTCAGTCACGTGCTTTAATGTTCTGCATTTAGCGTCTGAACAGTGACTCACGCATTGAAAGTTCCCTTGTGTCCACAGAACTGGCCGTAGCTGTCTGTTGGATGGAAAACCTTCCTGGGATCCCCGTGCCACCAGGCTGGACGGGAGACAGATCAATTAAAAAAGAAGTACAGATAGAGTGTATCCCGTAGGCATTTACACTGCAAATAATCTGGGACTTGCCAAGATTTAAAATCTTATTTTTAGACCTTTAGCTAATTTACCTTGTTTTAGGCAAATTATCTTATTTAAGCTATTTCATTTATTTTTTGTCCTTCATTTTACAGAAAAATCTTAAATTGAGCATTGAAAATCAAATTTCATGATTTCTGATCAAGTGGAATTGTCTGTCCATTCAGCACGTAAATTTAACTTGGAGATTTGCATGGACATATAATTTGACAAATTTGACAAATTATCTATGAGGTCTAAAAATAAGATTGTCATTTTTTGTCAAGTCCAAGATTTGTAGTGTATACAATGTGGTTATTAAGTATTCATTCAATTAGACATCTCTGTTCTTTGATCATTTAACTGTTCATAATTCGATGAAAAATTAGCACAAAATACAAAATACCAGGAGGCTTTATGTACTACCACTTCATTTGTTCACAATGCAATTATTATCACGTCATATAATAAAAATATATTCCAAATGATTATCTAATATTTACATTATTATTGTACATTATTATGTCACCCAACATACTGTTATAACCCTCAGTATTACACTGAACTATTTAGTATTTTTTTAGGACTTATCCATGTAGCACTTTTTAGATCTTTTTACAAACAACTTTTTTTTTTACAAACGACACTTCTTTTACTGAAACCTGGCTATTTCCTGATGAATATAAATACTCACATCCCCCATGGCTCTGGTCATGGAGGTGGTGTGGCAGCCATTTATAACTCTAATTTATCAATTACTCCCAACTTTAACTTATTTGAAAGCCTTGTTCACAACAAAAACTGGAGAGTTGAATTTCAGGGTTAAACATTTAGGAGTTTTTTGGGGGTACGTGCCTGTGTTATGCTTCGTTAGCAGTGGCAACTAAAGTCAGTGAATAAACCAGCTCATTATCAGCACGACTGTTTCGTTCCTCCTTTTCTAACATCGACACATGACATGGTGTTAAAATTGGCCAACTTCACGCTCGCAAAGTAAGGCATGGCGAAGCTCGGACCACCGGAATCTTTTGACCTCACGACGGAGTGGCCAATGTGGCGCCGGTGTTTTGACTGCTTGTGGGTGGTGTGGAAGTTGGACAAAGATAGTGGGAAGTCCAAGTAAACACACTTTTCAATGCCATGGGGAGAGAGGCGGAGGTAATTTATGATTCTTTTGTTTACGATGACGCTGAGGAGGATGACAACGACAATCCCGACGAGGCGGAAAGAGGCAGACTGGAATTGGACAACCACACGGTAATAGCCAAATTCTCCGGCCATTTTGTGCCCAAGAGAAATGTAATCCATGAAAGAGCACGTTTCCACAAGAGAGCACAAAAGCCTGGTGAGTCGGTTGAAGCTTTTGTGAGGAGTTTATACAAACTGGCACAGTACTGTGAGTTTGGGCGGACTAAAGATGAGCAAATCAGAGACAGAATTGTTATTGGCATGTCTGACAACGATGTATCACAGAAGTTACAGCTAGAGGTGGAACTCTCCCTTGAAAGGGCTATCCAAATAGCGCACCAGAGTGAACAGATAAAGCAATAGAATATTGTGTGCAGTGGACTCCATGAGGGGAGGTGGCAGTTCTATGGCAGAAGGAGCAGCAACGAGGGACAATGGCAGAAAAAACAGGAACACAGTGAGTCAAAACATCAGCCTACCTGCTCCCGCTGTAACAGACAACATGGCAAAATACATCCCTCCCCAGCCAAGAACAAAAAGTGCAGAAGGTGCAATAAAATTGGACATTTTGAGGCAGCTTGTCAGACGAGGATGCTGAAAGAGGTAGCTGCAATGCCCAGCAGCACTATTGATACGGACGAGATGTTTTTCCTTGGAGAAGTTAATGAAACAGTGTCAGACATAATGGATCAACCGGATTCAGAAAATGAGTGGGTTGTAACCTTACCTGTCAATGGCAGCACAGCGGAATTTGAAATAGACACTGGGGCAGACATTACTGTGATGTCACAGGCTGCATTCAGGAGGCTGCAACAGCGCTCTCAGCTCGTCTCTGCCAGGAAAGGACCCATCACCAGCCCCGACGGCGAAGTTAAGAGGATTGGAAAGTTTCTGGCAACAAGTGAGTAAAAGTGGAAGAAATACAGATTCTGAGTCACTGTAATTAAAGGGCCATACTCTACACACAACCTTCTTGGACGGAATGTTGATGGTAACAAAGTTAAAGCCCTCGCACAAATGTCAAGTCCAACCAATGTTACAGAACTCAAACAGGTCCTGGGTCTTGTCAACTATGTTTGAAAGTTCCTGCCCAGCCTCCCCTCTGAGCTGCATCCCATCACTCCCCTGCTCAGGAAGGAAAGTGAGTGGGTGTGGAGTAGCGCACAAGAAGAGGCATTTGAGAAGGTAAAGGCTATGCTCGTGTCAGCCCCAGCACTTGCATATTTTGATGTCAACCGCAACACCGTCATCAGCGCTGATGCAAGCAGCTACGGATTAGGAGCAGCATTGTTGCAAGAACATGAGGGAGACCTAAAGCCAGTGGCACACTATCAGATGCAGAGAAGAGATACTCCCAAATTGAAAAGGAGTGTCTTGCAGGCGTGTGAGCATGTGAACGCTTTGCTCGCTACGTGCAAGGCATGGAATGCTTCTGCCTACAAATGGACCACAAACCGTTTGTGCCCCTCATTAACACATATGATCTCGACAAAGTCCCTCCAAGGTGCCAAAGACTCCTAATGCGCCTTCTGAGGTTCAATGTGGTGGCTGAGCATGTCCCGGGGAAGCACCTCGTCGTAGCTGATGCTCTTTCCAGTTTCCACGAGCCCACTGACTGACAGTGGTGATGAACACACAGACCAGGAAATATTATTCTGCCAGAGCTCACCTCCCTGAATCCGATGGATTGGTGTTGTATCAAGATAGACTCGCTATCCCTGCTGCGCTAAGATCAGAAGTGCTCAAACAACCACACAAGGGACACCAAGGTCTGACACGGTGTTGTGTTCGAGCCAGGATGTCAGTCTGGCGGCCAGAGATCACAAAGACAGTGTCAACATACAAGTTCTGCATTGAAACCAAACCCACTCAAAGACATGAACCGCTTCTCACCACACCTTTACCTGGGGGCCCATGGTATGTCCTTGCTAAGTGCTGCTACCGCTTTCCTCTCCTCAACGGTGAGGTTGGAGGGTGGGGTTTTGGCATTGGCCAGAGCTGCTGACACTTTCAACCTAAGCTCTTCAGCTTCGGTTCCAGTTGTTTTTCTTTATGGCTGATTCAGTAGCTGTAATCAAGTCAACCGCAGGTAACTGTTTTGGTGTCATAGCAAAGTTCAAGCCCTTGGATAGGACCTCTTTCTCTGCGTGGGTCAGTTCTCTGTCTGACAGATTCTTAACCCACCTGTCTTGGGTTTCTTTTTGTGTTTGCATATCAGTCTTTTGCCTCCAAGTAAGTATTTCTGTGTTCTTGTTATTATTTCTGGATTGTAAGTTTTGAAATTTCCTGGTCTGTCTTTCTTTGCTTTTGTTGTGTTGAGACAGTTGGGCTTTCTTGGTGAAGTCCACAACCTTCTCCAAAGTAGAACCAGGTAGGAGTGAAGTTAGTTCCTGTAGCAAACAGTCTGCTTTCTCCTTCAGACTTTAATAGTGAATTTGGTCTGTCTTCAAAACTCCATAGACTTCGTAAACAAGGTCAGAAACTTAAAAATGGATCCAGATGAAACCTTGGTATCCTATGACGTGACTTCCCTGTTCACTTGTATACCAACAATGGAGGCTTTGGAAACGGTTAAAGAACGACTAACACAGGACAACTCACTCCAGGACAGAACAAAACTCAAACCAGAACACATATGCCAACTTTACACCTCAAGGAGAAAGCTCACTCCTTTGAGGACAATAATGTTCACATCTTGGACAGAGAGGATAGATGGTTTGAAAGAGGAGTAAAGGAAGCCATCTATGCCAAAATTGAAAAGCCATCTCTAAACAAAGGAGGAGGTCTACGACACCACCTATCTCCAATTTACAATGCTGTCCTTTCATCGCTTCCCAGGAGATTCAACAACATAGCCTCTAAGAACAACAGCTGTTCACAAATGGCCTCATGTGACTCCAACGACGGTCGTTGGATAAATGGAGCACTGACGACCCGTCGATACCACTGGCCATGTGACCGCCCTCTTAGAGGTTAAATAGTTGGACCTCCACACCAGCTAGTTGGACTAGTCCCAGCCTAGTCAGCGAGCATGATCTGATGAAGCCTCTTGGATAAGAGGTGAAACGTCTTCAAAAAGGCAAAAACCAAAAATCCAGTTGCATTCGATTCAATCTCCTTGAGATAACTGCTCTGTGTACTGCTCTACACACAGTCCGAGCTGCTGTCACGTGACAAATGAACGAAACTCAAGTACTCACTGTTTTGAGTCGTGTATGAATCAATTCTGTTTCCTGTTCTGGTTGTGCTTAGGCAACCGCCGTGTGGTGAGGGAAGTTACTGCCTGAAAATAAACAAATCACTCACCGAGTTGACTCGTTACTTCCAGGTCATATAAAAGATTCGTTCGTATGAACTTTCATGACCGACACATCACTACATTGCATTAAATGCACTGCATCAGGAAACATCACCAATCACCTTAATGATTCTTTTCCACCCTAATTCAGGTAATGGTGAATAGCGTGATGACATTTCATGGTGATTACATTGCGAAAACTTATTAGAGCTTGACCCATGTTAGTTTGGTGAAGCCAAGTAAAGGTCTATATTATTTTGTGACATCATTTCTTTCACCTCGACATGTGCTTGTGCCTCAAGATGGATGTCATACTTGTTTTGTCCACTAAGAGTGCTAAAGACTGAAGTTCTAAATATAGACTTTCAAGTTCTATTTTCACATTTTATTTGTAGATTTTATAAGAAATAGGTAGGAGTGGGAGGATCAAATCATTCTCTTCCATAACTCACTTGAAAATACCACTCGCTCATTCACACTCGACCACACATATGGCAGATGCACCAACACGTCACACACACTGCCCGTCTCTTAAAGTGGACTGCACCACTTGCATAACATGTGTCAGTGTGCACTCAGCAAGAGTGAGTAGAGAAAAGAGGGAAATCTCTGCAAGGTTTAACAAAATTTAACAGCGCAGACTGTAATTAGTGCGTGCTTGTCGAGGTGGGGGGCGTGGTATCACAATGCTGACATTTTGATGTCAGTCATTGATCACAATAGGCGATATTATTGCCCATCGACACAACCCTATCTAGAAAGTATTTTTACCCTCCGAAATAAAGTAAAATATGGCAGACAAATGAAAGACAACTTATTATTTTCATAGAGACTGGGAGGAAGACTATTTTTGTGTGAATAGTGAAAGACAAGTTTGCTTGTCGCATTTGCGTGGTGACTGTGACAACAGCAAAGCAGCACAATTACTGTACTAATCAACAGGTACAGTGGAACACTGGATCACGAACACAAATTGTTCCCGAACAGGTTTATGAAGTGAACCACTTTCACTTTTAACTTTCTTGGGCGTTGTTCGTTATTCGAGTCAAAATTTGTTCAAAATTCTTGTTCGTAGACCAACTAGTTTCTGATCCAAGGTTCCACTCTAATTAGTACAAAAATGTGTGATTTTGAACACATTGTTCATGTGCTCATTTCTACGAAACTGTCAATAAATATATTTACAAAATACACTGACTTTAAAATGTTGAAACTGATTGAGATTAGTAAAAAATAAATAATAGTTTAGTTTTACGTATAAATATCTGTGTTATCTACCATGGTACGTTAGTATTGATAATTATTGTGAGGAATCCTTAACCTTAACATGTGATCAGACAGTCACATACTCACATATACGTACATTTATTATGAACAAGATAAAAGCACGCGCGCACACTCACCCACTATCCCCAGGGCCATATATGACAAGATGACAATGCCGAAGAACGAGCAACATAAGACATCAGTGCAGCTCCTACAGGAAAATAAAGAAATAAATAATTACATACTTCTTATTAGACAGTGTATATAGCAGACAAAGATTTCTATTTTCGGATACAGGGTTCTGTTGAAAATCATCGTTTGGCTAACACTGCAGCACACTGTAAAACCGAACAAGTTCAGAGGACTCAAAACTGTTTACCTCAAAATATTGTTTAACATGTATATGTTTTATAGTTTCACCATACCTAATCACTTTAATTCAGTATTATTTAACCCTTAGATGCATAACTGGGTCAAAAATGACCCGGTGAGGTATACTTTTTGTTGAACACACATACTATATCATCAGTGTCACTCCATAAGAAGATTATTTTACACAGTAAGATCTGATACATGTTAGCATTATCATCATTTATCTCAGAAATGTGAGTGTGTGCCATTCATGACTACTGTGTGGAAGAGTATGACTTATTATTATGCATCAACAAATAACACTAGCTAGCTAACTAAGATAGCTAACATTACTGGACAAACTGTGTGTGTGTGTGTGTGTGTGTGTGTGCGTGTGTGTGTGTGTGTGTGTCTATGTGTGTGTGGTAGATGTATTTTACTAAAATGTATTGCATGCGTATATATATGAGTGTGTGTGTGTGTATGTGTGTGTTGTGTGGTGTGTATATATATACATATATATATATATACTGTATATATATACAGGGGGGCCTCGAGTTACGGGGGGTGCAGCGGCAGCCGGTAAGGAGATGCACACGGACACAGATGCGTTCGGGACCGTGGCAATACCGTAGGTTTATTCACAACACAGGGTCTACACGGTTGATATCAGAAATCTAAAGGAATTGCTCATTACACTTGTGATATCAACCCCTACGGTGTGTCAAGAGGGACAAAAGGCAATTCACCATAATAAACTCTTATTTTAGCGTGGTGTTATAGCGACATCTGGTGGCACAATGTATGCACAATGGCACAATGAATGTATGGTCCGATTTACGTTGAAATTCACTTACGACACATTCACTTACACAATTGACTATTATGATCAGGGAGGCTAATAATTTTGTCCCAGGTAGATTTTGTTTTTTGTGGAATAACTTCATTTCTGTATGCAAAGTACAACAATGTAAGCTTTCCAAATGATGTTTGAAAAGACTGTGTTAAAAACTTGGTATTCATTGGGGGGCTACACAATACTGTCATATCTTGTCTGTTTTGTCGGTGACTTCCTGTTTTATTTTGAAACCCTACTCTCCTCACGTTAGGTCACTTCCCACTTCCCTTCATGTGTTTCCCGCTGGTCTGATTGTCATCCCCGCCCTGATTGTTTCCACCTGTTCCCCTTACCTTCATGTGTTAAATAGTCTGTGTTCCCTTTGTCTGGTGCCAGTGTGTCTTTGTCCGTTGACTAGATATCACGAGTCTTTTGTTTCCAAGCCAAAGTCTTTGTGATGGCAACCCGTAAGCCGATTTTCCTCTTTTCGAGTGATTTTTTGTTTGTAATTTTCATAGCTTATGTTTCCAAGCCATAGCCTTAGTTTTACCATAGCCAGTTAGTTTTCCGCTAATAGTGATTTTGTTTTGTACTACTTATCGCAGTTAGGTTTTCCTCCCTTTTGGAGCGTTTTTTGTAGATATTAGTGTTTGCATTTTTATAGCTGTTTAGTTTTCCTAGGAGTGTTTAGTTTAAGTTTCATAGCTCTGATTTTATCACTCTGTAAAGAGAACTTGTTTTCAATAAAACCTGTGGAACTAGTCTCTGCATCTGGGTCCTGTTTTTATTCTGGCCTGACAAATACAATACACACACACACACACACACACACACACACATATTTACATATACAGGGGGTCCTCAAGTTACGACGGAGATCCGTTCCTGAGAATGTGTCGTAACCGAATTTCGACGTAAGTCGGAACATACATTCATATGTAAGGTAGATACTAAGTTGTGCCACTAGATGTTGCTATAACACCACGCTAAAATAAGAGTTTACTGTGGTGAATTGCCTTTTGTCCCTCTTGACACACCGTAGGGGCTGAGATAACGAGTGTAATGAGCATTTCCTTTAGATTTCTGATATCAACCGTGTAGACCCTGTGTTGTGAATAAACCTACGGTATTGCCATGATCCCGAACCCATCTGTGTCCGTGGGCATCTCCTTACCGGCTGCCGCTGCACCCCCCGCCAGCCGTCCATTTCACATAAGTAAACACAACGCAGAGTAGCCGAGCTGTGGAGGTGTTGGAGAGCCGGCACCAACTAGTTCCCGTGCGAAGTCTCTACGTATTTACGGGGCAAACCGCTTAAGCCAAAACAAGGAAGTTCATGGGAGAACCACGAACCACGAAAACGTCGTATCTCGAGACCATCGTAACATGAGGACCCCCTGTATATGTATAATTCTTAACTAGGTACTAAAGCTTACAAATATATTTAATGGGAGAAAAGGTGTGAGTCCACATATAGTAGAAATATTCACGTAAAGGATAAGTACTTTGAAACTGCACTGAGTTAGTATTATAGTATTTGAGTAAATAAATTAAGTTACTTTCTACCCTTTGTTCTTAAACAATGTGATATAACAGACTATCTGTCTTTGCCCTGGGAAAAATATCTCCTCCAAAAGTGATCATCCCAGATCTTGATTGCTTCTGTACTCTGAATCTACACTGAACAAGACTGTAAAATTATTACCAATCTTAGCTTAGTTGGGAGTTTTCAGAAATTGAAACAGAGCAGTGTCAATTATTTGAGAGTCAGCAGATGATGAATTGTCTGTATCACCAAATAGACATTTATTACTGAGGGCAGAACTTGCAGATTACAGTTTCTCTTGTGTATTCTGTGAAAATAAGAGTTACCTTCTGCAGACAGGACCTCTGAAGGAACAATCAAATTTGTGTGGTTTTCCTGGAAAAAAAGAGAGAAAAGCTCAGATAACTTGAGGATGCTGACAGCTAGAGGAGAAACGCTGAACTGAATAACTGAATCTCATTCTGTGAGATTCTTATCTGCAGGAGTTTTCGATAAAAACCTATCCAATGAGGTCTGTTTCATCCTCCCATTCAGAATGTTTCTAAAATGAGTTAGGCAAGTGTCAACTCGCAACTCAAAGCAAAAAAATTGGCAGAGAGACAGCTCGGATTGACTGATATGGGTTTTTCTATAGTTGATGCCGATTTTTAGAGGTCAGGGTGAGCTGATGGTCGATATCTAGACGCTTTGCGATTTATATGCATGCTACAATTAGGGATGCACCGATCCAAGTTTTTTCACTTCCAGTCCGATCCAATCCAATTTGGATATCTGCCGATACTGATACTATTCCGATTTTATGAAAAGCAAATTAAAACCATACACGTCATACGACAGCTTTTGTTCTGCATGGAACTATCTCTCAAATCTTAATTTTGTGCACTGCTTGGTATTAAAATAAAAATTTAAGTTAGTTAGGTAAGTTAACCAAACAAATGAATGGACTGTCCAAGTATTAAATACATGTATATAAAACAGGTAATATATAAAAACTGACAATCATTAACATAGATTTTATATAATATAAAGTGTGTAGAATGTGCTTTAATTTGAACTCAACTGCAGTCCCCACACACACAAACATGTTTTCAACGTATGTTCTATTTGTCAAGCTGGTATAGTGAGCAGTTAGTGGTGCAAGAAGGCAGACTAAGTGAAAAGGATTGTTGTTGAAATAAACCGACCGAGTTCAGATGGTGGCATTAGTGAAGAGTAATACTCAGCTAATCTTTATCCCTCTGCTGACCAAAATAGTCGCAGTCTGCTCAGTGCAAAGCACCAACCTTTGTTGTCACGATATTATTACTCATCAGCCAGTATCCTACATGTTCGCACAATAATCTCTCTCTCTCTCTCTCTCTCTCTCTCTCTCTCTCTCTCTCTCTGATCCCATTTCTGGTTTACAGTGCTGTGATGTAGAGTTGGGTGGTGCTGTTGAAAAGTGTCCATTCGCACTGTGTCCAGTACTCACCGTAGTAGTGCTGCGGTGGCGCTGCTCCTGTTGCCGTCTCGGTGTGGACCGAGGCTGAGCTGCTCGCGGTGTACCGGTGGCGCGCCATGACGCGCGGTGTGCCGCGGAGTGCCGCTGACTCCTCTCCTCTCCCCTACTGGAAGCGGTGCGTCAAGGGCGGGCAGTGGCGCTGGAGGAGGTGCTCCACGGGCAGGTAGTGGTGAGAGCAGGGCAGCTTTCTCATATGGCCGAGCGCCCACGCTGCCCCGATATCCTCCCAGCGTATGTTTGTGGTAACATGGCCACAGATCGGGTTTCTATTGCCCTTTTATGGGGAGTGGGCGCCCTCCGTTTGGCGCAGGTGCGCTTGCCGCTTGCTGCTGACGCACGGGTTTGCGGGGAGGGAAAGGGGGCGGTGACGTGGGATCCCCTGCTGGAGCGGCTGTGGAGGCGTCTAACCTAGACTAACGCACAAGTTGTGGAAGAAGGGGAGGGGGAGGGGGGTTGCTTTGACAATATTACAGAAGGAGGCAAATCATCTACAAATTGTGGATGATATTGTTTTCAATATATTACATGTATGTGCTGGAAATCCGTTTTCCTGAGTGGCTGTGTTAGGAATTGATTTTTTAAAGATTTTTATTTTCTTGTGTGAAAGTGTGTAGTAGAGTAGGTTTAATATGTAGTATATATTCAAATATGAAATACTATTGGTAGTTATGTTGCATTGTAAAACCATGGTCTGCATTAAGCACTGAAATCACTGATGAAAAATGAAAAATAAACTAAGCAGACACAGGTGACAAATTCCTTCTTTGAAGCAAAATAGCAGATGTGTGTTAGCCACATGATGAAAGACAGTCCTTATGTTAAAGCAACAGGTTTAGCAGAGGATGTTTGTCTTCATCACAAGATGAAATGAAGTCCTGCTGTGAGACAAATGGTTGAGCAGATGCTGCTGTTTGTGCTTCAAAATGTTAACAACAAGAAGGAATGTAAAATTGAAAATTTCAATAACATTACATGTACTTACTTGTATAAGTAAATTTGTACATAATCACAGTTACATATGAAGTCGCAGACATGATTATACAATGTTATACATTGGATTACATTTTTATATCATATTTGTATGGAGTGTTAAGTGTTTTATTAAGTAATTACTTATACAGGATCATAGTTGTAGAAGTAGATGACAAATAATTATAAGATTACCATTGGTGGATTGGGTTAATTGTAGTTTTAATTAAGTTTGTTTAAAATATCAAAATATAAACTTTATAGCATAAACTATATAAGTAGTAAATAGATAGCCAGACATTTATATGTAAAAAAGGCCAAAGGACAACGCCCTCATTGAAGACATACTCTAATTTGGTTGGTAGAAGAAACGCGCCAAAGGGGCTGGGACCAGCTGATTGACCAACGATGAGAGAGCTAAGTTTAAACCACGGCTCCTCTCCAACTTTAGACGAATGAGATTCGAGTTTTTTGTCTAGATGAGTATAAAACATTTATACATTGATTTTTCTGGATCCTTTTCTGGGCGGTTGATTACTGAGTTCGCTGGGTGATTGTCCAAACAGAAAAGGTCCTTGTACAAGCTTTATTCACAACACAGGGTCTACACGGTTGATATCAGAAATCTAAAGAAAATGCTCATTACACTCGCGATCTCAACCCCTATGTTGTGTCAAGAGGGACAAAAGGCAATTCACCATAATAAACTCTTATTTTAGCGTGGTGTTATAGCGACATCTGGTGGCACAATGTATGCACAATGGCACAATGAATGTATGGTCCGATTTACGTTGAAATTTGCTTACGACACATTCTCAGGAACGGATCTACGACGTAACTCGAGGACCCCCTGTACAAGCTTTTGAGACTTCAATAAACCTGCACTGAGGAATAATTTGATTTTCAAGAGATTTTTCTGCAAACTAAAGAACACACTGAGAGCAACTGCCTCAACAAATTTGGTGACCCCGACGTGATTTGCAGAAGCTATAGGAACAATTCGACCTCTGGGAGAGGAGCTGTTTGCCAGCCCGGCCCAGCCCGGTACCCCTGCCCCCTCCAGACTCACAAGGGCCCGAAGACAAGATAAGCAGAAACCTGTTAATACAAATTCTGCAGAATTGGGCATTTAAAATTTTTGTGAGTCTGTGGAGGTGAGGAGGCACCGGAGCAAAGTTTAAATATTGTTAAGTGATCAAATGTGATATATTAAGCAGGAATATTGAAGTTTTGAAAAAGGGTTTTAATTCACACAGGTGAAAGGCCTGTAAAAGGGTTGGAGGCCCTCAGACTCGAATCCTGTATCAGGATAAAAGTCTGTAAATGACCATGAAAAAGGGTTTTAATTCCCGCAGGTGAAAGGCCTGTGAAAGGGTTGGAGGCCCTCAGGGTGGGACCCTGTATCAGGGTGATGTCCTGTAAATGTCCAAAAATAGAGATTTGATAAGGAGAATTTGATTGTTGTTTGTTGTGTATTCTATTGTAGTTGTTTGATAAAAGTTTGCTCTGACTTTTGGATTTCGATTGTGTAGTTCTGGATTTGTTGGATTTGGCAACTGCATAGAGTTTTCTTTAAATATTGTTGGATTGTGATATAAAAAGTTGTATGAAAGTAAGGCCGCCTGTTGGAGAGAGAGAGAGAGAGAGTGAGGAGCAAGTAATAAGGCTGTGTGTGTGTGTGTGTAAGTGTGTGTGTGTGTGTGTGTTGCTGCTGTGAAAGTGTGAAAGGAGATAACAAGTAGGTGCAAGTATTGAGAAACAATTTGTGATTGTGGCGACATCTGGTGTTGAGTGTTGAGATAGGAAATAAATGCATTGCACATGGTGGATAATGTATGTGTTGCAAGAACGTAACATAAGGTGTGTGAGTTGGCTCCCTCTGGTGGGTGAATGAAAAATTGAAAAAATGATGAATGGATGTTCCTTGCTGACATGAGAGCAAGTTGGCAGAGGGAAACCCATGCAGTTATTTTATAAGCATAGCATATCGCTGAGAATTCATTGTTTGTTAATGCTGATCTACTGTGTGCTAATTGTGGTGAAGTTTGGAATGCATTTTTGAAAGTTTTTTTTTAATTTTTTGATTAATTAACCTATAGTCAAAAATCTAAAAACTAATAGACATTTAATTGTACATTTTATTAGCTAACCCATAAATGAATAATAGACAATAACAGATCATTGATTGAATTATGAAGATAACATTACAACTAAAAAAAAAACGATAAAGTTTATATATACAGTATATATATAGGGAACATGGAAACTTATCCAGAGACCTTGGGCCAACTTAAGAAGTGGATTATTGGACAGCGGCTGATATCTGCCAAAGACAAAGACAAGCCTGGATGAACTAAGGAGGTGACACATTTGTGGGACAAATGGGTTCAACAAGGGCTTCTCACAGACTTGCTACAAGCACTTTGCCAATACCCCAGACCATAATGTGCATTGCCACTGCAGCAGCAGCAGTTGAGAGAGAAACCACTGCACAGTGGGAGGCTGCAGGTAAATACAGAATTGGAATGACACATGCCAGAATGCAAAGAAAGAAGGCCATTGCAACTTCTACAATAGCAATCTGTGAACTGATGACCAAAGCAGGAAAAGCACAAAGGATAAAAGAGAAAAAGCAAATAGAGCCCAGCCCAGAAGGAAAACAATGTGAGACTCCCACGCCCATTGCAGAGACGTCTGAACCTGTATCTGTCAGAGGACTCTATCCAAATCTACAGGAAGAATGCCACCCTCCACATGTAGTGCCTCCCCCGCTACATCCAACATCGATTTCAGATGCAAGACACACAAATAGTAACCTCCAAGACAGTAGAAACCTTGGTCACCTCATTGAAAGAACAGGCAGAAAAAATAAACAGTCTGACCAAAGTCATCAAAGAGCTGGAACAAGATCAAACTGAAGAGAGCTACGATATCAAATCGAAGGTTCAATCCACTCCTGCATTCATTCCAGGAATGGTGGATAACACAGGCATCCCTGTGGGTTTAATTGAAGCACCTCCCCGAAGTCGACATTGTATCCTAAATACCTCTACAGATGAGGAGAATGATGAGGATGATAATGGAAAAGACAGAGGAGCCATGGGAACAGATTATTTGATAGACAGTGATCCAGACGAGTGGAAACCAACTTCATCCCATTCGATCACAGGACATGTGGAAGGTGTGTTCACAGGTCATCTGATGGATGGATCCATGCACAGCGTAAGACCCAAATATAATCTAAGACCAAGAAGTGAAGCCAAGACCAAAAAAGGGATGTTTCCATTGAGAATGGCAGGCAATGGCACAGCAGTGTATGTCCCTTTCGCCCATAGGGATATGGAAGGTCTGATAAAAAAAACTTCCCACTCTGAATCAAGGTGCAAACTAATGGATTGCTGCACTGGAAGACCAAACAGCAGGAGAGACGCTCTGTGTAGGTGATCTGAGAGCACTGATGTCTAAAATAGAGGGAGCACGTGTAGTGGTTGTAAACCTTTCTCTGCGTTGTGTATTTATTTATTGACACCACTCGTTCCTTTTTTGGCATATACTCGCCGTTTCTTTATTCAACGATGCCGAAGAAGAAACTGAAAAACTGCACACAACTCTGCTCAGTCCACATGCCTACCGCATTTTTTTTAGCCGCCTTTTCTATTTCCTGTTTTGGGGTTTTCCTCCCCAAATAGCAGGGACACATGCTGTTCTCATAGGCTTATTACACACAGTATCAATCAATCAATCAATCAAATTTTATTTGTATAGCCCATATTCACAAATTGCAATTTGCCTCATAGGGCTTTAACAAAGAGTACAGGGTGTGACATCCTCTGACCTACACCCTCAACAAGGGCGAGGAAAAACTGCAAAAAAAAAAACCCTTTTAACAGAGGAAAAAAACGCAGAAACCTCCAGGACACACTAATGTGAGGGATCCCACTCACAGGGATGGACAGAAGTGCAATGGCTGCCACGTGTACACAACACATCAACAACATGACTTATAATTATTAATTATACAAGTAGGATAATATAATATAATATAATATAATATAATATAATATAATATAATATAATATAATATAATATAATAGTGGTAGTGGTGCGTTGAGTGCGGTGCTGAATTGCAGCTCCAGAGCATGTTCTACGATCAGCTGCCACCACAGTCGATGGTCCATAGAAGTGTCTGCACCTGGTACTGGAACAGTGGAGCACAAAGACTCCAGACAAGAGGGTGAATTAGTAAAGTGCATTAATAAGACATAGATATAATGATATGATGTAGATGGAAGAAGGGAAAGCAGACAGAGGAAGAGAAGGATAAGGTCTAAATGTCCCCCGACAGTCTAGGCCTATGGCAGCTTAACTAAGAGCTGATCAAAGATGGACCTCGATCCAGCCCTAACTATAAGCTTTGTCAAAGAGGAATGTTTTAAGTCTGCTCTTAAATACTGAGAGGGTGTCCGCCTCCTTGATTGAAGCTGGGAGATGATTCCACAGCAGAGGAGCCTGATAGCTGAGGCAGTTCTCGAGGTCTGTTTTATGTGAGAATTGAGTGATAAATCAGAATCAAATATAACTCCCACATTTCTGGAAGTTTCGCTGGGAGCAAGGACAATGCCATCTAGACTGGCTATATAATTAGATAATGATTCTCTAAGGTGTCTAGGACCAAGTACTAAAATTTCAGTTTTGTCTGCATTTAATAATAGAACATTTTGGCTCATCCAGGTTTTAATGTCTTTGAGACATGCTTGGAGTCTAAGTAGTTGATTAGTTTCTGTAACTGTATTCCTTGAAAGCTGGAGACCATTGATTGAAGATAATATTTCTGGTTTGTTTTTGAAATCTCAAAACAACTAATCAGTTGCTTCAACAAATGCCTCTTTGATCATCTCTCCGTCTTGGAAGGACTTCTTGTGCTTAACAATTAAGTGGCTCACCCGGAATGATGCTTCACTTTTGTGGTCAGAGAAAAACGACTCCGGTCCAGACAGCTGGGATTTTAGTTCCTTCACCTTTCTCTTTCTCAGCTCACTCTTCGGAAGAAAGTCAATGTCGTAGTTTTGGTGGACAGTCCGAAAATGCCGCTCTACGTTTCTCTTCTTTGGAAAAGCAATGGCGCACTGATAGATGAGGCAAACGCATTTCGAATATGATATCGTGAAAAAAAAAATCCTCCTCCCATTCCGTATGGAAGTCGTTAGTTTTGGGTTTCTTATTTGGACCTGTTACGGCACTAATTTTTATACCCTTTCTACAGTTTTGTTTAAAACAAACTGGAGGCTAGCTATGTGACACGGTAGCTTGCTAAAGCGTAGGGTGGTAACCTACGCTGCCCACCAATTGGCTGCCTAGTATGTCAAACAGATGGACAAACAGATGGATGGATGCGGGTGGATGATAGTTTATCTTCTATCTTCTACTTCTTTTAATGCCGTGCTATCTACGTGCACTCCTCTTGCGATCGACCAGTACATCGCAATCGATGTATTGGGCACCCCTGCCTTAGAGAGTCGTTATCTAATGATGTAGCCAGTCTAGATGGCATTGTCCTTGCTCCCAGCGAAACTTCCAGAAATGTGGGAGTTATATTTGATTCTGATTTATCACTCGATTCTCACATAAAACAGACCTCGAGAACTGCCTTTTTTCACCTACGCAATATCAGACGTTTCTTAAAGATGCTGAAAAATGAATCCACGCCTTTGTCACGTCCAGGCTTGACTACTGTAACTCATTACTATCAGGCTGCAGCAGTAAGTCCTTAAAGAGCCTGCAGCTTGTTCAAAATGCTGCTGCACGTGTATTGACCAGAACCAAGAGAAGAGATCATATCTCCTCCACTGGCTCCTGGTGAAATTTAGAATTGAATTCAAAATTATTGAACTTACATACAAAGCCATAAATGGTATGGCACCAACATACCTACATATTTTAATAATCCTATGTCATCCTACAGGAGCACTCTGCTCTCAGAATGCAGGTTTACTCACAATTCCAAAAATCCAGAGCCTTCAGCTATCAGGCTCCTCTGCTGTGGAATCATCTCCCAGCTTCAGTCAGTGAGGCGGACACCCTCTCAGTATTTAAGAGCAGACTTAACACTTTCCAAAGCTTATAGTTAGGGCTGGTCGAGGTCCATCTTTGATCAGCTTTTTTTTTTTTTTTTTAACATGTCCTGTTTGGCAGCTTAGGCACGCAGTATGACAGTTTCTGGGTGCCTTGTTGTGCCTCAGCAGATTTGTTCTGCAAGGGAAGGGTGTGGTTCACTGTTCCTGTTGCATTTTGTTAACTTTTATTGGCATCGGCTACCGAACTGACATTTTGGAAGGACAGAGAGAGGGTGAGAAGGTGAGAGACAGACAGAGAGAGAGACACAGACAGAGAGACACAGAGAGAGAGACAGAGTGGAGGCCAGGGTTGGAGTGGGGGAAGAGACGACAACAACAACAAACAGAAACATCACAATAATAACAACAGTAACTACAACCGTGGTTATGCTGAAAGTCTTATAGCTTAAGTTACAGTATTAGATAGTAAACACACCTCTCTCCAGTTTCACTAATAGCAGGTGAGTTTGGTTAGAAAACACTAAGTAATGTCAGACCAAAGTCAAATCTTTCTCTAATCCACTGGGTGGCAGTAGCAGTCTAGTCAGAGAGAGACACATGTGCTGTAAACATTAGCCCCTCCCACCTCCTCTATAGCTGTCATCAGTCAGGAGGTATGGTTGACATACATCATGATAAGGGACAATTCAGTTTGGAGGAGAGATCAGATCAAACTTGTTCATAATAGTTTGACATTTATGACATTTACCGTACTGTAGCTGCAGATCACTATCTTTAGACTCTTTTTACTGGCCAGTTTGAAAATGTGTTTTTGTCCCTAATGCACAATTAGGGCGCTAGAACCACTTGTTGTTATGCATGTCATAAAAAGTAACTGGTATTTTTATTGGCATGAGCAGCCCTGAATTCAGCATATAGCAGGCAGTGAGTTCTCTTCAGCTGTGTACCAGTCCCGCTGAGCTCAGAGAAATGGTTCGGCTGATGTGACAGGCTACAGAGGGCAGACACAAGAATACTCAGAGTAACGATACAAAAAACATACAGTCAACACAAAATTATTTCTGTCCATGAATCTCACCAGTGCTTGGAAGTTTTCCAACACACTTACCACATATAGGTAATAATGGCTAGGCCTCAGTAATAATATGTAGACTACTGATCCTGTTATCATCTCTCTATGTATTTACTTTTATTTTCAAAGTAAGAGCATACTGATCACTCATAGTTTAAAAATAATTAACTTGTAAGCCTGACCATATGAACAGTAGAGTAAGACCCAGGGCGAGTGGCTTTTAATTGGATATTGAAACTTTTTATCTCCAAATTATTTTACTTCATGATCCTTGGTATTCAAACATATTATATATATTTTCCAGTCTGTGATTATGGAATGATAAGACTGGGTCCATGGTGGAGTTTGTGATCTAAAATAGTGTTGTCAGCAATAAAAAGTATTACTAAGTTATAAGTTTATTAATTTCAGTAATTACATTCAAAAAGTTAAACAGCCATATATATAAGGAGTATATTTTCACCCTTGCATCTCATTAACTCCGACACCTTCATTTCACACCTTTGATAATGGTTTTATTGTTTTATGACCCCTTTAATTGTTTTATGACCCCGTGACACGGTCTTGACCCGCTGACCTTTTGATTTATGACCCGTGACGCGTGCCAACATTACCTGCGAATGACCCGCGAATGACCCGTGACCGCCGGGGGAAATCCGCGCATGCGTACGACGCTAGCTTTAGCTGTTAGCTTATTAGCTAATTACCGATTGGCCGTAATTACCGATCAGCCGTAGCGCTCTACAATCCATCTGATCGCGAAACTACAGACAAAACAGTTTCCGTGTGTCTCTGTTACGTGCTTATGTATCACTTCCCTCATCTGCAAACAACATAAAAAAGTGCTGGAGTTAATACTTGTGCCCCAGGTTCTTTTTTGCCCCTCCTTCTTTCCCTCAGCTACACTTGTCAGGGCATGTTTTATCACGTTAAACATTGCAGCTGTTTGTGGTAATAAAATAGGTGTTAAGAGGTTGTTCTGAAAGTGATTTTAGAAAGGGGGAAGGTTTTCTAGGATCGTTTTATTTAAGGACATGCAGCAGAGACTCCACAACACACCAGAACAGTAACAAGCCACTCAAAGAGCATCATGTGGTCGTCAAACGGTGAGCATTTACTTACTTAATAAAGTATTTATTTTCTATACTTTAACACACATTTTGGAATGTATAAATAGCTTTCTCTGTTTAAAAATATCATTATACTTTTACAGGCACGTCTTCAGGTAACATAGGGAAACCGACCCCTTTAGTCTTATACCTACCACAAGCAGAATCACCAAAATGTACGAGTTCTGAAGACGGGAGCCTGAGCAGACATAGTTCAGCAACAGCTGTTGCAGAGAACAGTGAAGATTGTATGGAAGCATGTTCTGACATAAAAGAAAACGAGGCTGTAACAATGTGAACGCGGTGGAGGATACCAAAAAAGAGTATTTGAAGGCTCTTTATGAAAAGAATGACCTGTTGCTGTCTCCTAAACTACCAAAGAAGGCCATCGATCTTTTGAAAGCTATCACGTGTGCGTGTCTAAGCAGAATTCTTTATCGCCGACTTAAAAAAGCCTGTTTCGGATGCCTCACCGACCATCCAAGCCAGAGGAATCACATGTGTCTGTATGGACTCCCTTCATATTATTATGAAGGATATTTTGATGACATCCGTGATGTGTTACTGACAAAACCTTTCTTTAAAATATTGATCATCGTTCTAGAGCACGCGCTGAACATCAAAGCATCATCTGAAAAAAATCATCGGCATTGCAGAGACAGTTGTTACTGACTTGCTGCCTTCCCCGTGGGGACCCAGGGTAGAATAGGTTCCCAGCAACCCCCTGCTGATCGTAAGAGGCGACAAATGGGGCAGAATGTGATGTAAGAAGAAGAAGACCACAGAGAAGTGGCAGCAATGCAACAAATTGGATGCCACCTGCCATAAAACACCAACAACAAAGACTTGCTGCCTGGTGCCCACATACAGGAGGACATAACAGAAATACTTGGGATATCAACCAAACCAACGAATCTATCATAGAAAAAGCTGTTGATCTCTGGGAGCAAACGCTACAGGAATGATGAGCTGTATTTTTTTATACCATTTGTAAGGCTCTTGTATCTCTTTTCAAGCCTAGAAAATATGAAACACACAGATTTGTTTCACTAATGTGTTGTGTAATTGAAAACTCTAGCAGGCCTACTAATGACAGCCACAATAGTTTGCAAGGCTGCGATGTTTTCAACAACCATCTGTGCTGGATAAAAACTAAATATGAGAACTGGGTAGAACTTTTATCGTTGTTTTCAGATTCTGATGTCTGTTTGAAATGTAGCGTAAAAGATATATTATCCCGATTCCCCCAGACCCGATCTTTTGATGTAGGACACGTTATGTGTTTATGTGCATTTATCACCGATGTGTGTGTCTTAAAGCTGAAAAAAAGCAAATGTAGACTATCGTATGATTGTAGATTTGGTTACGTGTCACATGACCCACTCAAATCTGGATGCTTGTGTTAAATATCTCGACATTATTGATACTGGTGTAACTATAATGGTGTATTAATAAATATGGAATGAAATGTACAAATGACTCATTGTTATTAATTCTAAGCCATGGATAACACGTTAAAAAAAGTCTATTATGACCCTGCAAACCCTGCAGCTTTTGGAGGTGTTCATAAATTATATGACTTGGTGAAGAAAAAAGCAACAGAGAATCTGTCAGACCGATATATAGAGAGGACCCAGGAGCAGAGACTCGTTTCACAGCCTTTATTTAAGTGAACCTCTTTTTTCAGAGTGGCAAATACAGAGCTATGAAACTTGACTATACTTTCGTTAACCTAATGCTACTAGGGAAGTATCAATACAAAAATCTACAAAAAACGCTCCAAAAGGCAGGAAAACCTATCTGTGGTAAAAAGTACAAACAAAATCACTTTAACAAAAAACGCTCCAAAAGGGAGGAAAAACAATCTGAGGAATACAACACAAAGGCTATAACAAGGTAACATAAACTATGAAATTTACA
>JAFBJQ010000483.1:176364-185485 GCA_016785345.1 Trinectes maculatus | reverse complement strand
TGTAAACACCCCCCAGAATGATATTTTCTTCATTAGGCGCCAGAAAACCTAATTTTCTTATAGGTCAAAAATCTGAAAAAAACGTAAGGGGTTAGTATGTTGAAAATGTCCAAAAACAGCGAAAAATTTAAAATGGAAATAACGCGCTAGAATGGCAGGAAATAGTGTGTAAACACCCCCCTGAATGATATTTTCTTCATTAGGCGCCAGAAAACCTCATTTTCTCACAGGTCAAAAATCTGAAAAAAACGTAAGGGGTTAGTATGTCGAAAATGTCCAAAAACAGCGAAAAATGTAAAATGGAAATAACGCGCTAGAATGGCAGGAAAGAGCGTGTAAACAGCCCCCAGAATGATATTTTCTTCATTAGGCGCCAGAAAATGTCATTTTCTGATAGGTCAAAAATCTGAAAAAAACGTAAGGGGTTAGTATGTCGAAAATGTCCAAAAACGGCCAAAAATTAAAAGTTGAAATAACGCGCTAGAATGGCAGGAAATAGCGTTCAAACACCCCCTACAATTATATTTTGATGATTATATGCAAGATAACCTCAATTCCTCATAGGTCAGAAATCTCAAAAAAACGTAAGGGGTTAGTATGTCGAAAATGTCCAAAAACGGCGAAAAATTTAAAATGGAAATAACGCGCTAGAATGACAGGAAATAGTGTGTAAACACCCCCCAGAATGATATTTTCTTGATTCGACACCAGAAAACCTCATTTTCTCATAGGTCAGAAATCTCAAAAAAACGTAAGGGGTTAGTATGTCGAAAATGTCCAAAAACAGCGAAAAATTTGAAATGAAATAACGCGCTAGAATGGCAGAAAATAGTGTGAAATCAACCCCCAGAGTGTTAATTTGTTGATTAGAGGCCAGACAATCTCATTCTCTCATTGGTCACAAATCGAAAAAAAAAAAAAACGTAAGGGGTTAGTATGTCGAAAAAGTCCAAAAACGGCAAAAAATTAAAAATGGAAATAATGCGCTAAAAATGTCATTTCTTCATAGGACAAAAAACTGCAAAAAACATTGCAAAATTTTTTTCAAAAAACATCCAAACAATTTTGGAAAAAAACATTTCATCAATAAAACCTTTGGACTTTTTTGTTTCCGGTTGAGTCAGTCTTGTGTTGTTTTAACTGGATGATGTAGTGACAGGTGAAAACCTCATTACACTGCCGGTCATGTTGTGCGTGTTATTTACTCACTCTTCTGCTTCATTCATGGTTCGTGGTCCCAGTTTTGCTCGGGGTCCGAGCCACTCGGCAACATTGTACAAATGATCCAGCTCGAAACACGGAAATTCCAGCGATTCATCTGTTCCCATAAACACCGAACTTTCAACAACAACAGACACCTATCATTGATCGCCTGAGGACGAATGTTGTGAGCGGCAATAAACAAATCTCCTTAACTCGATGCTGCATTTACTGATAAGTGATGAAAAATCACACCTCCATCCAACAGGCAAATCCAGTCTCCGCACGAGCCCCCCCGGGAAGAACGGAAGGAGAAACATGAATGAGATAACTCATGAAGCAAAATTTATTTGTTTAGAAAAAGAAAATCTGGTTTTATCAATAAATGTCAGATAAACATGAACTAAAACACAATCACTATCTGCCATTTGGTTATTTAGAGAAATGGAAGGTGACACTGAATGACATTCAGAACCTGCAAACACAATAACACAAACACAACACAACAGGGGCACGTCCTGACCAGCTGGGCGGTCAGGAGGCAGAAACATGACACTAACATCATGGAAATATTTGTATTTTGATCAAAACCACAATCTTTAACCCTCAACAAGTTGTTTTGTGCCTAAAACACAGCTGCTTCACACTGATCTGTAACACACAGACAAATCATCTGCTCCTCATACTTGACATTGATTTGTGTACAATAATGTGACGTTCATTATTTCATATACGTTGATACGTTGGGGCTTATTACACCGTGACACCACAAACTGTATCAACACTCACACTCTGATAGTTTTTACTCGTGACAGCTTCATGTTCTATTTTATGACTTTTGATAAAATGACATATTTTACAAAGATGTTTTGACAACTATGAAACATATAAACAAGGCATTTTTTCCAAGACAAATGTGGAAAAAAGCTCTCTTCACCTGAACACTTTGGTTTGATCAGGTTGCGGAGTTCATCTCTACAACCACTAGAGTGCAGCAGGTGACTGTTAAAGGCTGTTGCAAAACAGTCTCACATGAAGTATCTTTATGCAAATCCATATGTTTTTTTATGTTGTGGTGTGTGCAGACATGTGTGACATTATCATAATATCAGATCAATTGAAACCTGTGATTGATCTGTAAAGGGGAGTGGCCGCCTAATGGTTTGAGGCCTGGGGTTCAAATCCTGCCCCTGACACCACCCTGGGCCCTTGACCCCAATTTATATACTGTGTGTACTGTGTGTACTGTGTGTACGGCAGCCCACTGCCCCACATGTCTGTGATGGGTTAAAGGCAGAGACCAGGTATTGTTGTAAAATGTACTGAGGCAATGACAAATAAAGCTTTCTTCTTCTTAATCTCCCTCAGGGGGCGCTGCAGCCCATGATCAGAGAGCTAAACGTCTCTATATTTGGTCTTCACAACAAACTTTTCCTTATTTTCCACTTCATTTTATTTTTTTGAAAACTAAAACATTTATCATTATCATGATTATGATCGTTTATCAAAAGAAATGTGATCCTGTGGAAACAGTTAACGTGTGTGTGTGGGTGTGTGTGTGTGTGTGCGTGTGTGTGTGCGAGCGCGCGTGTTAACCGCTGAGCGGATGTGAAGGGATCAGTGTGTCAGTGGCCGTTCGTTTGACAAGTTGAGACAATACCTGAAACCTGCAGGTCAACCCTCGCTCTGTGTGTATGTGCGATAAGTGTGTGTGATAGGTGTGTGTGTGTGTTAGCTGTGTGTGTGTGTTAGCTATGGGTCACAGCCTCTGCTGTCATGTCACAGTGTTCCCATGGCACTTCACCGCCACCTGGAAACACCTGAAGCAGAGAGTGAGTGTGTGAACAGGAAGAATGGATGAATGAGGAAACTGAAAAACACCCTGAAACACAGTCGGAACCAAACAGTCGGAACCAAACAGTCAGAACCAAACAGTCAGAACCAAACAGTCAGAACCAAACAGAGTCAGAACCAAACACAGTCTGACCCAAACAGTCAGAATCAAACACAGTCTGACCCAAACAGCCAGAACAAAACAGCCAGAACCAAACAGAGTCAGAACCAAACAGAGTCAGAACAAAACAGTCAGAACCAAACACAGTCTGACCCAAACAGTCTGACCCAAACAGTCGGAACCAAACAGCCAGAACCAAACAGCCAGAACCAAACAGCCAGAACCAAACACAGCCAGAACCAAACACAGTCAGAACCAAACACAGTCTGACCCAAACAGTCTGACCCAAACAGCCAGAACCAAACACAGTCAGAACCAAACAGTCTGACCCAAACAGCCAGAACCAAACACAGTCAGAACCAAACACAGTCAGAACCAAACAGCGTCAGAACAAAACAGCCAGAACCAAACAGTCAGAACCAAACAGCCAGAACCACTGTGTCATCACTGTCGCTGCCTGTTTGTTTCGTGTCTTTTTCTTGTGGACGACAAAGAGATTAAAAGTGGAAAAGAGAAAAGTGCAGTTATTTCCTGTTCATATCCTTCTCTTGTTGGGCTCTGATGGGAGGACCCCCCCCCCTCCCCCCCTCAGCAGCAGTGATCTGGCTCCAGGCTGCAGAGACAATAATCACATTTAACTCAGCCTCACACTCGGACTCCTCACAATAACTCACACCACTTAATTCCTCCTTTCAGAGCCGGCGATAAAACGCCAGAGGCTAAATTAATAGATGCTAATGGCTGCCTTCAATCCCGGCCGAGCAGGATCCAAATCTGCCAGTTAGGCCTATTAATTAACATGCGGGGAGGGGGGGAGGGGGGGGGGGTCGGGGGGGGGGGTGGTAGGAGGCTCTGCAGTTCACACGGGCCTCTGCAGGGCAGCTCATTGAGGATGGAGGTGGGGGGCTTTGTGCAGCTTCCTGGGCCACAATTAGAGACTCATGAATGGACTGACATTTGTCCTCCAGGTCCCAAAGCTGCAGAGGACGAGCTGAGTCCAGACCTGACACCTGGAGACAGAGAGGAGACAGGACACGAGTCAAACACCAGATGAATGTCCCGGACCCTTATCCTTATTTCTCACATGAATTACAGCGGCTTTTTGAGTCTAATTTGATTTTCCTGCAGCTGAAATGACGTCTGTAAACAAACAAATCATCAAGAAAACATCAAGATTAAAAACTCCTGACACTGATGATATTATTTATAAGTGATTTTAATATTTCCCCCTAATTTCTCATGATTTTAATCCATTTTAGAGGAAACATTGATCAGAAGTACCTGATATGAATCATATGTACAATATCTTAAGAACGATAAATTCAGTCCATTGAGAGTTTGTGGAGCAGGATTTACTCATGCTGTGTGTGTGTGTGTGTGTGTGTGTGTGTGTGTGTGTGTGTGTGTGTGTGTGTGCGTGTGCGTGTGTGTGTGTGCGTGTGTCACCGTGAGTGACAGGCCAATTGAAACAGAACAAGACAATTGACCTTGAGGTCAAAGGTGAGAGGAAACTAATTTTTTCTGGTTTTCTCACCTTCATTATCTGACTGAGGGATTTGACTCGACATAAATCAGAGTAAAGATTCTTTTAGTAATAAAATAAGTTATAAATCTATCGTTGACTGATACAGGAAACGAGCCTCAGCTAATAAACAGAGTCTGGTTATAGAGACATTCTGTCTTCATCCATTCATAAACACTGAATATGATTCTCAATGTTTTTTCCAATGATCTGAAATCATGAAGTCAAATCAAGCATCTTTTAGTGGACATATTTGTTATATATATATTTGTTATATTTGACATATAATATGAAAACAGCTGATCTCTTACAGAGCTTCATGTCTTCATGTCTCATGATGCAGCTGAAGAGCCTGATGTTTCCTGTGGCCACATGAAGCACCGCACTGATCTGATGGCGAGAAGAGAAACTGATCAATATATCAAAATCAAACTGATCATTCACGACGAGTGGAGAGAGAAGAAACAGTTAATGGTTTAAATGTGAGATTTAATTTGTTGTTTTCTGAAAACGGCACCTTTCTGTTCTGTTGTAATGTTGATTTCTTTACCCATAATTCACCAGTCTGTTAGTGACAGTTCACCATCAGAGTCCAGGTGAGAGAGGAACTGACGTCATCGTTCTGACCAGGTTAAAATATACAGATCATTAACAGATCATAAAGTAGAATCAGTGCTGCTTTATAAAAAGCAGGAAATTAACAATTTGAGTAAAAATCAGATGACGTTAATATGGATTATTATGGACTCACTGTCAGCACCATGTAAAAACTGTATATGTACATATATATATATATATATATATATATATATATATACACACACACACACACACACACACACACACACACACACACACACACACACACACACACACACACAGTATGTACACATATATATACAGTATGTATGTATGTATGTATTTATTTATTATCAGCTGATCCTCACTCCATCAACAAAATGGCTGTCGGGGGGGGGGGGGTGCGTGTGCGCATGCTCAGCGCACCTCTGGCGGTGAGGGCAGGGCAGGTATCAGTGATCAGCCTGTTGACTGACTGACAGTCCAGCATGAGGCGGCAGGAGGCGACACGAGACACCGCCTGATCCGAGTCCCGCAGCCCCGCCGCTCTGCGCCCGAACCCGGCTGATGTTCGCAGAATCCGCGCCGCCCGCGCTCGGACCGGAGACCTCCCGAGGAGCAGGTCGCTGTGAGGCCGCGTGAAGAAGCGGAGACGCCGCCCGGACCCAGGTGACACGGAGCCTCACGCGCCTCCAGGTGCGCGCGCGGTCCCTGGGTCTGTCCACGGCTTTTACGCACAGGCGGAGCGCGCGGAGACTAAATGGATCTGCGCGGGGAAGTGGGACAGTGAGTCCGTGGAGGTGGACCTGTCTGGACCCCGGTGTGTTCACATCTGCCCCGCGTCCCTGCTCCGCTCCGCCCCGGGCTGTGACCATGTTCCAGCACAGCAGCACCAAGAAGTGTTTCACCATCGAGTCTCTGGTCGGGAAGGAGGCGAACGGCCACAGCGGCTCCGGGGATGAGCCCATCCGGCCCACGGCGCTCCGCTTCCCGGAGACCCTGCACCCGGCCGCCGCCGCAGCCGCCGGGATCTTCGGCTCCTGCTTCCAGGGCAGCAGCGGCAGGACTCTGTACTCGTCCGGGCCGGACATGGTGCTGCAGGAGCCCGGGACGCACAGCCAGAGCCCCGGCGGGCTGCCGCTGCACCCGCTGCACCTCCCGGCACAGAGCTTCTTCAGCCCGCAGCACCGAGACGCGCTCAGCTTCTACCCCTGGGTCCTGAGGAGCCGCTACCTGGGACACCGCTTCCAAGGTGAGGAGCCGGGGGAGGGCGGGGGAGAGAGGGGGTGGGGGGGTAATGAATGTTCTAAATAATTAAATAATCACTTTTGGTTTGAGTCAGAGAAACTTTGCTGTAAAAGTCACTTTGTCTTTTTTCTGTCTTTTCACTTCAAAACAACAAAGCAACAACATTTTCATTACCCACATTAAATACACACTAATCTGACAATAAATACACACTAATCTGACAATAAATACACACTAATCTGATAATAAACCCACATTAATCTGATAATAAACACACATTAATCTGATAATAAACCCACATTAACCTGATAATAAACACACATTAACCTGATAATAAACCCGCATTAATCTGACAATAAATACACACTAATCTGACAATAAATACACACTAATCTGATAATAAACCCACATTAATCTGATAATAAACACACATTAATCTGATAATAAACACACATTAATCTGATAATAAACCCACAATAATCTGATAAACTCACATTAATCTGATAATAAACACACATTAATCTGATAATAAACCCACATTAATCTGATAAACTCACATTAACCTGATCATAAACACACATTAATCCGATAATAAACACACATTAATCTGATAATAAACTCACATTAATCTGATAATAAACCCACATTAATCTGATAAACTCACATTAATGTGACAATAAACCCACATTAATCCCACGTTCATTTCACATGTGTCTAACTTTCTGTCTCACATTTTGTTTCTTGTGTCACGTGCTTATTAAAGCGCAGACAAATCAATCATTACAAATCATCTTTAACGTGAATAATAATCAGAGTGGATGAAATGAAGCTGGTGTTGATGTTGTAATGTTAATGAGAAGCTGATGGTGACGGTGTGTTACTGGCTCTCAGGTCGTTTATAAATAGGATTATTATTAATTAAAGATAAATTATCTTTCACCTGAGCTTTTTCTGGTTGTGGGTTCGATCACTTGCTGCGGTTGGTTCCGGTCAGATCCACATTCATCCTCCTCGTGGTCACCGCGGAACTTTCTTCCGCTAAATTCCGGTTGAATCAGACACGTGACGCTTGATACGAGTCACTGCGCATTCAAAACGCGACAAGTGAAAACATATGAAAATCAAATAATATTCAAATAAATGAAAGGTTAAAACGATGTACTGAAACAAAGATAAACTGTGTACTGTGTACTGTGTGTGTGTGTGTGTGTGTGTGTGTGTGTGTGTGTACTGCAGAGTCACATGAATTACAGTATGTAGAGAGCCTCATATTCTATTTGCGAGGATTATGACTTATTTTGTCATTATTTTTAACTTCCGGTATTTTTATGAAATAATGCGACACAACGCTTTTCATTAAGTTTAAAAAATAAAATCTGATCTGTTGTTTTCAAGTGGAAAAAATAAAAAAAATCGGATTTTTTTTTAGAAACAATTTGCGAGTGAAATTTATTTTGACATCTTTTTCATTCTGAACTGTGATGATGATTTTCAGATGAAATAAATGAAAGAGTTTTCAGATCTTGATCACCACAGTGAATAAAATAACTGCAGTCTTCAACAAAAAGTGAGAGATGTAATTAAAATGAAGTCAAATAATTTCAGATAAAGTGTTTACGTAATCTCACTGTATTTTTATAGAAATGTACATTTTAATAAGAGAAATTGTCCAAAACAAATATAATGTATTTAGAGCCTGTGACTCAGAGGGTGAATCCTGATTGATTAAACATCATGATCACATCACTGTTAGAATGAATCAAATAATCATAACCTGTATTCCCTCAAATATACACATATTCAAATGTCATTTCAGAACCCTAATAATAATAAAGTAATTAAAGCACAAATTGAAAATACACCAAATGTATATAAAAGTTAATAAAAAATTTAAACTAATAATTTAATTTGGAATATTTAGAAATTCATAAATAATATATTTTACATGTATTAAATGCAAAATATATATATGGTAATGAATGTGAGCAGAAATTATTAATTGGAAGTGAAGGTTTATTTTTGATTATGACTGAATGAACATGAATGAAGATCGTCAGAGTTTTGAGTTCAAATGTTTCAGTTTAACTCTGATGCTTTTGTCTCGTTAATAAACTAAATTTGAGACGATTTCGCATTACCACTTTCAACTGATTGATTATAGACAATCAATCAATCAATCAAGTCAATCAATCAATCAATCAATCATGTAAATGATGACAAAAGTTTTGAGGTGTCATGAGATCTTGAAAAGTTTAAATCCAGAGTTTGAGTGTGATTGTTCATGACCTCTGACCTTATACTGGAATGTTACTGTCTAATTGATCTCATTGGATCAGAGCAGCCTCACTCACAGGTCAACATCAGTGTGTGTGTGTGTGTGTGTGTGTGTGTGTGTGTGTGTGTGATCCTCCTGTTATCTTAACAAAGCATTAGGTTTAATGCTGCATTAAATGATTATTTACATTTGTTAATATGAGTGCGCAGATCATTTGATCAGTTCACAAATTAATCTCCTCAAATGCACAAATAATCAAAAGGTGTAGATTTTATATTTTCCCAAATTTATAAATGACTAATTTAAAAAAAGTCTACAGTTAAAAATGATCATTGTTTAAATG
>JAFBJQ010000483.1:158864-173864 GCA_016785345.1 Trinectes maculatus | reverse complement strand
CCTCTGAGTCCAGCTGCTGCCAACATTTAAAAAAAAGTTTAGATTCTGAAGTGGAAGTAAATGTGTCACTGAATGGCCAGAAGTATGCGGACACCCTCAGCTCCTGGAAGCCGCTGTTGTCGTTAGGACATAGACACGTTAGCGCCACCTGCCTCCAAAACCCTGACCGTGTTTATTTGACTGTGACTGAACGTTCTCATCGGAAACATCAGAGTCAGGCTGAAGCAGCAGGGTTTGTTGACTCTGAGTCGCGTTTCTCGTGTATAAACAAGGATTTCTCCTTTTTCCTGAACAGCGCTGCAGGACAGGACACCTGGTAACCTGGTAACCTGGTAACCTGGCAACCTGGCAACAATGTCAAATGTATCGTCAGTTTTTTTTATCTTCACCGAGTTGTGTTGTTTGAGCTGCGTTTCAAGTTGTTAATGATAATTACGACGCTGACCCTCAGCTTCTCACACACTTTGGGCTTCAGAGAAAAAAAAGCCTGCAGCCGTGTTTACCTGTAAAATTGCCTCGGTTGTTACATGAATATTTGACATTCAACCGTCATATTTGCAAACCGAGACGCCACTCGCTCAGCCCACCACTCCCGCTTTGCATGTGAATGTCACTTTGGAGAAGCTACCGCTGGATTAAAGGCGTGAGCACGCGTCGGCCTTCTGCACGCCTTCATTGTCCCGCTTCCCTTCGACGGCTCCAACCAACCGACTCTTTTGCGTGCTGCGTGGCGGCCTCCTTTCAGCCGAGCTGTGGCGGTTGAAGAGAGCATTTGTTTTTATGTAAAATGCATTGAAATATTTCTGTACAATTTCAATAAAGGATCAGAAATATAAAGCAGATGCTGAATGTGGGTTTGGAGACGGCGAGGACATAAAGAGACGCAGCGTCTCGCTCTGACCACGACTCACGATCTGCACGACAACGTGTCCGACAAACAAATGACAAACAACAAATGTTGGTTTTCTTATTTTCTGTGGTGAATGAAGAGGAGGAGGAGGGGGAGGGGCAGAGAGGAGGATGAAGAGGAGGACGCTGAGTCAGTCAGTTTAACGCTGTGTGAGACATGGACGGACAAGATGTAAGGGGCGAGGCCTTGTGTCTGTCCTCATGTCCTGAATGGGTCTCATATAAACAGCTTTTTATCAGCATTAAACATCGAACCGCCCACCAGCTGCTTCGCTCCACTGAGACGTCCTGTCTCCAAGATGGCGACGGTAGAGGATGAGAAGGGTCCATTTTTCCAGGTGTGTGTCGAGGACAGTGTCTCACGTCAGCTGCATCTGTTCATTAAACGTTGTGTGTTTGTGTCCAGGGGAAGACGCCAGTCCAGAGAACCTGCTGCTTCATGGTCCGTTCTCCAGAAAACCCAAAAGGATCCGGACGGCGTTCTCTCCGTCTCAGCTGCTGCGCCTGGAACGAGCCTTCGAGAAGAATCACTATGTGGTCGGAGCGGAGAGGAAACAGCTGGCCAGCGGGCTGTGTCTGACTGAGACGCAGGTAGGCCTGATGGGAGGGGGAGGGGCTTAGCTTAGCATATGATAGCATAGCGTCTGCAGCAGAAGGAGACATTCATCGTGTCTCTGTCCACGGGTCAAAGACTCAGTGTTTTCAAACAGGGATGAGTTGTAGCTTCAGGGCGAGTTCACAGCTCAAACCAGACTAATGCTAAAGTATGCTAAGCTAAGCTACGCTAATCCCCTTGTGATTCAGTTCTTAAAACACTGATCACCTGACTCAAATTAGGAAATAATTGTGTTTGAAATTTTCCTTCAAGACAAAATAAATACACCAAAGAGTTTTCTCTACTGAAGTGATCACATGATTAACAGCAAGCGTCACATGACTCGAACTGATGATTAATTTAACGAGGTGAATGAGAAAACAACAGCAACCAAGTACATGAACTGCATTTATATATATATATATATATGTATATATATATATATGTACACGTTTTGTGTACTTGATTTTCCTCATGTTTACATTATGATCACTAAAACTCCGTGGCGTAAGTCAAGTAATCGTGTGGCGTTCGCAGTTCATCAAATTGTTGTTCACAGAGTTTTTGGATCAGAGCCCTGAGAGGAGCTGCAGCTCTGCTTCATTGACTCTGTAAAGGTGAAATGAGCAGAACTGTAATTTACGTCTGATTAATGACTGCTGATGCCTGAGATGCTTGATTGATTGATGGATTACCCCCCCCCCCCCCCCCCCCCCCCCCCCCCCCGCCAACCCCCCCCCCCCGCCCTGTGAGAGAAATGAGCTCGTAAATTACAGTTGATGATTCACATCGTTTCACTGGCGTCAGGGCTCTGATCACTAAGACGACTCAATGACAAACACTGAGAAACAGCAGCTGACTAAATCCTGACTCACACACACACACTCACTCACACACTCAAACACACACACACACACACACACACACACGCACAGTCTCTCTCTCACACACACACACACGCGTACACTGAGGTCAAACGTTAGGTAGGTAGTTGTAGATAGTTGTAAGTAGTTGTAATGTTATGGCAGCCTCTGTAATGAGTAGATACAATGACCAGTTGCCATGTTAGCTGTGGTTCCATCACTCTTGGTGTGTATTAAAGGGATATTCCAATCATATTATATAAGTGTAAAGTGTAAAGAATAGGTCTGACCATGTGCAGCAGAGGTCGAGGCGTGTGGGTTTCAGGACGTTTGTCTCCGTCTCTCTGTCCAGGTGAAGGTGTGGTTTCAGAACCGCAGGACGAAGCACAAGCGTCAGAAGCTGGAGGAGGAGTCTCCAGAGGCCCAGCAGAAGAGGAAGGGCAGTCAGCACGTCAGCCGCTGGAGAGCCGCCACACACCAGGCAGGCAGCGAGGACGTGGACGTCATCAGCGAGGACTAGACTGCAGCGCACACACACACACACACACACACACACACACACACACACACACACACACACACACACACACACACACACACACACAAACCACAAGGACACACATTTACAGTCACACTTCTGGAAAGTTGAATCAACAAAATTTTCTCGAACATGAAATGAAGACATTGTCCTCTGTCTGTCCACTGTGGACTCATCCACCGTGTGAACGAGTCAGTGTCCTTGTTGGTGATGAGTTCAAAATAAATTCTAAATTATAGCAATAAATGAGATTAATTACAGTCACTTAAGATAATAAAAACATGTTGAAACATGGAAAAACAGACGCAGCTTCAGAAAAACAAAAACAGTGTCTGTTTATCCAGGTTTCAGTGAACACATCACTGGAGAAAACACTCATTCGTGTGCACATGCACCAATATTATTGTCCCTGTAGATTTAATATAGACGTTGTATTTTACACCTGTGGATGTAAACATCTCTGTAAAATATGTTATTACATAAAAGCAGAAGTGTTTATTGCCTGGCAACAGAGAAAGCAAACCCCAGGTGAAAGGTGGACACTGAACACATCACCAGGCTGTCTCACGTCAATGTAGACACAGACTCCTCAGAATGAAGCGACCAATCACATGAGACATTTACAGTCACACACTTGATTTTCACGTCCACCAGGACACAGAGGACACAGAGGACACAGAGGACACAGAGGACACAGAGGACACAGAGGACACAGAGGACACAGAGGACACAGAGGACACAGCCTCACCGTCATCAGGAGAACGAATGAAATCACTTCAGTTTCTCTTCATTCACTCGTTGAGTTGTTTGATGACGATTCAGCTTTCTGCTGAGATAAAAACAATAATGTGCTTCTGAATGTAAAACTTCATCTTCACATTGAATTCAGATCCATTGAGTCTAGATTTACAGATGACACACACACACACACACACACACACACACAGGTACACGTGATAAACACACTCATCGACACACAGACACACAGCTCACCTCTGATGAGAACTGATGATGTGTCTGAAGGCATCGCCTCATGTTATGGACAAGAGGATGATGGGAACAAAAAACTGTGGGCGGAGCTTAGAAACTGTGACTTCCTGCTGGGAGATCTGACTCCTGTGAGCAAAGAGACAGAATCAGCTGTGGACTGAAAACTCACAGGTCCATTTTGGTGCCAAACGAGACAAGAAGCTGCTCCTCTGTTCCCGCGTCAGTCAGAGGACGACAGCTCCAGGAAGTGTCGGAGAGACGTGAGAAAATAAAAGCACCAACAGAAATGTTGGTGGGAAGGTGGAAAAACGCACGATCAGAGTTTTTCTTTATCTCGACCAACATTCCAACAAAAATCCTCCAGAAACACAAACTTGCTCTGCTCGTCCCAACGGCCCGATCCACTGTCAACAACCAACCAACAACCAAACTCACCTGGAACGGAACAGACACAGACAGTCTGAATGTAAACATTTCAAAATAAAAGCTGTTGATGTGAACAAAGGTTGAGGATGGCTGATCATCACACCTGATCAATATTGAGTGTTAACAGCTAATCATCATCACATCCTCAATATCACTAACGATATTTCAATATGAATGATCAATTTTTGTTTGAAGTCCAACATTTGTTACACTGCAAATACAAAGTGTCAATCACAGACTAATGGAGTTTAACCACTTCCTGACTCAATGCATCTGTCCGTCTCTCAATACTGTCCTCTGAGCTCATTGGTTCCTACTGTAGACACGCGTCTTTAAAAAACATGTTTTTAGTTTTATAAATTGAATAACTGATTGTAAATCAGTTTGTTTAACAGATACTTCACTTACTGTGTACTTCACTTCATTTACTGTAGTTTGGCATTACTGTAAAAAAGATTTAATAACAATAATAAGAGGGAGCCCATGACCTGCAGAGCAGCATCAGGTAGAAACATCAGCACAGTGTTGGGAGCTGAACATCTGATCCTGGAGCAGTTTGGGCCAGTTTCATTTTTCACAAACAAGCAAATGAAAACAATTGTAGGTATTTATGTAAAAATGGATTTGAAAGTATTCTATGCATCTGATGTGTAAATAATGAAAATAAGGACGTGTGGATTCTTACTGCATCAGATCATCTGTTTGTTTCTTCTTCCTGGACAGATTTACCTCATCATCTCCTTATGTAGCACTTCTTCTTCTTCTTCTTCTTCTTCTTCTTCTTCTTCTTTCTCTTCTTCTTCTTCAGATCTCTTTTCCATTGTTTTAGGATTGAATGCACTAACTGTTCAACCAGTTTCCTCTGAAAAACGGAAAAAAAAAATTAAGACAGAAGCTTTGTACTTCCTGTGTTCACATTTGGATAAATATAAATAAAAGAAAATTAAATACGTTTTCTTCATGCCTTGATAATAGAAACAACTTATTTCAATTTTAAAGATGAAAAAATTGAGCTTCATTTGGACTGAATTTGATTTTTACTTTGTAACAGGATGAAAAGACGAAATTATCAAGTGTTAATATTTGACTTGTTTTTCACAAACATTAAAACCTAAATAACAACACACCATAATAATAATGATGATGATTTCTGCTGCTTTCAGCGGACTGTCACACACACACACACACACACACACACACACACACACACACACACAGACAGAGCGCGGCTCCCGGCGGCTCAGGCCCGCTGTCCTGCCGCTGTCTGCGGCCTCTGCTGCTGCGGAGACGCCGCTGTCGGAGCGTGTGGAGGCGGACTGACCGCGGTCCTCACACCGGAGACCAGATGTCCACGTCGGCTCTTTTATTTTTCTTATTTCCGCTCTTTTTATTTTCTCCGTTTTCTCCTGCAATGAGCTGAAGGTAATGACGTCATCAAATGACATTTAATATAAAAAAACAAACATCAGCAAACAACATTTCGTTTCAACGATTTTAATGCGATATTTAAAAAAAAACTTGAATGACTGTTATTCCTTTGACTGTTTATTATTTAAGGTTGTAAGAGGCTTACGTCACATTTTAAAATAATATTTATCCAAACAAACCTTAAAGCAGCTTCATACGTTAAACGTCATAAAGTCACGGTGAGAAAAACCATCAATGAAAACGTTTAGAACAAATGATTGCTACATATGAACATGTTCTGCCTGTGGTTGGGATAAAACATCTGTGACACTGCTGACAGAATGATCCTTTACCAACAGGTTACCAGCAGAGTCTGGAACAGCTGGATCCTGACCAGCAGCTGTCCAACAGGTCTGGAACAAACAGGTCACCATCAGTTTGATCCTAGAGATTATTCTGAGATGATCTGATCTCAGATCAGATATGAGGATATGAAGAGGCCTGAGGCTGAAGACTTGACATCGACTGATTATCCGTCTGATAACAGTCAGGTCAGAAAACAGTCTGGATAATGAACAATCAGTCAAACCCACAGCAGATCAACAGAGCCTGAAATATAGAAATATAATAAATGTAACAATAACAGTGACTGTGGTTGTACAAAAGAGTCAAACAAATGATCCTGATTAAAACAGGTGAATGGTTCCAGGTGAGTCGACCCCCCACAGGCCTTAAAGCCTGGATATGATGATGATGATGAGACAGGAAGATGAAGCTGACTCCTCCCCCTCCTCTCGCTGATACCTGCCAGGATGTTGCTGATGTTGCCATGGAAATACTTCAGCGTTCACACCAGGAGCCTGAAATTAACCAACAGATGGTGGATTGGTGTACAACAGACAGGAAGGAATGTCTGAGTGTGCCAGGGCCGTGCTTTGACTGTTTATTATTTAAGGTTGTAAGAGGCTTACGTCACATTTTAAAATAATATTTATCCAAACAAACCTTAAAGCAGCTTCATACGTTAAACGTCATAAAGTCACGGTGAGAAAAACCATCAATGAAAACGTTTAGAACAAATGATTGCTACATATGAACATGTTCTGCCTGTGGTTGGGATAAAACATCTGTGACACTGCTGACAGAATGATCCTTTACCAACAGGTTACCAGCAGAGTCTGGAACAGCTGGATCCTGACCAGCAGCTGTCCAACAGGTCTGGAACAAACAGGTCACCATCAGTTTGATCCTAGAGATTATTCTGAGATGATCTGATCTCAGATCAGATATGAGGATATGAAGAGGCCTGAGGCTGAAGACTTGACATCGACTGATTATCCGTCTGATAACAGTCAGGTCAGAAAACAGTCTGGATAATGAACAATCAGTCAAACCCACAGCAGATCAACAGAGCCTGAAATATAGAAATATAATAAATGTAACAATAACAGTGACTGTGGTTGTACAAAAGAGTCAAACAAATGATCCTGATTAAAACAGGTGAATGGTTCCAGGTGAGTCGACCCCCCACAGGCCTTAAAGCCTGGATATGATGATGATGATGAGACAGGAAGATGAAGCTGACTCCTCCCCCTCCTCTCGCTGATACCTGCCAGGATGTTGCTGATGTTGCCATGGAAATACTTCAGCGTTCACACCAGGAGCCTGAAATTAACCAACAGATGGTGGATTGGTGTACAACAGACAGGAAGGAATGTCTGAGTGTGCCAGGGCCGTGGGGGCGGGGTGTCTGGGGGGGGGTGGGGGGGGGGCGTTGTCCAGGTGAGTCACAAAGGTAAGGGATGGTTATTAAAGTCAATTATCACAAACTATGGAACAGTGCAGATTTTTTTGGCATACGTTTCCATTGAAGGTGGGGTTGGCTGTGATGGCGAATCGCTGTTGATTAGCATTGTGTTAGCATTGTATTAGCATACGCTGTTTTCACTTCAGAACGACATCACATCACTTTGGATCCAATCCCAACTCGATGCTGTTTTCTACTTTGATTCCTGATTTATTTTGACTTAATGTTTTTGTATTGATGTTTGAAGTTTTTTTTTGTAACTGGTGTGAATGTGCTGCTGCGACACTGCTGCAGTGGTGGTTCAAGACCAGATTTGCTGAGGGGGCCTCGCGGGGGCCCAGGGCTTTGTCAGAGGGGCACCTTCAACCTGCAGCAAAAAAGACAAAGATTTGAAAATCTTATTTGTTTTATTTTTTATAAAACTAGTGATTAACCATTGTAACCAAAATGAGCGGTTCAACATGTCACATTTGAGACACAAGAATAAAAAAAATGATAACAACGTTTTATAGACTGTATTGACTGATTGGAGAAAATAATCAGCAGATGAACTGATAATGAAAATAACTGTTAAATGCAGCCGTGGTTCAGTTTCTCAGACCAAATGTATATAAATAACATTGGCTGCTATACAGCAACTGTATTAGAAATTAGCTGAAGCTAGACATCTTATATCCGTTACATTGTCCCTAAGGTAATGTTGTATGTCTTGTCCCTGTTAAATAAACATTACAATAAAAAGTAAAACACACACACACACACACGCACGCACGCACGCACGAACGCACGCACACACACACACACACACACACACACACACATTAAGCAGGCAAATGTTTTTTCAACATCACAAACCTGATGTTTCAGTGCCTGTGGATGCACATTTATTCTCTTTCAGTGTCTCACACTCAGGATCTGTCTCTCTCTCCTGCTCTGTGCCGTCTCTCTGAAAACCAGTGTGTCCCAAGTCCTCTGTCTCTCTCTCTGTGGCGCTCTCTGGCTGCGTCTCAGTGTCGGCCTCATTGTCTTTTTTTTGGTGCAGAAATAGACGTAGTGTCCCTTTTTCTCGTCATTTTGAACTATAGACAAAAAGCAATGGAGAGGAAGACACAACAGTTCAGCAACCGTGTATATAAATAACACACTGTTGTGGGGTTGCTTGGTTTTGTGTTGCGGTAATGGTAACGGTAGCTAACACTGTATCATATACAATGAAAAAGACGAGCTGGAACGTATATCAACTATATCTCAACAAAACTGAACGCAACTCCAATGTTGAGCCACGCGCATTGGTTTCACCTTTGCCGTCGGCACAGTATCACAATTGTAATAATTACTGTATCATCTTCGTTTGGGGGGGTGGGGGAGGACTGCCACATTACTGCTGTTACTGTGTGTATGTGGATTAATAGTCCGAGTCAGCTGAGTGATGTTGTGAGGTGTTTTAAAGACTAAGGTTTAGTCAGTGTTTGAGGAGACAGAAGAAACACACTGTTGCATCTTGATCTATTTTCTGGTTTGATGACAAAAAAACCATAAACCTTTCCTCGATGGAGGAAATACGATTTCAGTTTGCAGGATATTTTTTTATTCCTTTTATATTATTATGGAATAATTTTCCTTGTTGTTCACTGAAGTGTGTCTCACCCTCGCTGAGGTTATTGTCCTTCAATCAGTCGAGTGCTACAATCAGTGTCAATCACCCGCCGCCTCTGCGTGTGCTGAATGTGAGGGGCTGACGTTAATCAAAGTATTTATCCAAAGGAGACTAATTAACCAAACCACTCGTTATTAAACCTCTAATCAACCAAATCAACTTAACTGCTGCAAACAAAAGCAATTAACACGAGAGGCTGTTGTAAGCCTCAGGACCGGGCCTGATGAAACGTCAGCTGATCTGTGTGTCCATGCTGTTCCACAGGCTGGTTCTGCCGTTCCTCTTAACAGATGCATAGAATGAAGTTCAGTGTCTCTACAGATCTACATTCTATGGAGGCCCATAGATTCAGGTCTTCAGAGATGATGTGTTGCATTGGAGCTGTGTGGTGTTTGCGGTACACTGACACTTGTGCTGACTTGAAGTCGATTGTTTACACTCTGCCTCAGGTGACACCAACAACACATTACTGCAGCCTGGAGCATTAACGAAACCTGGGCTTCGACAGTGACCGTGCAGAGGGGTCAGCCAGAGGTCAAACTTCAGAGGTTTACTGATTTCACTCCAAACCTCGAAAGTCATGATCACAAGTGAGGGTCATCAAATCAGCTCCCCAAACCTACAGAGAAGGTTCTCGAATACAGACGATAACGGTGTGTGTCGATGATAAACAACAACAGGAGCGACAGCTGGAGGACGTATCTACACCTCCGCTCTCAGCACAAACAGGAAATCAGAATATTTCAGTTACACGTGCTGCTTTCTTCTTTTAACTGACAAAGAAAACATCTCCTCTCTTCTTGCAGCCCTCGACTTGCAGAACAAATGACAACATACTAACGAGAACACCTCCACACGTGGTGGTTACAGCCGCATCTCATGTAGCAGACAAGAAGGAGCGCACTGTCCATAAAAGTCAGTGATTCACATCCATGGAAAAGCAGCATTTACAGGACACGTGTTGACCACCTCCCCAACCACCAGCTAACATCCTGCGCTCATTAACAGCCAGGTGAGTAATAAGCTGATGGTCTGAGCCCAGAAGAAGTTCAGAAACACAGAGCAGCAATAAGCCATGATGTTTTCTAACACATCTTCTGACCTAAAACACTGCTCAGATGCCTCTGACACTCCTCCACATGCCTTAGGCCTAACCTGCCTCGATTTGCAGTAAATGACCGAGACACTCGTGTTGCCACGACAACGGGGCTGTTGGGATTGATTTACGACTGCCATGACGAGATAATGATGGGTTCCGGTGCTGGGCTGCCAGTGTGCCTGGGTTTATAGACTGGAAGAGCTGGTTCAGGCAGCTTCAAACCCCTACTGATGATGGAGACCAGCAGGAGCAAGAGCTGATCCTGAATCAGCGCCCCGAGGCAACGTGGCCTCCCATGTGCATTTCCTATGTTGCCACCTTGACGGGCCGCTGCGATTGGCTGTTGAGGAGCACAGGGTAAATAACAGCAGACGGTTATTCACCAGTTTTTTTAACAAATCGCTGAAAGAGCTCAAATTAAGTGTAATGACTGAATGTGAAGCACTGACGGCTGCTGTTAGTCTGCAGAACAGTGATTGCAATAATTACACTTGATCATGGAGAAAATAACATTGTAGTTAATGTTAATGCAACAGTCGAGACGAAGCTTGTCGTGATTCACATCACTGGCTAATTTCTGCGTTGGTTCGTGGACGGCGAGGTATTTTTCTGTTCACGTCACGTTGTCACACAGATGTTTGTTATAGACGCCTGTGTCTGCCGAGAACATGAAGAAGTCCACATTAACAGGAGAACATCAGAACGTTCAGAGGACGTTTTCTACATTGAATAAATAAAATGTTGCCCTAGTTTCATTGTTAGAGGCGAACGTGATCTGTTGTAAAATAAGATAATGATTTAATGTAATGTGATACGGCCAAACGCATAAAAAAACGCAAACTCCTCCGGTCAGAGCTCGGCAGTTTACTGACACCTGTAGGACGACACCTGTATGGCGACACCTGCAGGGCGACACCTGTAGGGCGACACCTGTAGGACGCTCCCTCGCGATGTCAGTGAACATATTTCAGACTGGGTGGGCAGGTGGTTTTTAAAGAGAGGACGAGGTCATACATCAAAGAAGATGAACCATCCCTCAACATCACTTATCCCCTGTACACAACCCTGTCCACACACACACATCGCTCCCCAGGAGATTTACACTCGGCCTCTGGTGACTCCAGTGACTGCCGTCACAATCAGAGTGCGAATGTCACATCACTTCAGGTCACACCAGTGGCCTGAACAACAATCGCACACAGGTTAAACACCTGCAACTCCACATCTGTCTCCGTCTGCCCTCTGCAGCAGGGCTGTAATACCAGTAGGCAAACACCAGCGTAAAGAGTCGGATATTTTCATTATTGTGATCACAGAAAATCATTTAACATTTCAACACATAACAAGATCACACGATAATTATTTTGGTGATCTTGGTATAAACATAATTTGGTGGTGATTGTAACAAAAGGAGCTTTGACTCCTCGCGGTGAAAATAATGAGTTGATTAGTTCTCGACTAATAATTGAGGAGATTGTTGGCGTTATTCTGAGCTCGGAGAATAATGATCTGGAGGAAACACAACGTGTTATAACGAGATCACAACTGCGATCAGGAAAAAACAAAGTCATTACACCTGTGATGTTTTCAGGCTTCTGCAAAAAGGTGACATTGAACAAAGCCAAGAGTCGTCTCACACACACATGCTCGCAGACACACACTCACGCGCACACACACTCACACTGTTTCAGTAAACAGTTGCTTCTCACAGGACAACGCAACCTAACCCGTCATACAGGTAAACAGCAGCCAGAGGAAGCACAAATACACTAATTATACAAGTGTTTGGAATAAAAACAGTCGCCCATCATGCTGCTCAGACAGGATGTTGGTCTCCAGGCAGCGGTGAATGGCGACAATCAAACGTCCCAACACCTGCTGCGAGAACAGCTGAGTCGTCATTTTTAAACGTGTCAGCTGGAGGAGCGAGCGGCGAGAGAAATAATAAAAATGAGTGAGATGCGGAGATGGAGTCGTTATGTCTGAAGTCGACAGCTGAATGATGACTTGTCAAAACGATGAACCGTAAACTACTGACACGAGCTGATAATGACATGTAATAATGATAATTACACTCTAAACACCACAGACTCACCAAGCAGTGGGAGAAAAGCAGAGAAACAGCGCCACCACACTGTCTTCAGGCTGAATCATCACCGCGTCGTCATCGACCAGCGACGTCACAGGAAACATGGTCAAAGCTTCCTGCTGCTCGCTCAGCGTTCCTGTAGAAAATAATGATGTCACCGCGAAGCTGACCTTTGAACTCTAAATCACGACATTTGTGTCACTCAGTTGTGTCACATAACCTGTAAGAACACGACTCAGCTACATATATGACAACACGTAACATAAAAAATGTGTCACATATCACAGGTTGTTTTAACGACAAAATGTTATATAGCATGTAGCATGTAGCATACGAACCGTAACGTTAATGGACGGTGGTGACTTTCAGTTTTGTGTCTGGACCAGGTGTCGATAATGGTGTTGCGTTCAGGTACCAGAGGTCACGACAAGACGGGCTGAGGCTAGTGGTTAGCATGCTAACATTGGCAAACAGACAATAAAAAAACATTAGCTGTGATGTTTTCGCACAACTAAGTGAGTAACGGCAAAAGTAAAGGTTTGTTTCTGTTTCAGTAAACGGGTGCTAATGCTAGCTTTCGCTATGTAACATTACAATTACATTTATTTGAAATAAAATAGTGAACGATGCAGCTCCACATGAAGCTGAGCAGTAGAACGACAGAGAATAAAGGTGAATGACGCTCCTCAGGGTGAACATGACCGGGCAGCTTCCTAACAGCCGCTCAGCTTCCTGTTTGAACCCTGCAGCGATCCGACAGTGACGCAGCCGATCGGACCGCCATTAATTTCCCTCTGATACGTGTCAGCACAGGTGATCTCACACAGGTAAGCAGCCGCAGGCGGCAGGTGACTGTTCAGGCCTCCTGCTGAGACTGATGCAGTGGATCTGTAATGCAGGGGGTGGGGGGTGAGGGGGGGTTGGGGTTGGGGTGGGCAGGATGGTCTAGATTCTCGGAAATAAAAAGTCACCTGGGGGGGGGGGGGGGGGGGGGGGGGGGGGGGGGGCAGGATGGTCTAGATTCTCGGAAATAAAAAGTCACCTGATAGACTCATCAACATCTGAGGCTTTTACCGGAGAGACGACAACAACAGGTGGAAGGAACCATAAAAATAAAACAGTGTTTTTATAAAGCATCATGGAGACAAACCGGACTCAGACAGAAACACTCAGAGATGTTTCTCCAACCCCACAAGCTTCACACCGTAAAACCCCACAGGACACAAAGATCCTGGTCAACCTGCTGCCATAAGACCTGAGCTCAGAGACGCAGCAGATAGACGGATGGACAGATGGACAGATGGAGGGACGGACCCCGTCATACCTCCACTGTCCCCTGGTGAATCACTTCAGTCTCTCCAGCTGGTAAAGTCTTCACACACCGTGAACCTGAAGAAGCCAAATGACAGAATAAACAGGATTCTTACAAACAGGAAGTCGATCACACATTCATCTCACTGAGGCTGATGAGATGCTCCCCCTCCTCCCCCTCCCCCCATGCCGGGGACGAGTTTTATTTAAATGAGCTCCTTTTTGCTCGTTAACACACCTGTGCTCTCGTGCACCTAATTAAAAACCAAATCCTGCAAATTTCTGCATCCGCCGACGGTGGCTCTGTTACCAAATATTGAGAAAGGTAGCACTGTGCTAATTAATGTTAGGAGGAGCAGGCTGTGTGTGTGTGTGTGTGTGTGTGTGTGTGTGTGTGTGTGAGAGAGAGAGAGAGTGGGGGGGGGCAGCTGCTCATTTACATAAACCTGTGTAGAAAAAGAGAGAGAGACAACAGGGGCTTCAGTCGCTGTGTCTGAGTCAGCAGGCGGCCGCTGTTGTGTTGCTGCAGGCTCTTTAACGAACTCACAGAATGGGCTTTTCTTCTTCTCCTGCCCTGCTTCTTCTTCGTTGGTAGGCAGAGCCGTCAGCAGGAGGGAGCCTCAGACACTGCTTCTCAGCTTTGATCCGCTACACTGAGTCGACCTCAGACACAAAGTGTTAGATTGGGGAGAAAAGGGATCCTGCAGGTTTCAAGGTGAATATTCATATTTTTTTTCAGCCCCAAACGAACGTGTAAATAATGTTTGATTGCGCCGATCAGCTGGGTGCTAATCACATTCAAGACAAAGGAAAATTGAATCTTGCAACAATTAGCAGGTTTGCTGGAGAGTCACACAACCTTACTGCAGTGCTTATATTTAACTCTAATAAATGACTAAAACAGTGTCTGAGGAATTGCAATTAGGCACCAATAGAGGTGTCAAAGACGGCAAACACTGCTGGAAACTAAAATAGTGACAAGATATGAAGAGAAGAAGAGAAAAGAGGAAAAGAGATAAAAGGTGGAAACAAATCAGATGTCGTGAAAAACTTCCTGTTGAGGGATACGATGTTTGACAGCTCCACTGCTTCACAGCTGAGCAGGTCAATGTCTGCCAGAGTCCTCCTCTACCTGTCCACTTCCTCTTCCTGTCTGTCTGTCTGTCTGTCTGTGTGTGTGTCTGTGTGTGTGTGTGTAACCACACCAGTCTATCCATCCATCCATCCATCCGGCTTTTTAGTCTGTTTACATGTTTACATCAATAATTATTATCATCAATTATCAGTTACATTCATCAGGACTGAGACC
>JAFBJQ010000483.1:88864-153864 GCA_016785345.1 Trinectes maculatus | reverse complement strand
ACGTAAAACTTCATCTTTTCTTTGCGGCTCTTGTTGTTATTACTGTTGATGGTGAAGGTGGAAATTATTTACATCTCTGATGATGAAGGTGATGAAACTGTTTTCTAAAACCCAGAGCTCCACACAAACGCGACCAGATGAATCGTCTTCATCACGTTTGTTTGTGTCTTCTCACCTGTGTGAGAGCTGAAGGTGTGAGCGCCGCCGCCTCAGGTGTAGAGATGATGTCACCTTCCCTTCACGGCCATCTCCCAAACAGACGCCGCCGCCGCCGCCGCCGCCATCGCTGTCACACCTCACTGTGATTCATGGAAGTAAAATCTGAAAAAAAGATGGAGAAAACAATCATTTGTTTCTCACTGAGTGAAAAGGTCAAACGTGAAGAGACTGACTCATCAGACTGCAGGTTCACTGCTGTGCGTGTGTGTGTTTGTGTGTCAGTGAATCTGTGCGTCACTTCCTCTCTTCCCTCCGCTGTCTCACTTTGGTTCCTACTGAAGACGTGAATCTTTTCAGGACATCAGCTGTGGACTCATCCACTGTTTCAGCTTCAGTCAGGATCAGACGTCTTCACGGAAAGAAAGTTGAAATAACGGAGATGTTTCTGCTCAGCCTCCTCCGGATGCTGCAGTCGCGTTTGGCTGCTGGCTGCCGAGGCCTGGAGCTGCAGATGGCCGCCTGGTGCCCAGTCCGAAATCTTCCTTACAAGATGTCTGCACAGGCTCCCGCTCGCCAACGGCCGGCTGCAGGCACACTGACGAATGTCCATTCACTTCTTCAGCAGAGAGAAGGAGCAGAAAGCCCGATGTGAGCCGACACCTGACCCTCCACCTGCTGCAGGAGACGCCGAGACGCACTGACGGAGACTTTTCATCATCTGCCACTGAATCGCCACTAAAAATAGACGAGTGGAAAGCACAGGACGTCTGAAAATAACAGGCTGCGGGGGGGGGGGTTTAAAGGGCTGAGGGATGATTCAGTCAGGGAACATTGTCACTTCTGTTTTCAGGCGTGGAGAGGAAAACGTCCCCCTCCCCCCTCCTCCCTCCCATTTGTCTTAAAGTTTCTTTGTTAAATTTCAAAATCTTTGGAAAATCACAAAGAAAACGTTTTCACTGGAATCAGTTCTTTAGTGTAGGTGTCTCTTTGTTGTCCAGTGATTTTTCATTTTTGGATCCACACGTCTCCATTGTTCCTCTGCATTTGGAGGGATGACGGATCATTTGTGCGTCCCCTCCCTCATGGTGGGTGTTTGAGGCTTGACCCGAACAGACGACGGTGGTAAGAGCCCAGCTTCCTCCCAGATGATGTGGCTGTACGTGGGAAGGGCCTCGAGGATCGCCGGTGGCGGTGGGAGCTTGGCCCAGTTGGGCATGACGTCACTGTGTGGGGTACTGGTCTGGCTCAGGGTCCCGTTTGGTTGTTGGACAGAGTGGACGTTCAGCTGATCTGGAAACAGACTTGGGGACACATGGTTTCAGCTGCTGTATCAGACTGGGTCAGTGATCAGCAGAGCCGAGCAGAGACGACACCGTTTAACTGTTTGACAAAACCTGACTGAACAAACATCAGTGACTGATACAATGATACAATTCACCAAAACATCAAACACCCACCCCCCCCACACACACACACGAGAATTGTATGTGTGTGTGTGCGTGTGTGTGTGTGTGTGTTGGGATCCTGCTTCAGCAGCGCGTTGAACATCTTGTGTAAACAAAGAGCGGCTGACAGTGACTGACATCAGACGTCTGTGGCGGAGAAACTGCAGCTGGTTGATTTACAGCCGTCAGAACGCGGGACGCCGCAACACAGAGCTGAAAGGAAGACCTCAGATCTTATCTCGCGGTTTGTCAGATGATTCATGGGGAGGTGCTGCAGGGACTCGAGGTGGCACAGACGCACCATGAAAACAACAGATTCCCTCTGATCCTGAGATGAGCCGACACCACTGAGGCTTCTGGGTAAAGTTGGGTTTGCGATGATTGATATCTGGTCCAAACCAGATGTCAAATGATGAAGCCACAGATAAATGTCAGGGAAAAGAGTCAGTGCACAGCTTGGAGTAAGGTATGAAGTGGTGAGTTCACCATGAGAAGAACATGGAACCAGTAAACATCAGGACGGAGTCTGAAGGTGTTACAAACTAACACTGGTTAGAAAACTTTAACGAGCTCAGTTCAGTTACAGTTACAATGTGAATCATTATGTTTCTAACAACAACAACAACAACAACAACAACATGGCGAGTGGGTCTGCATTCCAATGACATCATCACCTCAGACATGAACAGACGTCACACGTCTATCTGTTATTTTTATATGATGTCTCTTTCAATTACAAATGACAGAGGAGCAGCCGATGGGAGCACGGCTCAGGGACCTTCAACCAAGATGGCTGCTGCTCAGGTGGACACCGAGTCAAACCAAATGGACAAATGGACAAATGGAAGAAGAACAGACCATGTTTCCTGGCTCTGATTGGCTGCTGGTCTGTTCAGTTGTGTCCAGACAGCGAGATCTGCATCATGAAGACACCTGCAGACAAACGCAGCTGCTGGACCACAGACTGAAACACAGAGAAGCTCCTGCGGGGCAAAGGTCAGCTGTGGTGCATTTGATGTCCTCGTAGCTGAAGAAGCTGAAATGAACAGGAGTGATCCTGTAAACGTCCTCACACAGGCTCTCGGAGCAGAACTCCTCTTGACTCCTTTGTTTTGCTGCTTGGAACTCGGCCTTGGAAAGTCTCTCCACAGGCGGACGGGGGGAAGGGGTGGGGGGAGGGGGGGGGCAGGAGGAGAGAGGAAGGCTTGAAGAGAGGGAGAGAGAAAGCAAAATTGTTTTGCTGCTTGGAACTCGGCCTTGGAAAGTCTCTCCACAGGCGGACGGGGGGAAGGGGTGGGGGGGGGGGGGGGGCAGGAGGAGAGAGGAAGGCTTGAAGAGAGGGAGAGAGAAAGCAAAATGAGCGTTTAGTCGTTGGTGTGAATTGCCTTTCGCACCAGACAGATTTCCTGATCTCATAATGGCTCGAGCTCGTGTTTCCTGGTGCAAACTCTCTGCCGCGTTTGTGTCGGCTGCACATGCTCCGGCGGCCTAATGAGGCAGCATTAGCCAGGGGAGACGCAGTAATTAGAGCCAACGTCAGCGCCGAGGACAGATGGCACGCTAAGACAAGCCTCTCCACTTCACCTCCGCCATGCGAGTGTGTGTGTGTGTGTGTGTGTGTGTGTCCTGACAGAGGAGAGAAGGAAATAAAATGTGTTAGAGGAGCGAAAAGAAAAACTGAGGAGACTTAAAATGTGTTGGAGAAAAGAGCAGAAGAACAGAGAGCGGTGTCGGAGGAAGGAAGAGAACGAAATCAGACATGAGATGTGGCCAAAAGTCTGTGGACACATGAACCTTACAGGCAGATGACTGAATGAATGCATCATTATCATTCAGACACACATTGAACTATATGTATATATATGTATATATATGTATATATATGTATATATATGTATATATATGTATATATATGTATATATATGTATATATATGTATATATATGTATATATATGTATATATATGTATATATATGTATATATATGTATATATATGTATATATATGTATATATATGTATATATATGTATATATATGTATATATATGTATATATATGTATATATATGTATATATATGTATATATATGTATATATATGTATATATATGTATATATATGTATATATATGTATATATATGTATATATATGTATATATATGTATATATATGTATATATATGTATATATATGTATATATATGTATATATATGTATATATATGTATATATATGTATATATATGTATATATATGTATATATATGTATATATATGTATATATATGTATATATATGTATATACAGTATATACTGTAACAGTATATGTGTGTGTGTGCGTGTGTGTGTGTGTGTATTCTTTTGACTTAAAATAAACTTAATGCGACTTCCTGTATTTTTAACACTGAGAGTATCTGACTGTTTACGGCAGCCATGTTCTGTATAAGTGGAGCAGAATTTGTGTTGTGATTAAACGGTGACGTGGATCAAAACAACGCAGCTGATTATGATCATGTAGGCAATGAAAAGAAAGGGGAGGAAGATGGCAACTAATAAAACATAAAAATGATGAACACCACTGGAGAAGAACGAAAAAAAAGTCAGTGTTTAAAGGGGGAGAGAGGAAGAGGAGGGAAAGGAAAAACAGAAAAAATAGGAATGAAGGTTAAAGGTGAGAGGTTCAGGGAGGTGGAGGAGGAAAATGAAGCAGTGACCAGAGGAAGGGGGGATGAAAAGGAAGCAACGACAGATAAGAAGAGACCTCAGAGAATGCAAAAGGGAAGAAAGAAAATGTGTTGGAGATGAAAAGAGGAAGCGTTGGAGAAAGATGAGGGGTGAGATGGTGGAGGAAGATGGATAAAAATAGCCCAGAAGGTGAGGAAGGAGAGAAGGAGGAGAGAGCACGTTGAGAGGAGGACGCTCGGAGGAAGAACAAACTGAAAAACAGATAATGGAGAGAATGGAAAGGAAAACAACAGGAAAAAACGAACTGTGATAAGAAACAAAAAAAAGGGAGAAATGTTTTGACGACACGACGTTCATGAGATGAACAGAGAAACAGGAAACTGTGAGGAGGATATAAGATCTGTCAACAAACTCTGATTCACCGCCCAGAGATTAAGATCAAATGATCTCATTTACCCAAAACCAATAAAGAATTAACAAACCGGCTGAGGTCACATGACAGAGTGGAGACGATAACCAACTTCCTCATCAATATCATATGCACCTTCACGTCTTCACCTGCTTTTATCTCTGTGTTTGGCCTCCACCTCCTCCCTGCTGTTAGCTTCTCAGCTATTAGCTGGAACGAGTCCGTTAGCAAACAGCCGATAAACAAGAAGCTGAAGCTCCGTGTGAAGGCGGAGCTGTGGAAAAGATGGAATCATCCTCTGACGTTTGACTGATGATCTGTGGCCTTCAGCAACAATCATCCACAACACAACGAAAAGTGCTGCAGGTCAACAACAGTCACTGTTTAACCACAGTTACACACGTTCACTCTCTTTACCGTTCATCAAACAGACTTCCTCTGCTCTCTTTGTGCGACTGCACAGGTTCATGCAGTGTGAAGCTCATTATCTTGTCTGTGTCGCCTCCTCAGGTGTTGTCGACACGCATGTATAATCGGCCTGTGGACGACCTGGCAGCGCCACGCAGAATCCTCGTTAACGGTGATTACGGTAACGGCGCACGCGGCGATGCTGCATCTACCTGTCCTCGCCGCCCCCTCTGACACCGTGGTTTTCACTCTCCATAATTATCATTGTCACTATTTTCCAGTGCGTTTCATGTGCGTGTTGTTGATGGTAATTTATTGTTCATGTAATCAAATATTGCCACGAGCTCTGCATTTGCCCGGTGGCACGTTTAGTGTTAATGAGGCTGCAGCAAAACAGTGTGGATGGAGTGAGTGAGAGAGAGAGAGAGGGAGGGAGAGAGAGAGAGAGAGAGAGATGTGGAAAGTTGATGACAGCCAATCAACTTCTCACTTAGAGAGAGAGAGAGAGAGAGGAGCAGAACGAGGTGCTGGTGGCAAATGGCTGCAGCCAGGCCTGTTTTCTACCATTAGCGAGTCTTTTTGGAAGGAGGGATATAAATATGATTTATCATCTCAACTTCTCAACATATGAATCAGTGTTTACTGATGAAGCTGCAGCGGTGAAACGAGAGCATCTCAAATAGCTGCTGGCTGATGGGGACGTGACGAGTGAGCTTCAAACACACATACAGACGTTAGGATGAGACTGTGGAGTTAGACTGGTTTCTAATCGCACACATCAACGTCTATGTGTTGGCAATGCGACAAATGAGACACAGTATTTAAATCCCTTAAAGTAAGAAAGCACCAGAGGGGGGCAGTGTGTCAGCAGGAAGGAGTGACGGAATACTCTGCATTCTGGATTACAGTAACATACTGAACAGCACATGATGTTTAGTACCAGAGTAACAATTTAGTACAACAACTTCAGTCCACAAAAATATCGCTAAGGCAAAACACACACACACACACACACACACACACACACACACAGACACACACACACACACACACACACACAGCATTGCGGAAGGCCCTTAGCAACAATCTGTGGTGACAACAACATGCTACCTTCATTATCAACTCACTGCCCCCCCCACCCCACCCCACATCACCCCACCCACACAGACACACACACACACACACCTCTCTGCAGCCTGCTGAACAGCTGAGGTGTCAAAGCTAAACAAGGCAAGAAGGAAGAGGAGGAGCGTGGGGGGGGGGCAGGGTTGGCAGGGTGGTGGTGGGTTGGGTGCGTGGTGTGTGTCTATGGGTAACTGGACTGGGTTTGGTTCCCACTAACATCACCAAACCAGCTGAGACTGGACACACACACACACACACACTGATGTGGCCTAGTGTTTCCTGCTGGAATCAGCGGGGACGTCAGAGACGTCAACCAGAAAATGTCTCTGACTCTGCTCAGCTTGTCCTCTGGTTGGTGAGACAGTCAGGTGTCCATGTGGACGAGGACGCTGACCACAGCTGTAAACAGTGAGAAAGCATCAGTGACATCAGTCATGTAAAGCTAAAGATGATTGACGCGTGACGTAAACAGAAAACCTGAGGTGGCTCTGACGGTGTAAGAGAGATCTTTACTGGATGAAGTGGATTCCTGGAGGGAAGCAGGAAGATCATCTGATGTTTTGACCTTTGGAAAAGCACTTCAGGTGTTACATTTATTCACTTCCTCCTGCTGAGGTCTCTCTCTCTCTCTCTCTCTCTCTCTGTGTGTGTGTGTGTGTGTGTGGATGACAGGCCGCTGTGTTTGTTGTTACCGGCGGACGACAGATCAGCCCTGAGGCGCTGCAGGTGTTTGAGATGAGAAAGGGGGGCGTTAAGGAAAGATCCAGAGGGGGAGAAATGAAAGTGACACAAAGAAGAGGTGAGACATGGAGGAAAAGAGAGGGATGAACCGTCCTTCCTCTGTCGTTTCTCATCAGGACTTTTTCACTTCTGTTATCGTTAAGCATTGATATTCAATTATTCCTCGTTGGTCGAACCATCGACCATGGCTTCATACTGATCAGAGGAAAAAAAAGTTCCTCAGCATCTTTCCAGGACTCAGACCCGAGAACATCCTGACAATGATATTTTCCTCTGAGTCAGCGATACTCGAGTGAACTGTGTAGTTACCATGTGACTAACTTCTAAGTGCTGGTACTGACACAGAGTCAGGCTGAATCCAGGTGTGAGAGGGGGCGGGTTTACCAAACACTTCTGATGAAGAGATCTGGACAACAGCAGCACCACCGCTGACTCTGTCTCTGACTCTCTCTCTGACTCTTTCTCTGACTCTTTCTCTGCCTCTTTCTCTGACTCTTTCTCTGACTCTGTCTCTGACTCTTTCTCTGCCTCTTTCTCTGCCTCGCTCTCTGCCTCTTTCTCTGACTCTTTCTCTGCCTCTTTCTCTGACTCTTTCTCTGCCTCTTTCTCTGACTCTTTCTCTGACTCTGTCTCTGACTCTTTCTCTGACTCTTTCTCTGCCTCGCTCTCTGCCTCTTTCTCTGACTCTTTCTCTGCCTCGCTCTCTGCCTCTTTCTCTGACTCTTTCTCTGCCTCGCTCTCTGCCTCTTTCTCTGCCTCTTTCTCTGACTCTTTCTCTGCCTCTTTCTCTGACTCTCTCTCTGACTCTTTCTCTGACTCTTTCTCTGCCTCGCTCACCCTCTGCCATCACAGAAGGGCAATCGCTCCCTTTGAGCTTGGTCATATGATCCAAACGCACACTGGGGCAGACCTCAGGAATCAGACCTGATAACCTTGTGCCGGTGTCCTGCTCCCTGTCCTCGTCCATCTCCACCAAAGTGGGATCATTTGAGGGAAAAGCATATGTGGCCAATCTGCTCTTTGTGGCTGTGTCAGAACTGAGGAGGCTCCACGGCCGTGTCTCAAGCAGCCGAGCACTGATTTTAAGCTGAGCGGCCATCTGTTTTTCTTCTCTCTGGGTTTTTCTTGGCGGCCGCGGACGCAGCCAGCGAGGGGAGGGGGGCAGAGGAGTTTGGCCTCTCTGCAAACACAACGAGACAAAAGAGTCTCTAAAGAGGAGATGATGAAAAGTGGCCATGAGGCCTGAGGAGCATCAGATAGAGATCAAATAAAAGTTTACAGATCAATAACAGAAGTAATATTACACCTGAGGACACGAGGACATGATGAGATATGAAAACAATGAAAGACAATAATGGACTTCAGAATAAAATACATGTTAAGACTGGCAGTGTTGGTCCGTGATCCTGCTCTCAGGTCTCACCTTTCCTGTCTCACCCTCCCCCATCACCTCTGCTCCCCAGCTCCACACAGGGGGTGCAGTCTGGGGGAGGGTCCAGAGGTTGAAGGATTTGGCAGAGTAGAGTTTCTAAGAGTCCAGCGGAAATGGGGAGACAGGTTCACCAAAGCCTCCCTCCCTCCCTCTCTGTGCAGGAGAGGCCATAATGAGGCTGAAAGAGGTGGGCGGAGCTCTGGAGGGCTGGCAAACCGTCGACCTGTGTCCCACCGCCAAGTGGACGTGACATGAAACTCTCATTGGGGCTTTCTGTGCAGGTTGGCTTCAGTTAGGTGGGAGGAGGTGGGAGTTGGAGTGAATCCATTAACGTTCATGGCCGACGAGGAGTCTTCTGATCGAGTTCTGAGGGGAACGTTTCTCCTCCTGTAGCTGCTTCACGCTGCAGCTCACCATCGATAACCTCCCTAATCACCCGCGTGAACGTAGCCTGAAGGAATGTTCACCCACCTTTGCAGAGGAAGTGATCAACACAAGCCTTTTCTGCTAATTGAGCAGAAAATAATATGGTGCGCGCCCCCGGCCGCGGCCCGACAAATGAGAGAGGTGTTCAGAGAACAAGAGGTGGATGGGGCCTGACAGCGGGGGCACCATTGTGCTGGTGCAACAAGAAGGGGATCAGCAACTGGGATGGGGGGAGGAGGGGGAGCTTTCTGAACAAATCCAAAAGAGACAAAGTGGGATTATCAGGTTCCCAGCGGCATGGGGCTATTCCTCCCATAACGTCATTAGACAGCATTAAAGCTGGCTGCCTGAAAAACCCCGAGCGGTTCTGCAGGAGATTAACCCACGACAAGGTCTAATTATCGAACCAGAACTGTGGCTCATCAATGAAGTGATGTTATTCCCGCTGTCGCTTTGAACGACAGAACAAGAGAGGCCCCAAAAGGATTAGTAACGCTGATAGCTGCAAGAACAGCGACGCCAGAGTTTAACTTCCTATCATGGAGACATTTAGGAATTTATCATAAAACTAAATATTCAGGTTTGTTTAAATGAATCAGTGAATTATGGAATTTTCAACATTCCAGAAGGTGTATGTAAAATAATTGGAGAAAAACATTCCTGTATCTTATTGTTGACATTTAGGTTTTGTAAAAATCATCAGGATGTAAAAAGTCTGGGGAATGGCGATGATACTGACGTGGAGATTTCTGTCTCAGAGAACGAGAAGTTATAAACTCATTTTAGAAAAAGAGACTAAAAAGATTTTGATTGTAATTAAAAATCCTAAACTTACCACTTCCTGCTGAGGCTCTACATTGAAAGATCAAAGGGAAATAAGATCTCCTTATCTCTTGAAGGCTGTTACATGTGATTTTACATTATGAAACATCTGTGAGTATATTTTTGTCGTCTCACCAAACGTTTTCACTATTGGACGTACTTCTAATCCTCCGTCTTCCTGTTTGACACTATTAAAGGGACATTCCATCTAAGCAGTCCCACATGAGCACCGGCACAACAATTACAATAATTGGCCCGTGACACCTGCTGCTGCGTCCAGTATGACACCTGTTGATATTTTTTTTGCAATCAGCCATCAGGACGCCACGGGGAGAGAGTGACCACCTGAGTCATCCTCGCATCCACTACAGAGCTTATTCCAACCCTCAGGCCTGAGGAGAAAGCAACAGCGCCTAATGTCCCACGTCAGCCTCCATACTCGAAGGCCGTAATTAAAGGGCGATTAAGAGGCTGGAGCTCGATGAATGGGAACCTAAATAGGCTAAATACCCCATGCTGCTCTGCTGTTGGACACAGCATGGAGGACTTAATTGATTCAGGCTAATCAGCGGTCAGAATTAAAACAGTCACAGTTGTCTGGGAGAGGAGGTGGGAGGGAAAAAAACGGTGGGGGGGGGGGGGGGGGGGGGGGGGGGGGGGGGGGGGGGGGGGGGGGGGGGGGGGGGGGGAGGAGGAGAACAGAAGGTTGACACTAGAGAAAGAGGAAAAAGAGGGAGGATGGACTTTATTGTGGAAGCAAGGAGCAGCTCAGCAGAAGGCGTCTTGTGTTATTCTGCATAAATTAAGTCAACTCACTCACTCACTCACTCACTCACACACACACACACACGCACACACACACACTCACACACAGACACAGGCGAATATTAAAGGAACATTTTGTTGGACAATTAGGTGATATGGAGACTCATTAGCGTGTAACGTGACGCCAACTACACGTCTGACTTTGGCACCATGGTGATGCTACAGCAACAAGCATCCAAGTTAGAGTTAAAAAAAATTAAACACACACACGCACACACACACAAAACTTATTTTTTCTTATTTTGCAGTTTTGTTTTTTTTTCAGTCTGATCATATTTTACATACTAAATGACTCCGATGACTAATCTGACTCTAACTAATCTGACTCTAACTGTGCAGTCCGATCTGGGCTACTTGATGTGACAGGTTGTAAACAGGCCGGTGTTAAATGGACTGAATGTAAAAACGTGTAAACAGATTGTAGCGACCACAGCCTGTCGACAGATTTCTACATTAACCATGAACTATCCGGGGAAGCCCCCTTTCCCCCCACAGCGCCACCTGTGTTCCACAACAGCTAATGTTAGCTTAGCTACGCAACCTGAAGATTCCTCAAACAAAAACTCCCACCATCTGTTTCTAACTGTCATTACTGTAGGATGAACACAATTACATACACAACAACATAGCATAATAATAATAATAATAATAATAATAATAATAATAATAATAATAATAATAATAATAATAATAATAGGTAGGTGCAGGAATGACTCCATCCAGCACCTGACCACTGCCAACAGGGTCAACACCTGCTACTATGTTAACAACTCAGCAACGCTAACACGCTAACAACCGTTAGCGTCACCGTTAACCTACAGCAAATGTTATGTTACAGTCAGTCACACTGCCGAGTGCTGAAAACAACTTTATCAGACAACAACAATGCTGATGTGAAAATATGACACTGTGTCAACAACAATGGCCGCCTTGTGTGCGGTGAAATACGTCGCAGCATCGTGTTCGGCCTTCCAGACAGATTCCAGATCTTACAGAGCCAGGAAATGGCAAACAAGTGATACGCACTTCACAAAGCTGCCTATAAGTGATACACAAACTTTATTAACGGACATACATCAGGCACATAAACGTGCGCGCACACACACACACACACACACACACACACACACACACACACTGAAACTGCTGGTCATAACAGCGACAACCAGCTTCCGTCTAACGTTCAATGGAAAATAACTTGACCTCATCCACGTGAACACAAAGTAACAGCATCTGTCCAGGCTCATTCTCCGACGTGTTGTCTCCGCTCTGCACATGAAAACAGCACACTGCTCCTTTAGCAGGGTTTAGTCAAGACATGATGTCAGACTTCTGTACTTTCAATCAGTCAGGTTTTCACACATCTGACATCACTTCCTGGTTCAGAGCATTTTCCTTCCTCTGGGTTCAAGTGGGCGTGAACAGGTCAAATCAGCAGCGTGTTGCTGTGAAACACATCAGCAGGTTGAGGAAGTTCTCCGCCTCCTCACAACACAACACTCCCACTTCTCCTTTAAATTCTAAATGTGAACGTGATGGATTCACTCATCGTCATCATAACGTTTTCCTCCACATCAACCCTGACGTTACAGAAAACAAACAGATTAACTCTCCTTCACCATTAATCAGGTGACATCATAATTAACCTGAGGTCACATGGCTGGAGGTCACATGGCTGTGGCAGCCTCAGTGTGTAACAGCACCTGCACAAACCACTGTACATGAAGTTACATTTTAACATCTGGTTAACTTTGTGCTACGGTTGTATGAAAATACGCTGAGTGGTGTTATTCAGCTGCCACATCAAACATAACATGATTTATGATGTCATCACACACACACACACACACACACACACACACACCAGAGTCCCTGTAGGTGTGTATTAGTTGTGTTTAAGGACTGCAGGGAGCTAGTTAACTGTCCACTCAGGGGAATGAGTCCCGGTCATCATATGTGGATCTCTGAAAGTCTCTGACAACACACATTCAAACCAACAAACACACAAACGCGTTTGTCGTGTTGTCGTGTTGTCGTGTTGGAGTGTAAACGTGTCATGGTTTTATTTAAGCCTCATGTTAGCGTGTGTGATCGGAGCTCGCCTCATGACATCATGACATCAACACACAGAGAAAACAATGACACCCATCAGCTCAGCAACACACACACACACACACACACCTCAGCAGCGCTACACCTGGAGTTTGTGTATCAGTGTGTGTGTGTGTGTGTGTTTAATTGTGACCTGTGGGCTCTGTGTGAAGGCTTGGTATAATTATCTGTGTAATTGTCATGTATTTTGTAAAGTGCCAGATCGTTTAATTCAGGATTAGCTCCTCTCACCTTGAACGGCTGAGGGCGGTGCACTGCCCCATCTGCACGCGCACGCACACACGCGCACGCACACACGCACACACACACATACACACTTTCTCTCCTGCTGCCATTCTTTTTGTTCTCTCATGTCTTGAGTTAAAGAGGGTATCAAGTTGCTCGTCCATCTGTGATGCGCACAAACACACACACACTCACACACACGCACAGACTAAAAACAATATGTGTCAGGTGGACCTGTTCAAACAGTAAACTGAAGACACTGAAGATCCTTTATATATATTATATATTAGTATAAACAGCAGAGAGGAATTAATGGAGCTAATCTGTGGCTCAGTGAATCATTGATGAATCATTAGGTCCATGAAGTGTGTGACGGATGCTCAACGAAACGTTTACACAGATAAAAAGTACAGCACAGCCGAGCAGTGTGTGTCTGTGTATGTGATGTAACACACTCTTCAAACTGACAAGACTGAAACTCTATCGCCTGTGTCATCAACCAGTTTTCAGTCACACTCCTGTTGACTTAACTTAACTAAAGAGCCTGCAGCTAGAAAATCACACTGTGTGTGTGTGTGTGTGTGTGTGTGTGTGTGTGTGTGTGTGTGTGTGTGTGTGTGTGTGAGTGGGGTTTTTAGAGTAACTGAAGATTAAATGTGAAAAATTAATAAAGGTGCCCTGAAGGTTTTGAAATGAAACATTTCTTTGTTAGTGGCAGTTTGAACAAAAACTAAAAACCAGTCATCAGTAAGTACACACACACACACACACACACACACACACACACACACACACACACACACACACACACACACACCATTATACAGCATTATTAAACAACCCATAATAGATACAGGTACTAATGAATGAAATATAAGAAAGCGCTCATTATTAAAATCCCAGATTAAGATAATAAACACTGTGTTGTCCTCTGTCACAACCAGGGGGCAGTATGTAACTACAACCAACTAACTACTAACTAAACCATTAGTGCATCTGCACTGCAATGTGCAGAAAGACATCTGATATTCACTGGAAATCCAGTATTCGTGAATGTTAACGTTGATGATGTTTCCAAACATCATCAACACTGAAATCTGATGGCGCCGCCGGATCACTCGATCATATAAATAACAAGAAAAAAGAGAAAAAAAGACAGAAGACGAAGAAAGAGAGAAGGTGATACTGTCCATGACTGAAGCTTGTCACTGTGGTTTCAGGTGTTTGTGTGTCTGTCTCATGTTGTCATATGGTTGTTTCTTGTTCCTCTCATGTTCTTTGACTTTGCTACAGAAAGTCTCACTTTATACTACAGCTCTTTGCCCACTGGGCAAACTGAGCCAATGTTCAGTGATGGGGCCACATAGTTTCTGGATTTCATCATCTGTCTGTAGTTGCAGGTTTACAGTTAAGGTGTGCTAAGCCACATTTGTAATCAATGAGTCGTACATTTATCGCTGACTGTGTTACGGCTCGCATGTTTCCCTGACTTCTCATTGAGTCTTGTCCAAAGACCTCACATTCATCATCCATGCCAATCACTGCCACTCAGGTATGTTGATGGATGGCATCACTGACTATTTGTGTCAGATGAGTTTTAATAGATGTTTTAAAGAGTAATTTATGGCCACTTGTCACGACTGGTTTACAATTCCAAATGCAACCCCCTCAAAAAAAGAAAACGCTGCAATCATCGACTCATGTTGATGCTAAAATACCTGTTATTATCCTCGGCAGGTATGAAGACCTACAACCTGGTTCCCCTCCACTTGCACGTGTTAGGTAAATTCCAAACGTTTGAAATAGACACACCACAGTGTTGTACTGTCTGTCCCTCTGTCCATCTGTAAATTTACTGCCAGGCTTCATATGTCTGCTAAAATATATAATTTCTGTCACATTTCCTCCCTGAGGGCGTCCGCACTACACTCACTACACTACACACACAAGAATACGAGTAGGGTATGGACAACAGCACATGGTGCAATTCTAGTCATTCCACAAGGAGGAAGACAACAGGAAGACATTTAGAAATCGCGGTAATGAAGATGGGGCTTTTGTATTTACAGCATGGGGCTCCATCATCCTCAGCTTCTCTGTGCAAATGATCCAATAGTATTCACAAGCTCATGGGCTCCTCAAAAACAAACAAACACGTGTTAGTGGTGTTCATCAGGGAACCTGGATAGGTCCTTTGTGTTTGTGATTTAAACGGTGCAGTTTCACATACTTGATCCTCAGGTTATTATGCTGGTGTGTTCCTGTTATTAATAGTCAAATGGCATGGCATCAATGGTATGACCAGACATGTGATTACATCACGTCTCATAGGAGTTATATCTGTGTAAAGGAGTTGATCGAGGAAGCTGTTCAGATCCAGCACAGCTGCAGTTTAAAAACCAACACATATGATGTCATATTACACTTCACTTAGCTGACCTCTGACCCATCAATTCAGCATATCACACATTTCCTGTGATCAGTACTGTGTGAAAGACCAGTTCCACAATGACTCCTGCTGCTCTAATGTTTCAGCAAGGAGGTAGAAGTGGGGGGGGCTGAAGTGTGTGAGGCGGAAAAGGGGAGGATGGTCGGTTCTTATCTGATCCAGACCACTTTGAGAAGACACCTGTGGTAACCACGACGATATATTACCACTAAGTAGCCGTAACCCCCCAGGTTTACTGTTGGAGGTGGGCAGAGCTGTCAGACAGCTGCAGGCAGGAAGTAAAGACGACAGGAGGTAACGCCTCTAATTTATGGAGCGGTTAAACAAGGAGGTTTCAGCTGCAGACAGCGAAGGTGATCAGGTTCAAACTGACAAGGGAGTAAAAACAAGTGCCCACCTTATATGTACGTTTATGTGTATGTATATAGTGAAAGTTGGGGTAATTTCTGTTCGCAGACTGAATGTAATTAAAAAACTCTGAACTTCACGTCGTCGCTTTTTGCATTGGATGCTTTTGAAAATTGTCTCCCTGCTGCTGCTTTTTCTATTTTTTTCTTAAAATAGGTGAAGTCATTTTTGCAGCTGTTTCTCTCATAGCTGCTGATTCAGAAAAATCAGTGAACTGTTCCCAATCAGGACACAACAGAGCACTGATGGAAAAGCACTCAGACCTCAGACGAATGCTCTGTGGCTCGACTGATCCTGTCCATCATTCGGTTTCTCCTGATCTCGTCTTTCACTGGTTTAGTTCTGGTTTGTTTAGCACGCGTTGGCTCTCTGGCCGTGTTGTGTTTGCAATTTAATAACCACAATAATCACGTCAGAAGGTGTCAAGTCAAACACTAGAGAAAACACACTGATTACTTAAGCACTGCTCCTGTTTGCCTGAGCCTGGTGGTGTGTGTGTGTGTGTGTGTGTGTGTGTGTGGAGATGCTGCACATGATGTGGTCTGAACTCTAATCTGATCTTGTCCATCAGGACTTTGGTGTTCAAACTGATCTGAGATCTGTCCCAGAGTTTCTCTTTGATCTGCTGATGGAGCTGCCAGATGAGCTCAGAGGATGTTTATTCCAAACCCGAACTGTTGACAGGTGTCATGAAGAGGGGGTGCTCAGATGTGTGTGTGAGTGTGTGTGTGTATGTGTGTGTGTGTGTGAGAGAGAGAGTGATAGACACTCCCTTTGTCTCCAGGTGTGTGTGCTGCTGAGAGACACTCATATATTTCTTGTCATTTTCACCTGTGTGTTTGTCTAAGTGTGTATATGTTTTCAGTCAGGTGTGTGTGTGTGTGTGTGTGTGTGTGCGCAGTGGGGGTATGGATCCACCTCTATGCCCCTGGGCTCTTCCTGTAGCGGCGTCTGTTTCCACCCCTCAGGCCTGGGGACTTTACAGACTCTAACGGAGGACATAGCTCCCCAGTGAAGACAATTAGCTACTAAACACTTCCCCGCTCGCCCATGTTTGTTTACTCGCTTGCCGGCCACCATGTTGATGGCGTGTTTTCTTTTTGTCTTTCAACATGTTACACCACCAGAAAAACAAGTTTGTTGATGTGAAGGGACTCTGTCACTGGATCTCACACATTAGTCCTGTGACACAGTCTTCTTCTGAGAGAAGCTATGATCATCTACTGCTGATTTAATGAGAATAAAGCAACTGAAGAACATATTCTTCAGCACCTGGACACTCAAAACAGCCAAAACTAAATTTCTTTAAAGAAAATTAATGTTATTCTGTCTGACAGACTGACCAAGTCCTAGGTTCAGTTTCTGGGACATAGTGACATCTAGTGGTGGAGTTACAGATGGCAGGCTGAATACTCAACCATCTTCTACGTCTGTAGGAGACACTACGGTGACCGTCAGGCAACATAAGACTTCCTCTGTAGAGCCGGTGTTTGCTGTGTCTGCTCTGGGCGACTGGTGGTGCATCATGGAGGACTCAGAACCAGCTCCAGATGTAGATATGAAGGCCCAATCTAAAGAAACAAGATCAACAAATTTTAGTTTCAGATTTAAAACTAAATCATTATATGATTATTTAGTTTTTTTTTATTTCATTTGTAATGAATGGTTGTCCTGAATCTGACATGCCCTAAACCTGACCCTTCTCTAACGTGTCTGGATAAATGTCAACATTAGAATTGTCACTGAAATTTAAGTAGTTAAAAACAAATCAAATTTTATTTGCGTATCCCATAATCACGAATCACAAACTACTGTACAGAACTTTGAGGTGCAATGTGCTCTGACCTACAACATCAGCAAGGTGAAGAGAAACGACTGAATAACCCTTTAATGTCTTTTATGATGAACCAGTCAAATGAATGAAATATAGACTAAAAGAGAAGTGGTCTGTTAACCATCTCCAATCATTAGAACAGAGAAGAATCAAACTAATCCAGAAGAGAGGATGAGACTTGTTCTGCAGGACAAAAGAAAACAAAAGAACCTGTAGCTGATGAAAAACATCTGGAACAAGTCATTTCACTGCTTCTCATTTGGAACATTGACTCCACCAAACACTCCTGTGCATTCAGACGTCTGTGGACGTGTCCACAGTGACACCAGCTACATACTGGACCGTGCGTTTTTAGCAGTGAGACCAGGAGGCCATTTGCACAGAGGGGTGGGTGATGACAGAGGTCGTGTAGAGACACATCGTCCAACGGCGTCCACATAAACACCCACTGAGGCTCCCGCTCCGTCTCTGGCCAACATACGTTTCACATGAATATATGAGGTGTCACTTTATAATTGCGTCATATTTCTCATTTGACAGTCAGTCAGTGGAGAGGAGATGAAATCTCTGACTGGACAAACAGCTGCCAGAAAACTTCAGCATGGAAAAGTCCTGAAGGAAACAGGGTTCATCATGTGTCCTGTTCTCCTGAGCCAAACGTCCTCTCCAGTTATGACACTGACACAGGTTTGTGAATAATTAATCATCTTTATTATCGCTGATAGCTGTAATTGTAATGACTCATTTAGCCCCACCTGCACTTCCTTTAACACAGAGACAAGTGGTCCGGTAACATTCCCTTCACACTGACGCATTAAGACGTTACGTTCGGCTTTGTCTCATCGACTGTCAGTCTGACTCCACCAATCAGCTGTCACCTCTGCTCACTTCCTGTCATTGCAGCCTGATGGGATGAGTCACTGACTGACCGACTGTTTCTCTGTCACTAATAAACTGTGAGTGATTCTTTGTTGTGGAGGAAACAGAAGTGAGGGGATAATGGTGCTGAGTCTTCTGAGGCTGATGACACAACCTATAGATGTGATTTGGTTGTGTTGACGCACGAGTTCAATTGCAACCGAGTCAAATAAGGCTGAAGGTGTACATCACCGCACACATCCTGCATTACACAACTGTTGTTAATTATTCTATTCTAGCTGATGATCTTCATGACAGCGCTATGACACGTTCTTAAGTCTCTGAATCAGAGGCCGCAAAACTTCAGAGTAGCATGGACGCCAGGTGTTACCATAGCGACAGTGATGTTTGAAAACTAAAACATATCCATGTGGATGGAGCCTCTGTTCTCTGTTACTCTCATCAACTCTACTTATTAATGAAGTGTATAAAGTCTTCGTTGGAAAAGGCTGGATGATCACATGACACTGCGCTGTGTTCAGCGAGGTGACGCGTTGATTGTTACTGTGGGTCAGTTGTCATAGAGTGAAAACATTAAACACCACTGACTCACCGACATGATCAGACAGCTGCCTGACAGATTTGTGAGTGAAATCGAAAAGCTCTTTTCACTCTGTAATTGGAGAAATTCTTGTAAATCAAAGTTGGATTTAAAAGGGAACTCCCTGGAAACCCCTGCAGGAGCCCCCGGGGGGGTGGGCTGACACAGGTTTGTGAATAATTAATCATCTTTATTATCGCTGATAGCTGTAATTGTAATGACTCATTTAGCCCCACCTGCACTTCCTTTAACACAGAGACAAGTGGTCCGGTAACATTCCCTTCACACTGACGCATTAAGACGTTACGTTCGGCTTTGTCTCATCGACTGTCAGTCTGACTCCACCAATCAGCTGTCACCTCTGCTCACTTCCTGTCATTGCAGCCTGATGGGATGAGTCACTGACTGACCGACTGTTTCTCTGTCACTAATAAACTGTGAGTGATTCTTTGTTGTGGAGGAAACAGAAGTGAGGGGATAATGGTGCTGAGTCTTCTGAGGCTGATGACACAACCTATAGATGTGATTTGGTTGTGTTGACGTACGAGTTCAATAGCAACCGAGTCAAATAAAGCTGAAGGTGTACATCGCCGCACACATCCTGCATTACACAACTGTTGTTAATTATTCTATTCTAGCTGATGATCTTCATGACAGCGCTATGACACGTTCTTAAGTCTCTGAATCAGAGGCCGCAAAACTTCAGAGAAGCATGGACGCCAGGTGTTACCATAGCGACAGTGATGTTTGAAAACTAAAACATATCCATGTGGATGGAGCCTCTGTTCTCTGTTACTCTCATCAACTCCACTTATTAGTGAAGTGTATAAAGTCTTCGTTGGAAAAGGCTGGATGATCACATGACACTGCGCTGTGTTCGGCGAGGCGACGCGTTGATTGTTACTGTGGGTCAGTTGTCATAGAGTGAAAACATTAAACACCACTGACTCACCAACATGATCAGACAGCTGCCTGACAGATTTGTGAGTGAAATCGAAAAGCTCTTTTCACTCTGTAATTGGAGAAATTCTTGTAAATCAAAGTTGGATTTAAAAGGGAACTCCCTGGAAACCCCTGCAGGAGCCCCCGGGGGGGTGGGGGGGGGGGTGGGGGGTCCACAGCTCAGCCTGAGAACCGCGGCTGTACTCGCCCCCATCTGTCAGTCAGCGGCTCAGAGCGCTGGAGGCCTACACTCATCTCCTAAACGGTAATTTATGTGTTGTTGTGGAGGACAAATTGCTGCAGGAGCTGAACCATTAGTTAAACTGCGTTTCACAGCGACGTGTTTTCACCTGCAGCACAGCTATGCCAAAAATGTCATAACTCAGCTCCGGGCCGGCGGCGGCCAGAGACATTCAATAGACGGGGGAGTGACATCCTGCACTGTCAGAATACTGTTCACGTCCTCACAGTCATAAACAGTCATTAACAAAGAACAGGAAACACGCGCTGACTCGGTTCTGACAGGTCCACGCTCCACACACGCACACACACATTAACTCTGGCCAATCATTGGACAGCTGGTTAGACATCGACCTCCCTGATGATGTCAGAGAGGTGTGTGTGTGTGTGTGTGTGTGGGGGGGCAGTTTCTGATAGTTTGGATGGTGGTTGAAGTCCACACATACCAAAACTCTGGCCTCTGATTGGTTGCAAGGTTTGGATTGAAAAAGACTTTACAGAAAAAAAAGACACTGTTAGCCACTGTTAGCATTAGCTCATTCAATAATTGTAATCAGTTCATCGGGTTTCAACCAGAAACAAGAAAGATCACAGTTCCTGAAATCAGATTTTCTGCCCTGCGACGGCTTTATGGTGATTTATTATTGTCGCTATGTCCCAGTTAAACTGAATTAATAACAACTGTGAAACTAGTTGTGATACAGTTAAATATAAAAACCAAACGTTACCAGGCTCACGTATTACTGGGTAATAATCTTTTCTTTCCATCTTTCGCTTTGCTTTTCCACACATAACTCAATTAACTTTGATTAATTGGATTTGTTTTTTTCCACTCTACCCCTGTTAGCGGTGACTGAGTGAAACCTCTCTCCCTCCCTCTGTGGTCCTTACTTCATAACAAACAGCACAGCACCCTCCAGTGGTCTGACGCTGAATCAACCACATCATGACAGTAAAACGGGAATCAAATCTCATCCTAAATAGGATCATGTAGATATTCTGAGGTAAATATATGGACCGCTAACTCTACCAGGAGAGCTACAGCATGTCCCTTGTATTTTATTTTATATATAAGTTGATACAGATTTTCATGTAAATCCAGAACACATAAGGTCATTTAACTCATCACAGTGATCTCTGGCTTTAATAAAGTGTTTGAGGTGTAAGGAGTCTGTTTTATAACAATGTGTACATGTCACCACATGATGTGATATTTTGATATGATATTTGATATTTTTACGTTTTACACATTTGCTTACAGATTGTTTGCTGTGTTTAGGGGCCGTGGCCAATTTAGCCATCACCACATTCAAGACAGTTTATGTGTGTAATTGTGAATTTTCAACCTCACTTAGTTTCAAAATCATTCATCCGAAAGAAAATGAAAAATTATTACTCTCTCTGAGTCCGAACTCGTCAACTGATCAAACAGAAACAGATTCTACAGCCTCACAGAGTCCCGACATAAAGGAGCGGTGTCCCTTTGTCTGAACGTTACATCGTCACAAGAAGAGATCTCATCTTTCTCCTATATACACCATATACCAAATACTCTCTCTCTCTCTCTCTCTGTGCGTGTGTGTGCACGTGTGTGTGCGTGTGTGGTGTCCTGTGAAATCTGTCCAATTTGGTTCAGAAGCTTCCAGCAGCAAAGCAGCCAATCAGAGAGTAACAGACGAGTGAGAGTCTGACCATCTGTAGGTGGACTGATGCCGACACACACACACACACACACACACACACACACACACACACACACACACACACACACACACACACAAAGCTGTAGACTGTAAAATGACAGAAGCGGCTGATGATCATTTCACTACACTGTGACTGTACCTGTGCAGATTCTCTGTATTGTCCCTTTAAAATAACCTCTATTTCCAAATGTATCATAAAAGTCTTTATGTGTGTCATTCATAAATCTGGACTAAGGTTGTTAGAACAGTCTGTGGTGTCTGAGAGCCAATCACAATAGCCTGACAGGGTCGGAAATTCCCCTCGCTCACTTCATACAACAAATCTTGGTTAAGTCGCACACTGTCAGTCCACTTCCTCGACTACGACACTCAGAGGTGTTTTCTGATGCGACGCTGTCGGGTCAATGTGATGGAATTCAACCAAAACCGAGTCATATGACTTAAATATGATTAAGCTTCTAAGGACAGAGTACAAAAGCCAGCAGATAAAAAACGCCATCACTGCCCAACATCTGAGTCTCACTCAAACCAAACATATGTGATGCCATAATATCATCAACATCTGCCCAATGGCACATTTCTTCACTTCAAACTAAAATCTAATGTGAACTTGACAAACTCCACAGAAACCACTGGGAACAGTCTGCAAAACCTGCTGCTTTGATTCCAGCATTAGAAACGAGCAAATGACACAGTCGCTTTGTTTTGACTCAGTCTGGTCCCTCAGTGTTTTATTAGTTGTGTAGTGAATATGATTATGAGATCTCCTCCTCCAGTTTATCTTTTATTTTTTGCTAATTGCTCCATAATAGAAACATAATCCCCAACATTCATTAACCAAGGCTGAAAATTAAGTGTTGGCACCACATCTGCTCTCGAGCCCTCTGCATCTATAAATACGTGTGAACCGCGCAGCCTGGCTCTCACTGTTATTACTATACAATTTCCATTAACTTACATTACTGCACAGATAAAGAATTATAATTACTGAGTGGGGAATTAAAAAATTAGCACAAAGCTGCAGTGCATCAGAGCTGCACTCATCTATTTGTGGTTGGCAGAGAGGTGTTTTTTTTTTTTAAACTCGCTGTAGTCACCTCCAACACAAGGTGAAAATTGCACCCGGGGGGGAACAGCTTTCAGGGTGGGTGATTCACCCCCTCCTCTCTTTGTCTCTGTCACTCGTCCCCTAAAATATCCACTACTGTGCCATCAGAGCTGCTTTCTGTCAGTCGGAGATTACACGGGCAGGTTGTCAAGGCTGCAGGGGCCCGTCAGGGGCCCGTCAGGGGCCCCCAAAGACAAATAAGCAGCAGATATACAGCAGCTGAGCAGGGGTAGAGGAGTCTACCTGAGCATGATGTGATAGAACTCACCCACGACAAATTGTTCCTGATGATCCAAACTTTCTTTTCATTCTTAAATTAAACCCAATGTGAAACAAATCTTAAACAGACGTTTGCTGATTAATTGTCTGGACGAACCTGCATTTGATTGAGACATCAGTCTGCGGCCTTTTTCATATATCACTTACTCTTCAGGTTGACAGTGCTGACGTCCTCAGAGACAACCCGGAGTTCGTCCTGCCTCGTGTTTTAATCCAGATTAAAAGATACGTCACTGACAAACCTAAAGAAAACACTCGTCAGCCACAACAGATACACGGATAAAGGTGACCAGTGCTACAAGTCCAGAGGTCATCACCTACAACAACCAACACTGTCAACATGGTTCCGGCTCCAGCTGGTGAGTCCTTTAGATGATGAATTAAACTTTAGTATTCAGATGGAATAAAACGCAGCTGTACATTATATACAGTTGATTGTGAACAGCAGTATAGTGGGAACTATAGACACTGTCTTCTCGCTGCATTGCGTGTGTGTGTGGCTTTCATTAGCACATGCACAGTGCTCATTAGGAGCAGGATGACAGGCTAACAGCTGTCAAAAAGCCGCACTAACCTCTGATTTGTCACTCGGGTACCTGCACCTCTCACCTGTGTTTACCTGCATTCCTCCTCCTGCTGCGTGACGGAGTCACACCAGCATCAACAACACGAGCAAACGAGCGGAGGAGCAGAGGTGACAGGTGGAGGAGCTGGATATAATGGCAGCAGGAGAGGCTGCGAAGCTCCATTTGAACAAACATTTCCTGTGTCAGAACTGAACAGGAGTATTGTTGTTCCTGTTGACAGCAGGCATCACCTGGTGTGTAAACACAACATCACAGTAACTAACTGTAACATCACAGTTCTACAGTCGGCAGCGTGAAACCACACTCTGCTTCCACCCATTCCCCATTCAACTGAATATCAAGATGAATATTCTTTTTATTCTGATCCCTCTTTCATCTAATGTTTAAGTCTGACAGATAATAAAGAGTATCAACACACAACGTCATTAAGGTGGTTTAAGAACAGCTAAGAGCAAACTAGTTACTACTGGTTAACTTTACTGAAATGTTCCAATGATGTCAGGAAGTTACTTGTTTGTGATGATAACTTCATGTTTAAAGACAATGACTGATAACTTAATGTTCACAGACAACTCTGTGAATACTTCCTGTTTATGGGGCCTGACTCTTTCAGAATAAAAGCATCCATGGCTCTGCCTTGACTCATTTGAACTGTTCTCTGATTATCACATCAGTAGTTCATTATAAAATGACCTTACTTAACATGTAGCACATATTTATCTAATGATCTACTGACCACTTGAAAACACTGCTGACAGATTTTAAGTTTAGCTTTGCCACATTTACTGATAAGCCTGTTATCAGGAAGTGTAGGTTGTCTCTATTACACACCTGAAGGGGGCGTGTAACGTCAATCAAATCTACATGAACAAAAAGATGAAAACAGCACAGAAGAAACAACCTCATTACAGTACGAGTCCGATTTATATAAATACTGAATATCATACAAACAAATGGCACCATCTTCTCTAAAATGAAAATCAGTGTGACGTATTTGTACATTATGTGAAACCGTTACTTTCCATATTCTAGAGCGCCCCCTGGAGTACATAATAGCACATAACAGCAGAGAACCAGAGTATCAACAGCTCTCAGAATAATAGAAAGAAAAGAAAGAGTCAGACTGAGAACTGACACCAGGACTGTTCACAATTATTTAGGCTTCCGCATCCTTTAGTTTTAGCTCAGTACATTTATTTTACTTTCCATCAACTAAAACACCAAACATTTCCACTTCATTCCCGGATTTTAAACTGCTTTTCATTCATATGGAAGAGTTCAAAATGGGAATGTTGTCAGCAGCTGTTCATCATATTTCAATTATCAGTTAAATAATCTATAAGTCAGTAATGACTCTGATAAATGGAGTGACCTTTTATTTCTAAAGAGTTCCATTGTTGGAAACATGAATAATCTTGACCTCTGTTTCAGGGATAATTTACTTGCCTGTTATTTATTTTATAACAGATCTCAGCCTTGTGTTCTGTTAACTCTGATGAGTCTATTCAAACGCTAACGCTCATGTTAACGTACAGGTGAAGCTCCCGTTGCCGCCAAAGCATTAACATGAACCTCCAGTCATATTTACACATCACATGACTCGTCAGGTGTAAACAGGAAGCAGCTGGTTGCTTAGTAACAGATAACCCTCAGAGGGAGGAACAGTGATGGTGAAAAGTCAGAGCAGGGATTTGGTTTGTTGGAGCGATGACGAGGAGGAACTGTCACTGACAGGAAGTGTTACTAACAGGAAGTGTTAACAACGCTTTGTATTCACCGCTGGTCGAGTTCTGACTGATAAAAACCAACCAGGAAGAGAACATGGACGTCTGTGACATCGTTTACTGACGACTCAGGTTCTGTTCGTCCAGACTAACACACAAAATAAAACCACCCAGACTTGACAAATTAAAACCAGCAGCATTGACACTCGTTTTTGTGTCAGAGACTACACACCTCAGGTATCCACACTATCTGGTCAGAATCAGAGGTAGTATTGTCGCCAGGCGTACCAATAACTACAGTGACGTTATACAATTACAACGTATCAGTATGGTGGTAGCCTCAGTCAAACTCTAACTGTGACTTGGTACCAAATCAGTTCTCACAGCAGTTTTCTGTATTATAGTTAAAGATACTCAGATCTTAAGATACAGCAGTCGTAACTAAAAAATATTCTCTTCTTGAATGACTTCAACGTGCCTCTATTTAAAAATGTACAAACTGAAAAAAGTAAAACACAACACTTCTTGCTTTCTTTGTAAAATGCCAAAACCTACAACCAAACCTTTTACTCCATTCTTCATTCCCGCTGTCAGCGGGAAAATACAACTCAGTGTTTAAAGGTTTGTCTTTGGAAATTTGACTGAAACATGTTTTCTGTTAAATCCTCCAGAAGTGACTAAAATTACACTTAATCATTTTCCTCTGACACAAATAAAAACAGAAGCCCACTGATGTTATAGTATGAAGCGTATTTGGCAGATGAGGCTATTTGGTGAAACATGCGTCATCAGCAGCCATCCCTCGATCCTGTCTGCTCCGTTTGCACAAGCCCAGAAAAAAAAATTACTGTGTGTTTGTCGTGCCAGAAGGTTCCAAAAGAGAAAGTGAAACAGCTTGGGTTTGGTCATGCTCATCCGATTTGAGTCTGTTCAAATCGCTCAGTCATGTTGCAGACTGTCTCCATTTGATCCTCGAATGTCTGAGGTCACGCAGGTGATTTCAGGTCAGTGACGAAAACATCCCGAGTCTCCAGGTGACTGTGCTGTGGCCAAACTGACCATGAGGAAATGTCACTGTTTGTTGTTGGTTTAATCCTACGGGATATCAAACTGCAGGTTGCTTGTGTTCTGTTACAGTTGAGTTAAATCTGTTTTTACCAATCGAGCATTTGGTGACTTTTATGGACTCGACATCACTGAGGTTATTCCATCAGGGACACCACAACAGGCATTTCCTAAAAGGATCCATGTACCACTGAGAGTTCTAATTCTGAAAAACTTCCAGGGAAACAAAGGTGATTCCGGTTCCCATTAGAATTTGAAGAAGAAAACTTACATACGAAAGGACAATTGCCATTACCTGTCTGTTCCTTACTGTCTCTGCTCCCCTGCTGACCACAGCCTTGATCTTACTACCTGGGTGTCACTCCTTTGTCCTATTGGTCCTTTGTTTCTGACATTGTCTGTGAGCCAACCCTTCCCGCTGCTGAGTTCACACTCCTGTGTAAGACAGTTCAAAGACTAACTAATACACAGCCACTACACTATCCATTCATGAACTGTCTGGAGACAGGGTATATCTGTCCTCTGACCGAGCAGTCTCCATCAGTCTCTGGTATCTGTCCCACTCTGTGTCGGTAGGCTCACCATGACCTGGAACTTCAATAAACTTGCACCACCTCAGCAAACTTGGAACTAGACTCGGATTGTTTTTTCCACAAATTGTACCTACAGCGGTGCAGCGTATGTCATCTACACCAGCAGACACCAGGGCGTCAGGTCCTGGTCACAATCCAGTTTGGTGTTGATGACGGTGCACGGAGCCCCACTGATGGTCAGCTCTTGCTTGGACTCCACCTGGTAACGGAGGTTAGACAGGCCTCCCTGCTGATCCACCTTAAACTGCTCCTACGGGAGGTGGGATGGAGGGGGAGGAAGGATGGAGGGAAGAGGGGGAGGGATATCTGGCTTTTAGGTTTGGTTGTGTGTTAACACTGGAGGTTTTTATTGTTATTGTTTTACTGTAGATTGATATTTTGCAGTGAAACATTTTGAGATTAAGATTAGAAGTAACTGTGTTTATTTTAATAAACATCCACCGGCTGATAGAACAAGGCATTCCTGTTATTCTGTTTGTCCACAGGACATGTCTCGTTGAGGACATCGTGGACATTTTCCAGTCATTTGTTTATTTGTGACATTTGGCTTGGAACAGACTACAGTCTGTGAATTAGTTTCCTTCACTTTAAAATCCTCAGCACACTGACATGTGGAGTTCTCCGGTTGTCTCCATGTTTCATTTCTTCATATCTATTTATTCTTTTCGGATGATTCAAGAGGAACCGTGTGAGGAACAGTGTGAACCACACACAGAGGGGAACATCTTTCTATCATTTATCATATTAAACCATGACATGGGTTATTGATTGTTCATCAGTGTAACCAGCAGACCTACCTGTACATCTTTGCTTACTTATACAGATTTTTGGTGCTGAATTTAACATGTGATTTTAAAGATACCAATTGCAGCCATAATCTCCTCCTGTATGAGGATGAGTATTTTATATATTCATACAGAAACCTGTGTTTGTACCTCTTTCTGAGCTGCCACCCTCGTCTTGTCCCTCTTCCTCCAGGCCGGGTCGTGGATGTGATGGAAGGTCTTATATCCTGTCGTGATTCCACTTGGCCTGAACAGCTGCAAATAAAAACAAACGACCAAGAGTTCAAACAACTTACTTTTTACAGAATTGTCTTTTACAGAAAATGACCAAAACCTTATGAAGAAACTAGTTTGCAAACGTATCTATAATCATATAGAAACAACATGTTTATTTACTAGACTGTCTAAACTCTGGTTTCCAAATAAATTATTCTTTGGTGCAAATGTTTTAGATGTAGGTGATAATTTTTACTCCTTTGACTTTTTATGATTTGTTCATAATGTGTTTTATAGCAAATCACAAAGCAGATGAGCAGCTGTTGTCTTACAGGTAAAGTCAGGTCAGGACAGTTCAGTGTCTAATTGCACTGTTTGGTCTTTTACCTGTAGTTTAGCTTTTCTCAGTCGTCTGTAGAACTCGTCGTCTTCTCTGCCCCAACCCCAGAACCGGTTTGACATCCCGTTACACTAAAAACAACAAAAAGGAGACAATGAAAACTTCCATCTTGTTCCTGTGGAAATCCAAAGGTTAATACTTCTCCTGCAGGAGTAAACAGTCACATCTAATCATACAGCTCCACCTGATGGACAAATCGCATCATTACATGTGTGAAGCTCCATTAAAAAAACCTCATGAGCGTGTGTTTGCATATAATGTATGTGAGGTTTTCAATGTGTGTAAACGTGCTAAAACAAGATGACAGGCGTTTTTCCTGGAGCCAGACATTGACTGAACGTCAGTCACTACACACTCCAAAACTCCAAAACTATAGACAACAATGATCTTAAACATGCATGTCAGCATCGCCATGGTGCATCCCATATCTAACGCACAGAGTCACAGCTCAGTACCATTTGGTAATGCTTCTTGGTGAGCAGCAGGATTCCTCCTACATAGGTCTTGTAGTGGTAAAGTGGGTGCAGCTCAGGTGAGGCCACATGGAAGGGTCCATCCTCAGGGAAACTGTAGTCCAGAGCATCATTCAGGGGCAGAAGGTCCACGTCGTGCATCGCCAGATAGTCTGTGTCATTCCCGCTCTCCAGGTAACCCACATTGATGAGGGACGCTCGATTAAACCTGGAAAAGAACAGGATGAGAAACACTGTAACCTCTGGGCACCTCGGAATTCCGTCAGGTGGTTAACTTCCTGTGGGAAACGTTCTCACCTGTAGTGATCCACCTGGTTAATAATGAGGATTGTGTGACGGATCTTCTTCTTGTTGAGGAACATGTGCATGAAGGGAACAAACACTAGCAGCTCCTCAAAGCGCTCTCTGAAGGGGATGATGAGGGCCAGCTTGTGAGGACCCCAGGAGGGGTCGTCCACTGCAGACGGCCGACTGTCAACGTTGCAGGGAGGTGGCGGCGGCTGCTGCTGCTTCTGGGAGAGGCGAATGTCCTGGTGCACGGAGGAGGACATGTCTCCTGAACAGCTGAGCTGCAGCCACAGCAGAGACACCAGCACCAGCACCATGCAGAGGCCAAACAGCTTGTAGATTGTACATTTACCTGACAGAAACCTGAGGACACACAGAACCAACAGTGTGAACAGACAAAATGACACGTCAGTGCACAGAAAGATACATGAGCTAATATTTGCTATGTAGCCACAGCCAAAATGAGTAAGGTGAATTATAACGATTATTCCAATGACATTTGGGGGGTTTAGCATAAGGACCCCCGGATGTCCCCCGACCACAGGTTAGGAACCAGAGTGTGAATCGACTCCCTGCTTGGACTTGTTCTTACATACTTTTTAAAAAATAGCAATAGTTTGATTTTTTTTATAAACCCATTTTACACCAAGTATTAACAGAATTAAACAACAAAAACTCTCACTGTCTTCACCAACGCCTGATTTCACTCCAGTTAGAAGGATTAACACATGGACAGAGGAGCTGCTGTTGTTCTCCACAGATATAAGACATGTTTGCAGTAATTTCCAGTGTTTCAGTTGTGTACATACGCACATAAATTATGCAGGGAGTCACAGTGACTTAGGTGACCAGCTAAACTTGTTTATAAATAAATGTAATTAAGAATTATTGAATGTGATGTTTTTTCTTTATTTGCCAAATTAATATGTTGCTTAATGTCTCCTGTCTCCTACAGCTGGACCCAGAGGTTTATGTACTTAAATACTTAAATTAAATATTTTCCCGTCAGGAATCAATCAACAACATGACAACAGTCTGACAGACAGAGGTCTGATGTGAAGTCAAGTCAGTTTTGGGATGGACCCTGACGGGGACCGCGGACCACAGGTTGGAGACCACATGTCAATAAACAGCGTTGTTCTGATTTGCGCTAACAGAGAAAATAAACAAACAGGAACTCACCTCCTCTCCTCTTTAAAGTAGAGCACAGGTTTCCTTCTTGATGAATACATCATCTTCACAGACCACCACAACCACCCGCAGACGAGCTGACGTTGTCCGGGGACAGGAGGGACACAGCCCGGCGGTCACTTCCAGTGTCTCCCGCTGCTCCGTGGACTCGGAGCCAGAACCGTCCCCCGAGCTAACTCCCTGCTAACCGAACACCGCGGCCCGCTTCCCCGACATCTGAACATCTGCTCGCTGAAAATAAATAAGAGACAACGAGTGGAGCCGGGTTCAATGTGTCTCCGTGTCCGTCCCTCAGGACTGCGTCTGTCCCGTCCACCGTTACCGTCCACGTAGCATGTAGCGGTTCACACTCGGCGCCGCTCCGGGTCCAAACGGCTTCATTCTGTTTACCGAGCCCGTCCGACACCGCCAGTCCGGTACCGACTCCAACCCGCGACAACTGAGCGGAACAGACGAGAAGACGGAACCGGACAAAGAGAGATTTCACTGTTATTTCACAGAGAAGAAAAAAAAAAATAATCAAAATTCCGACTGTTACACGGTGCAACCAGAGTGAGAGTCCGGAGGGAACCAGAGCAGATACGAATAAAGGTTCCTAATTCCGTTTCTTCTCATTAAAGGAACAGTACACAAGTAAAATCTTTTGTCAACAATAAACCACGTATTTCTCCGTTACATACACACCATGCTTCAAGTAATTGCGTACATTTACTCATGTTCTATACATTAAAAGACACTGTTTTAACGCCACAGTACTTTAAGAGAAATATTTTTATTTTACTGCAGAAAAAAGAAAACTCAAAAACTAAAGAGTTTTTACAATGCCTCACTGTCAATGGGTTACAGTGTTTTATTGATCATTTGAATATCTGACAAATAATTGTTTAATTGGACATGTCTTTGTAAATACTTGGAACTCTGGATAATTTAACTGGCACTATAATTTAAAAAATCGAGGTATCATTCTTATGAAATATCTAATAAGAATCTGGGTCTGAATTATTTTGTCTTCAGCATTTAAATTATATCAAGTTTTATTTTTTCTTTAGAAGTTAGTTATTTACCAGAAAAAACAACAACATTCCATTAAATTAAATGTGACAAAACTTTGAGCACAACTTTTCTGACAGCTTTTACATGGACAGAATAAAAATAATTCCAGCTGCTGTTCGACCTAAAACCTTTGTCACTAATTCAAAGCCTAGGCCCAGAGACATTTCACTGTTTGACACAAAACACCAGAGAATAAAAAGTTCAATGAGACAGAAAATGTTTTAATTCTCTTTTATCACTGAAATGACTCGTTCTTCCAGGAGATGCTGCTGGAGCTTCAAACCACAGTTTCTTCATGTGTGGCATTTAATCAACATGGAGGCTGACAAAGTTCAGCATTAACTTCTTTAATGTAAGATTTTCTTTACAGTGAATATGTTTCAGAAAATTTTGACTTGACCCTAAAGAGTTAACAGACGCCTCAAGGTGCCAAATGATGAATGATTCCAGAGGATTCAGATTATTTCAGCACTCAACCAGATGAGCAGAAAGGTACATTCAGTCTAAACTGTGGAAAATGCTTGATTGCTCAAATGAACACAAGATATTAAAAACAAAAAACTCTATCGGCAGAATCTTGCTGATCCAGTCTGAACAAAAGACAATAAAAACAGAGCAGTGACGTGAGCTCCACCTCAACCGTTTCTGCATCATATCAGCTGATTTCTTCAGCCAAATGATCAAATGAACCAAGTATGAGTTTGGGTTTCATGTTCACTGAAATGCATGTAAATGATGAATCCATGTGTCACACCTCTGAACAGGCAGAAACTGCTTTTAGCTTTAGTTTGTGCTGCTGTAGAATCAGGATCAATAATCAATAAATCGTGACGTTTTCACATTGTCTGATTCAGACCCGTTCTGCTAAACCTCATCCTGCACAGGAGCTGATTTACTGAGAATGTTTTATTATATGGCGCATAGTTTACATGTAACGTATAAACCCAAGGTCCAATCCTCATTGCTAATTTTATTATCAACTGTCAAACTATGCAATTTAATCTGATTGGAAATAGCGTCACTGCTCAGGCGCCAATAAGCAAATAAACAATGTCAAATTGACATTTCACATAAAACTGATTTTCTTTCCAACATTTCTAGTGGCCAGTAACATATCAAATACCTGCAGTGAGTAATGTGAATGAAAGAGCAAATGAATAATTAGAACATCAGACAAAGCTTCATCCAACTCAACCTGTGTAATAAATACATTGACAGGTGCCCTGAAAGTCTCCTGCGCGTAGGGTGTTAAAGGAAACAACTAAACACACAAAAAATATTGTGATGGTGAACACGTTTCAATCAAAATCACGCCACTGGATTTTTTTTGCGTCACATCCTCAGCAATTCTTCTCCATCCAAGGCGGCTGCCAACGCCACTCAGTACTGCATCAATCAGTAGAGGTCTCACACACACACACACACACACACACTCACAATCACACTCTCACACACACACTTCTCCAGGACAAAGGTTACACCAGCTTCTTAGCCTCGAAGAAGCTCTTGAGGTGTCTCATCTGCCAGATGCCGATGGCCACCAGGATGAGCGTCTGGACGATGGACCACCAGAGGACTCGCTGGTTGGTGCTCTCACTGGTCTGACGGAAACGCTCCTCGCGGTACTGAGGAGACACAGGCAGAGAGCAGGCAGTGGACAGAGTGAGGTCATTACGGTTAAAGCCTTGTGGTCAAATCATACAAGCAGTGACGACACAGACTCACTGTGACTGACCCACTGAAGCTGCTTGAAGGAAATAAACAGCTGAATGCAACAAACTAACGCATCAGTAATAAAAAGTTTAAAGACTTTGTATTTACAGCTAAATGAGAAATTCTGCTGACTCAGATCTGATTCAGCAGCCACATGAAGGAATACACGAATACATACATCTGAGATTTAAAACTCACCGCTGCTGCTACATTTGCTCACATTGCTGTCAGCACCACCAATAGAACCTGATCATTTTTAAAACCCTGAGGTTGTGTTTAACATTTAAAACTCCAGGTTCAGATGAACAGAACCTTCTTGTTTAGTAAACGTTAACACAGTAACACTTCCTGTCAGTAACAGTTCAACTAGTTGTGCATAAATAAAAGCTTTGGCGTCTTCCTCCCACAGTGTGACCCTAGTTTAAGTGTCGATCAAACACATGCTCTGTAAAACAATCATCATGTCATGAATAAACAGACTGATAAACAGATGGTGGTGACTGACCCTCTGGTAGTTCTGCTCCTTCTGGATCTGGTCCACTTGTTCCACCAGCTGTCGGACTCTTAGCTGGAGCTCAGTCAGTTTGTCTTTAGCGGCAATTTCGGCATAGTTGTTGGCGTGTTCGCCAACTTGGATGTCCAGATGAACCCGCTGCAACACAACACTCAACAATTCAGGTCTCATGTGAACAATGGCCACCATTCAAATGACAACAATGAAAGTATGGGGAAGAGGGAAATTGAGTCAAAGGGGAGGAACAGCACCCAGAGGTGACTGTGCTTTAATGTGAACCAAGTTTGTTGTAAAGACAAGAGATAAATAGATAAATAAGTGATAACTGATGAGCCATGTCCAGGACAAGACATTGACAGTGATCACAGTTAAAGGTTAGAGGCATTAAGTTATAACCCTTTGGTCTTCTCACCAGCATGCCTCCAGCAAACAGGGAGAACTTTGAGGAGTTGGAGTGCAGACAAATCTGATGTTCTCCAGGTGTGTGCGACGTGAAGGTGAATCTTCCCTCTGAGCCATACTGACGAGACAGAATCACCTGCAGAAAACAAACAAACCTGTTAAAGCCTGGTGGCTGAGGACAGACTTTTCTCCCAATGTTCTCCTTGGCTCTTCCTAGTCACCTTGTCATCAGGATCTTTGACTTCCACAAACATTCCCAGACCCTGAGTGGCTGGCAGGTACTCCTCCCGCTGCTTATCATACAGCTGAGTGCGATAGTTTCCTGCAGACAGACAGATACAGGAGTGTAAATGAACTGATATGCAGTGACATGAGAGCTAACAACCTATTCATAAAGATGTAGGAAAAACAAGTTTGTTCGAGTTGAGATGATTTATTCACGGTTTCTGCCAAACTCAAGGACACTTTTCTGTCCTAGATTTAATGCATTTGTCAGGAGTCTACAATGATAACCATGACCCATGTTATAAGAAGAAAGACACAGATACTGAGATTACATCTTATTTTAGAGGAAGATCTAAAAGTTATCGATTAGAGTTGGGTTTTAACATTGTGAAACGAACCGGGTCTTAAATGGGTCAATAACGAGGCCTGAGCTGCTGCTAATATATAATTAGAAACGCACGGTCCGTTTACCCAGAGAGTTTGTGTATATATCAGGCTGTAAACAGAGTCAAAATCCGGACATATCGCAGTTTGACAATTCATAGACAGATGGACTTTAGCTCAGTTAGCCGATTAGCTGAAAGTTGGTAAGCTAGCGGCTAGCATTGGACACGTCTTTCCCACCGGGGGCACTCACCGATAATCATCGTCTCGTCCGGGATTTCCTCTATAAAACATTTCTTCTCCGTCTCTCCGATATGAAAGTACAGAGAAGAGACGAGGCTGTAGAAAACGTTCAGGAGTAAAACAGACAAAACACACGGCCGCATCCTGACAGACACCATCTTCACACCGGAAGACACGCCACTGCGCCTGCGCGGTCACAGCAGTGCCACGTAATCCCTCGTCCGAGAGTGGCCAATCAACGCGGCATATGCGAATGCTGGTCATTGTAGTTTTTGTAGATAAACACCGCACCGGTTTAATGCAAGAGAGAAGAAGAAGCACTTCCTGCAAGCTGTTTCCATGGTAATCAAACATGGCGCCTGGTGAGAAACACTTTTGTAGTAAACACAGAAATTAGCAAATACATTCGTCAATAAGCAGACTCGTTGATAAACATCGTTACTTTAACGATAAAACGTACGTCACCGCAACATATATTTAAAACTATTTAATTTATCGTGAAAGTGCGGAGGAGACAGAAAGATCAATTCACCCTCCTGTTAAATTAGCCGTTAGCTCATCGAATAACAAGCTCAGTGCTACTACGGCTAAACAAGGATAAGACTTTTACTACTGTTGCCACTACGTGTACCAATTGTACTATTGTTTATGGTATTGTTGCTGCTACTACTACTACTACTACTGCTGCTGCAGCTGCTTGTACTAGTGAACTGGTCAGGTATCAGAGATGGATCGATTCCTTGATGCTGATGGCGGATCAACAAGCTCTGTTCTCTGATTATCAGTGAAAGATGAATTCACCTCTGACATTTGAACTTTGCTCCATTTTCTCTGCAGGAAACCAACCAATCGTATCCTTCACAGGGAACTGGTACAGAGTTTGTCTCCTCTCTGTGTGTCTTCTGTCCTTGACTCTGTCCTCCTCAGCTCTCGTCCACCCCTCTGCAGGTCCTCTTCCACCTGAACACCTGGTACTTTGCTGCCTTCTACCTGGCTGAGATTCTCATGTTCATCTACAAAGGTATGTTTAACGTGTGGACATTGTCCCCACGTGTCTGTGAGGTGAATCCGTCTTCACCTGGAGATTGAACCACCCTGCGTTGTATTGACACAAGACACCAACTCCTGTGTTACAGATTGTTTATCAGGGCTTTGATTGGGGGTAGAGACCTGGTTATTTGTGTGCAGTTCTGTACATGTTCCAGGTGTTAAAAATAAAAATTTCTTCCAAATATATGTAGTTTTTATTTATCAGTGAACAGAGTCAGTATTAACTGATCTCACTCCGTTTATCTGCCCAGTCTCTAATGTTCAGTTTGTGTCTCCATGTCTCTGGGGACCAGATCATTTGTAGCAGGTCTCATTGTCCTGTAACCTCTGATGAGACTGGTGATGATGATGAAGACTATAAAGTGACTGAGACTTGTGGACAGAGCAGTTCACGGTGAAGAAGTGTGTGTTTCCACTCTGTGTCAGCTGAGGTCTTTTGACAAACACACGCATTCTTCACTCCTCAGTGGCTCTTCTTCCACCTTAAATCCTACCTCTCCACTCGCAAAAAGTTTTTTTTTTTTACTACAGACATGTTCTTTACAAACATCACTGCTTGCAAAATACATTTTATTCAATATAAAAATAAACTGATATATAATACATAAAAATAAAGTGGTGCAGGTAAACAAAGTACATAGCATGTAGTGAAAGACCAGGACAGCCCTCACATGTGACCCCTGTCATAGGTCATACTGACATAATTACCACAGATTGTTTCAAAGCTCAAATTAAACTCAGATTGAAATTCAAAGTTTGTTTTCATTTTCCAAGTTCTTCCTTGGTTGGTTGTGTTTGTGCAGGGATTTCCCTCCCGTACCCGACAGATAACCTTGTGCTAGATGTGGTGCTGCTGGTCATATTCCTCGCTCTAGAGACGCTCAGGATCTTTTATGGTGAGTCAAACACCCAATTCTATTATGAATAATCAAATCATCTGCACCTAAATCTATGGTAATAAACATTATTATGATGGTCTTTGTAAAAGTTTGTTCATTTATGTTTCCACTTGGTTTCTCCACTGCTTTGTTGCCACCAAGTGGACAATCCTGAAAGTCCAGGACATAACGTAGACATTTTAACCCAAGTTTTTAACCCAACAGCTGCAGTGTTTTAACTATTTTCATTATTCATTAATCTGATAAACTCTCAATAAATCTCTACATTATAGACATGGCTTTGGACTAGGCACCAGAAGTATTTCTTCTTATGTAATTAAACCTGTGATGAACAAGTCATCTGTTGATCAGGTTGTAAACAAACTCATTATTTTTTTCTTTCTAAAAAGCTGAAGTCTGTTGATGATGGAATTATGGCTGCGCTGAGTTGGAATTCTGTGTGTCGGCAGAACAGCGCTGTGATAGAAATCCACATTGTGTCAATGTCTTGGTCCAGGTTGTAAGGGGAACCTGTGCGAGCGCTCTCTGGCTTTGTGTGTGTCACTCTTGATCCTGTTTCCTTGCACGGCGCTAGCTGTTTACTACCTGCTGCTGCAGACCTTCGTCCTGCGGCTGGAGTTCATCCTCAGCGCCATCCTCCTTTGCTTTTACAGCCTGGAGCTGCTGCTCGGACTCCTCTCTTTATCTGCCTTCTCCAGGTGACCTCATTCTGTCAATTCAGTCCTGATCCTCTGATGTTCATTTAAAGCTTTTTGTTGTTCTTCTGCATCTCAAATCATCCAAGTTGATATGTGTCCATACTTTCTACTTCCTTTAGGTCCAAAGTGTACTGAAGAAGAAACTCTGTGTTTACCTGTAAGACACAAGACGAGGATCAGTGGTCGACTGTTACTATAAAATATTCATTCACTCGGGGTGAAATTTGACATAAATCATTTTTCCTGTTGGTTTTGTACAGATTGTGACTGTAAATAAAGTCTGGTTCTTTACAGATTTTTCATGGGTCAATGTAAATATATAAGTCCAATCAGCTGGAGCATATGATTTACATTGGTCCTGTAACATAAACATTACATTGACAGACGTTCAGAGAGAGATGAGTGTGAACAGGGAAAATGCAGCTCGACATTTTGGACACAATGTGTGTTATTGTCCTGTTTCTACACACTAAGATGTTCGTCAGTGTCTTGTCTCAGGTGTAGCTTCGTGCCAGTGTAGTGGAGCTGTAATACTAATGTACCTCCATCACAAGCGTGCGTTTAAACAGTACTAAATAACTGAATGCTGATCAGTGTACTTCTACACTGTTGTACTGTTTACTCAACTAAATTATCTGTGTACTTCTGCCACCACTGACAAGCAGCAGAGTAAGTAAGTAAGTAAAAATTATTTATATATTAGTTTTCACAGACAAAATCATCACAAAGTGCTTTACAGTGGCAGAATACAGATACCAACAGAAGAGCTGTGTTACCAGGAGTGGGTTTGGCAAGTGAAGATGGCAACCATGAAGAGACAGCGGGCAATGGGCCACCAGGCGATCCACATGTTGGTGCTGTGTCTGACGTCATTGAAATATTTGTGTCTCATCTGAGAATCAACAACAGGAAGAGAATCTGATCTCTCTAAACCTAAACATCAGAAAACATTTCAAATATGAAGTCAGCACAATGGTCAGAAATAGCAGCTCATATGATACATATACTTTTTAACTTTTTACTGTATCTATGGTAGCAAATGTAGGTCATGGTTTCAGTTCAGATTCATTTCAAATTTGGGATCTATCTATCTATCTATGTTAAAGGTAAAGATGTATATATTTATAGCTGATAAGTGACTGACCCTCTGATAGTTCTGCTCCTTCCGGATCTGTTGGACCAGATCAGTCAGCTGTCGCACTCGGAGCTGCAGCTCTGTCAGTCTCTGATCAGCAGCCACTGCTGTGCTGTTGTTAGCGTCTTTGTCCAGTTTAATATCCAGGAAAAGCATCTAGGTCAAAGTCAAAGATTAATGTCAAAGATTTAATGTCAAATATTTTCTCATGTGTTCAAAGATGGAAATCTAAGAAAATCACCTATTTTGGAAAATCTTTTGATCTAAACGATAACGTTCTTGTTTTGTGTACATTACTCCATTTAGCCTCATTCTGTTGATTTGTGTATACTGTTGCTAAAATCCTTTGTTTATTTGATTATTGTTGTTTTGCTCACCTTCATGTCTCCATCATCAGCAGACTGGGTTGGTCTGGAGGAGACGGGGCTCAGACAGATCTGGTGTACTCCTGGTTTACTCGATGTGAAATAGAACTTTCCTTCTGGACCAAAGAGCTGAGACCAAACAAGCTGGAGGACACAGAAACAGTGAAGATGATGATGACGAAGAAGATGTTTTGGTTGCCTCATCACATCAGATGAGAAAAAGGAACATTTTAAGGACAATCATCATATTAGTGATAACAATCAGCTGGTTATGAGAACGAGGATGAACCTTGTCGTCAGGATCTTTGACGACGACTCCTATCCTGATGTCCAGAGTGTCCCTCATCCTGAAGTGACCTGACAACACGCCAGACACACAAAACAACTGGCAACTGACAACTTCAAGCGTCCCTGTGCATATTCATGTCTTATACACTTGCAATACTACTAATTCACACACACCCACTCACACACACACGTATAAACGGGAGTAACTTTAGCGCTGTTAGCATTTTAGCATCATGACCCGTGTTCTCTCTGTCCGAAGACTCACCGACAATCATCGTGTCTTCCGGGATTTCCTCTAGGAAACATGTCTGGTCGGACTCTGCCACGGGGAAATACAACGAGGAAACGAACCCAGAGAAAAGACTCAGCAATAAAACTGTCAACAAACACGGCTGCTTCCGGACAGGCGCCATTTTCCCCGCTGCTAGTGCGTCTGCGCAGAGTCGCAGGTTGATGGGAGTTGTAGTTCACAATTGACCTAACGCTATCTATCTATCTATCTATCTATCTATCTATCTATCTATCTATCTATCTGTCTGTCTGTCTGTCTGTCTGTCTGTCCTTTAAAGTCCTGTCCCTGCACTGCCCCCCATGTCCATCAGAACAAACATTAGCATGCTAACATCACGTAGCATGTATCAGTACAGCTCCACTCTTTTTCAATAATAGATTTTAAAAAATACAAGTTAATCAATCAAATTATGTGTATGATTGCACTTTGGACACTGAAGACAGGCTGTTTCCTGATTCTTCTTTATGCTAAGCTAAGCTAAGCAATGCTAACTACTCCCAGCTATGTACTGACTACACAGACAGGAAGTTAACGCGTTTCCATGTTTTAAATGTAGTTTAAAGAAATGTTGACTTTGAAGGATAAAATGTGACAGTGACAGCTGAAATGTGAGCAGAGAAACTCAACATGACTCATCCTGTAAAAGCTTCCGACACAAACTTTGTTCCTCACACTTTGTTTTTGCATATGTTCCATATACATAAACTTTGGGGGGAAAGTTTCTTCCCTAAGTCGTCTCTAATCTGAGGTGACTAATTTAACAGGAAGTGAACAGGCAGAATGTGACTGGCGGCGTTGAAAAGAGGATAAAGAAGCAGCGTTGAGCCTGGGCCATCAGCACCGCTCCTCCTGACCCGCGGGGCATTTGTTCTGCTTGTCAAAGTCTCCGTCCAATTGGGTGAAGCTCGTATTAAAGAGATCAGTGTATTTGCATGTTTCCGCCATGGCGGCCCCGCTCGTTTCTCTTTGTGAATATAAAGTAGACAGAAGTTAAAGCTGAGAGGTTTCATTACTGAGTCTATCGCAGCCGTGCAGATCCCGCTACACAAATTAAATTGTGCCACTTTGTTGAACACCGACCTCTGTTCCTAACAGAAGCCTCATCTGCACTGCGACCACACAACCCCAACACAAAGACACAAACCTCCAGCAACACACAACTCACTGGGTTTTACACAGTCTCCGACTTCAAATTCACCTGGTGACAAAACAAAAGACGCCGCGCACACACACACACACACATATTCCACAAGATATGGAAAACGAGCCCGAGCAGGAGAGAAACAGTGGTTTTCCTTCCAATAAAAGAGTCAAATAAAACATAGAAAATGTTGGACGTGTCAGTATGAGATGTTGTTAAATCTGTGTGCAGATGATAAAAACATTGATCACGAGCCTTATTTTGGGCCTTTGTCTGTACTCTTCAATAATCTATAAACATAGATATGAATAAATATAAAATACAGACACAGACACGTTCTCATGTGCATTCAGTTACATTAGTCTGTTAATGTATGGAATAATGTATGAAGAATGTGGGGAACAATGAAACAATCTACACAGATAATGATAGTAATCATCAGACAATGTAAAATGTGTAATGTATCATAGACCGTATACATTCCGTTGATATACTGTGTATTCTGCCTTTTTCAATGATGTGCTCACAGAAAATGAGTCAAACCTAAACAAACGCTTTACTAACATTTAGGATCTAATGGATTTGAATTAATGGTCTTCATGTAATATAAAGTGAAGTTCTGCAGGTCAGCCAGCAGATGTCAGTAAAACTCCATCAGTAGCAGCTCTGCACTGAGGAGACGAGCAGAAATTCTGGGAAACTGAGGACCAAAGAAAATGAAAGAGAGCAACTCGTACTGTCAAAGAGCCAAAGTCTCGTTTAACTTTTGACCTTTAACCTTTCACCTGTGAATGCACTTAAATAAAGTACTTAGTCACCTGAGACCTCAGGGGAGATATCTGACCAATCAGAGGGTCAATAAATCAGTACAATAACATGAAAGTAGCGGATAAATGAACTGTGAGATAAAATCTGATTGGCAGTCACGTCAATTAATAGAAAAACAAAAGAGTTAATGATCATCGTGCATGTCATTCTAACCCTATTATCTGAAGAAAAGTTTGACTGATCGCATCAAACGTTATTTTCCAAATGCATCTATTGAATCATAAATTATTATTATGCTGCAGAATGATCTGTAATATGTCTGCACTTCTTGTTTGTGAAGCGGCTGAGAGATGAAGCAGTAAATCAGAAGTGGAGGTGCCTAACGAGCGACAGAAGGCGGAGCTTCCAGAGACAGATGGATGGATGTGTCTCCTCTCTGCTCGGAGCTGTGATGACAGAGAGCAGAAAATGATGATTTACTAGGTGAGCGTTTATTCATGCCTTGTCCCAGTTGAATAAAGATCAAATTAGAGGTTTATGAGCTCGGCTGTCTATCCTGACATTTATATGAGCTCTGGGCTTTGCTCGCTGTGATTTATGTTTACAGCAGCCAAGGCAGGAAAAAATAAATTAAAAAAACAAAACAAATGAGGGAGCCTGAAATCATATTCTAATGCTCAGTCAACAGCAGGGGGAGGTGGTGAGGGATGGTGGAGGGCGAGGAGTCAGAGGTGAAGAGGATCTGAGAAGAACCAGAGCTTTACAGCAAAACCGTTTTTAAACTCCAGCATTGTTTTTTTTATCAGATGTATAATCTTATCAAAGTATCTCTTGATTAGAGATGACATCAAACACTGTGACATCATCAAAACTGTGTTGCTGTATTTTCTGTATTTTAACTCACACACTGGCTCAGCAACACTGCTGTGAAGTTTAGTGGTCAAAGCTGAAACTGCAGGTCATGTGAACTCAAATGATGCCAGTTGATAGCTGCAGCATCGTTAGCTTCTCTGAGACACTGCGCCACAGCGTAATATAGACGACTTTTGTAAACGATGACATTAACGTTCACATTCTCTTCCCGACTGGTTCTTTTGCTGTTTTGTGTCTATTGATTCAACAGAAAAAAATCCCGCTCTCTGCACCTCTCTGGGCTCTTGAGTAAGGCCCTTAACCCCAGCTGCTCCCCGGGAGCCTGAGCAGCCCACTGCTCAAACGTGTGTGATGGGTTAAAAGCAGAGGTCAAATTTCGTTGTGTAGTGTCCTGTGACAATGACCAATAAAACTGAAATTTCAAAAACAACAGCTGTTGAAAAATTTCTTTATCTCTTGCTGTTGTTTTCTTTCTTTGTTGGGATTTTTGTCTCGTTCATGTTTCATTCCATTGTTTTGTGCCATTGTAGTCAATTGTTGTCTCATTGTTGAGGTTTTGTCTCGTTGTGGTTGATTAGCTTGCAGTTGCTGTGATCCAATTGACTCTCAGTCTTTGAGAAACTCGGCCAGTGAAGTTGTGTTCCTGTGTGAGGTCATGTGATCTGCAGCCACTAGGTGGCAGTGAAGCACTATTATTCCACCTGTGGGCGAAAAATAGAGAAAAAAAGAGGTAGAAGAAGAGAAGGTGCAGGAGAATCGATAATGCACCTGATCAGTTTGATCAGTATTCCAAACCCTTGTTTGGAATATTCATGTTTTCCTGAGGCTTGTTGGTGCGGTCGATGTTTCATACGACACTGTGAACATGTTGAATCTGCTTTTCCTCCATCTGTCAGGTAAATGTACCTGATCAAACCACTTCAAACATTTTTATTTACCCGTTTATATGTTGTGAACACAAAATGTATTCACCTATAGATAAATGGAGGAAGATACACTAACTACTATAGTTAATAATTATGGAAACTTTTCTTCAACTAATATTTTGTAAATACATTAAGGTCTGTGACAAAACATTTGAAATGAATAATTATTAAAATAAAAATAAACACCAAGCTTTAAATATTTAAAATATTTTGTCTTAATTTCGTCGCTCGTGTACAATCTACGACTGTGCAATGACAATAAAGAGTCTTATTTAAATATGCAGCTCCACGGCAGCAGGTGGCGCTGTGAGTCAGTGCAACAGCACTGAACAACATTAACGCGCAGTTTAGTTAAAAATGAAATATAGGACATTTGATATCTAATCTTCTGGAAATCAAACTTAATTGCACTGAACAACTCTTCTGCGCTGTTTTTATTATCTACACAACATGTCAACTCAACAACAACACACACACACACACACACGTCCATCATCATGGTTTCAGTCAGTAATCCTGTTGTTTTCTTACCGTCAGAGTCTTTTTTGTTATGGAGTTAATACATCCTGAGAGGAACAGGTGTCTCTCACACAGGTGAGCTCTGCTCCAGGTGAAGTTGACATCAGACGATGATGGTGATGATGATGATGATGATGTCATCACACCAGTGGATCCATCAGCCGCTGAGTGTTTCCACTGTTTGTTGATTTGATCTGTAGGAAAAGACACAGTTCAGAGGAAGTGTTTTCGTCAGCAGTCGAGCTGCTGCTCGTTTTATTTCCATGTGAACTGAGTGAAACAGGTTGGGTTATGTTGACCTGTACAGGCTGCTGTAGGTCAGGGATGAAGGTTTCACATCAATAACATCAATAACCCTCTGTCAAACGTCAAGTCACAGATCGTCACAGTTATTCACCCTTCTTCCAGTAAGCAGCCGTTTTATTTCATTTTACTCCGTATTCTGTATTTGTCAGTGATTTAACGTCACAGAATTAAAGGTGAGACATTGATCCTGCTATTGTTTGAATGTTGTTGACGTTCAAGTTTAACGAACAGGAAACAAGAAAAAAAACCACTGGACATCTTAAATCCTACGGCATCTAAACGTTTGCACATTAAATTACCATAAATGTGTTCCATCATATTTTAATATCATCATTATATCATTGAAAAGACCGAAGCAATCAAAGCATTTGAAAAGACTCTACATTCATTTGAAAAGTTAATACAGAGAAGATGATTCAGCAGGTGAAGACAGGTAAAGTTCAGCTTATGTTTATTTCCACAGAACCACAGAGGGAGTTCAAATAAATCAAGGCCATTTCACCAAAAACAAACAAAATTAAATTAAAAATTAAAATACTGCGTTTCAACATGTTCACTCTGGAGAGGTATCACAGCAGCGCCCCCTGCAGATCCAACTGTGTCACCCCAGAACGAAAAACGTAAAATGAAGGAGACGTTGTTCAGGACGTCTCCTCGTTGGCTCAGGACTCAGGCTCTGAGCTGTGACCTCACAGACACAGACACAGACGTCTCTGTGTCGTCTGAACGTGGACAAACTGTCCCGTTAGCTCTCAGCCTTATCTGACTGGACACTACTCATAATTCTTCATCTCTGCCAGATGTTTAATTCATGTTCCTCTCGATGTGACACATGCAGCTTCGGTTCAGATCCGACAGAGAGCAGCTGCTAATGGGCTTTTCAGAGGAGGAGGATTAAAATAAGACTCGAGGAGGAAGAGACAATGAGCGAAGAGGAAGATTCACTGTGTTACAAAAAGAAAAGGATTCAGATTTTCACTCATTCACTGCTGTCAGAGAAAAACATTGCCTCAAATTGTACTTAGCCAACAAAAGATCAATCAGATGATCAGAAGTTACATTTGTTATTTTGCATAAAGATTGACAAATTTTCATTTGTATTTTCCTCATTTAATTTTGATTATATATATATATATATAAAATAAAGTGAAATCTAAAATATCAAATTGCAGTTGTTACATTAACATCTTATAAATCATTTGCAAAATATTTTAAATATAATATGTGTGTGCGTGTGTGGCCTCTCTAATACACACACACACATGCACACACACACACACATGCACATATGCACACACGCGCACACACACACAAACACGCACACACACACACACACACACTCCAGTCTTTGTCATAAGTGACATTTTCCACCACAGAATTTCTCTTTTCATGTGAAATCATTAAAGTGAAATGAGCCTCAAAGCTGCAGCTCCGTTCACATGAGTTTTGCTGACATCTCACTGAGAGTCTCCGGTTTTAAAGTTTAAACACAGACGTGTGCCGCTTCACTTCGCTGGCTGAATACTTCACAGAGAAACTTCACAGGAGACAGATGAAGGTGAGAGGCTGCTGCCTCCCAGATTAAACAGAAAGCATTAAACCCGAGTTAACGCCGACTCTCTGCCTCCTCCGCTCAGGTGTGATGGTTTTAATCTGAGGCCTGGATTATCTGATGGCTCTGCCTCTCCAGACACCTGGAGTCAAGTTTTCATCAGACAAGAACTTCTCATGTTCTTCACAAAGCAAAGAGGAAGAGAGAAGATCAGACTCTGCCCAAAGACAATGACATAAACAAGCTGTGGCCTTCAAAGAGCCTCTGTCATCTTCATCATCATCATCACTATCATCTTCACCATCATCACCATCACTATCATCTTCACCATCACCATCATCATCATCACTATCATCATCATCATCATCTTCACCATCATCATCATCATCACTATCATCTTCACCATCATCATCATCATCTTCACCACCATCATCATCATCACTATCATCTTCACCATCATCATCATCATCTTCACCATCATCATCATCACCATCATCATCATCATCACTATCATCTTCACCATCATCATCATCTTCACCATCATCATCATCATCTTCACCATCATCATCATCATCATCACCATCACTATCATCATCATCACCATCACTATCATCATCATCACCATCACCTTCACCATCATCATCATCGTCATCACTATCATCTTCACCATCATCACTGTCATCGTCATCATCATCATCACCACCATCATGATCATCATCACCATTGTCATCATTGCTGAAGAAACCGTCCACAGGAATTTCAGTTAACTGCTAAATGAATGAATGAAGACTACAACTCCCATCATCCCAAACAGTTGTGTCACAGCAACACACACTGTCTGTCGATGATAGAGAGACCCCTGGTGGTAGAAGATGACAGGTTGTGCCTTCATCTCCAGATGAAGTGAGGGAACATTTGGTTTGTGTGTGTTTTCATGCTCTTTGAGTCTGTAAAAACTGTGGTCTGCTCCTTTAAAGCAGCGGTTGGCTCGCCCTGCTCTCCTCTCTCTCCTCCATGAATAATACAAATCTGAGCTGAATTATTAATAAAGATTTTTGCACACAATCTGCAGAGGCCATTATCCTGATCTGTGATGGATCTCATTTAATTCTGACAGATTAGATGGATCCACACATCCTGGCGTCGCTGAGGAGCTCGGACCTGGTCCAGTGACAAAAGATAATCTGCTGTGGTCTCGATTAGCGCCGAGTGTAAAGGTTAGAAGAAATTTACCATATGAATGAGGCTGAGGTTTGCTTTCTGTGGCCGGAGCCTGGTGGAAATGTCACCTCCCCTGACGGAGGCATCGTCTCTGAGGAAGAGGAGGGGATGAAGAGCAGCCCCGCCCCCCCCTCCTCAGAGAGGGGATGCTTCGGGGGTGTGGCTGAATGAGAGCTCAGACCTCCACTTATCTCCTCAAAGCTAATCTTCAAGCAGATGTTCATAACTCTCAGCTCTTTCTGCTGTCAGGACCAGAGTCCTCCTGTTTCCTTCACACTGAACGAGGCTGTGGAATAAACACACAACTCCCCATCAGGTCTCACTCTTCGCTGAAGACGTTTCACCAGACAGAGCCAACTGTCAGTCGACAATCAGTCAGATCAGTGGTGGTTCGACAGTAAACACGGGGTGAAGCTGTGAGTGTGTCTGCTGGTTCTCACTGGATGAAAACATCTGCTCCACAGGTTGAACTGGGAGCGAGCCGACGTGCAGATGTTTCTGTTGACACGAGCTGCAGCGTCGGAGGATCAGTCAGAAAACCCGACCTGCAGCCGTGTGCGCTGCTATCAGAGGAAATCATCAGCCTTTAATAGTTTTTTAATGAGTTTGTGAAATGCACTCTGGCGACAGTCTAATAAAGGACGAGCTCTGCACAGAGACTCCGGCTGAATAATGTATAAGGGCAGAGGTAGCATTAATGAAAAGATGATGAGAGGCGTTCCTGGGAGAGAGGACGACAGGAAAGGTGCCAAGAAAAGTTGAAAGAGACGACCAATTAATCTTCAGGTGTTTACAGAAGGAATGAAACAAAGGAGGGATAAATGGCGACGGAGGCAAACTGGACCAGAGACTGAGATCTGTCCCAACGATTTTCATTCTCACTGTCAGAGGCCGGGACGTCAGAGACGCCTGCACTGAGCCAGGACACCGTGTCCGCGGGTTCCGTTTAATAAAGGAGTCAGGAAAGGAAACGAGGAGGTACAGGAGGAGGCTGGTGTGAAGGAGAAGTAACGAGAGACGGACGTCACAGGACGCAGGAAAAAAACACAAGAAAAGAAAAGATGACGCAGCAACGAGGAAATGAAACAGAGAAGATCCGAAGACAAGAAGGAGAAGGCAGGTACGACAAGGAGACAAGGAAACAAAGCTCAAAGGAAGGAATGAAGAGTGGAAGGAGAGGAAGGGAAGGAAGTAGGAGGTAGAGAAGGAGATGAGGAGATGGGAGAGGGAAGATGTGAGTTAAACCAGTTCGGCTGAGTCTTCGCTTCACCTCCTCTCTCTCTCTCTCTCTCTTTTTAGGGCAGCGATTAGACTCTAATGGAAGTGTTGTGCAAGAGGTCAGCAAGAGGTCAGCGAGTGAGGATTAACGTTGGGGTTATCGAGCCCAGGTCACTGTCATTTCCATAAAGTGCTGCTTCCTGCATGACTCGCTCCTTTAACACCTGCTCATTTATTCCTCCGCAGTCTGCCGCCAGGGGTCAGAGGTCACAGGCCGATAAGCCTCCCTGACCTCAGAGGTGGGCACTCAGCCTGGGGTCATCAGCCGCTGGACGGAAAATGACTGAGAGGACGAGGACGATGCATTGTGTCTTTTAATTGGTGCAGAAGGTCATCCTATAGATCAGCTGCCTCCTCCTGATTGGCTCCTGCTTCCCATGTGTCGACGGCTGCACCTGAATCAGCCTGTGATGTCAGGCGTCGTGTTGGTGGTGGAGACATGAAGGACGGGTCACTTCCTGAACAGTTACACAGCGAACAACGACACTTCTGTGTTTCAGAGGACACAGGCGTGAACAGGTCGGATTAGCACGATTAGCTTCATGCTAACGGCGAGCCGCTGCTCCTCAGCTGCTCTGGGATCAGACTCCAGCTGCTTGTGTTAATATCGTTCCCTCTGACTCGTCCTCCATCATTTCTGCTCGCTGTGGAAGAAGCAGTGGCCCCGGAGCCCAGGGGCCACGTCGCCATCTTTTATTATTTATGAATCTGATTAATAATCTGCTGCTGCTGCAGGAGAAGCTGAGAAGAGCCAGCAGCCAGAAGAAAAGCAGCATATTACTTCACTTCACCCTGAAGACGAGGAAACACTCATCTTATCAACTCGCTTAATGACACGCTGCAGCTCCACGTCTCACTGAGGCTCGGTCCAACGCTGAGGGTCCAACGCTGAGGGTCCAACGCTGAGGGTCCAACGCTGAAGGTCCAACACTGAAGGTCCAATGCTGAGGGTCCAACGCTGAGGGTCCAACGCTGAGGGTCCAATGCTGAGGGTCCAACGCTGAGGGTCCAACGCTGAGGGTCCAACGCTGAAGGTCCAACGCTGAAGGTCCAGATGACAACACTGAGATCTACAGAGAAATATCAGAGAGTGAATAAAGTTTCCTCAAACACACACACACACACACACACACACAGCTCCACAGCTGATTGTAATGGTAGGAGTTTGTCCAGCGAGCGACTGAAGGCTCCTTCATCACGTCAGAGCTGAGGACACTTGTGGACGGCCAAAGAGGCTGAAGGAGGAAACGACCAGATCGTCCTTCTCTCGCTGCTTCGATCTCGCCCTCAGTGATTCAGACCATCTGATGCATCTTCACCATCATGATGCTCGTCTCAGTCTGTGTCCTACTGACGTCCAGGTGACACCTGATCCACCCTGATTCATTAAAGCCAACGACTGATCAAAGCAGTCGAGGTCAGTGACCTGTTTGACCTCTGGCGTTCGACTGGGCTCAGGTGAACAACAGAGGGCACAGCGCCCTCTAGGTGACTTCCAGTTACTGTGAGTGCAACAGCATGAACAGGAAGTGAACAGAATGTAGCATGGTTAGAAACTTCTCTCAGTTATTAGTTGTTTTTACATTTAGGTTCAGACTTTCATGGATGAACTGTGTTTACCTGTAGCGCCACCATCAGGACAAAACTTGTGCAGTCAGAGTTGATGTTGTTAGAAGCCTCTTCCTCCTCCATCGTTTTCTTCTCTCTACCCCACCTCATCTTCTATTTCTTTATTCACTTTGCCCCCCCCCCTCGTGTCGGGTCATTTTTCATACGTTGTCATCTGCAGGTCGTCTCACCTGAGCAGTCTCTCTCTCTCTCTCTCTCTCTCTCTCTCTCTCGCTGCTGAAGATCTATGAGCCCTGGATTTCATATTTTCAGCTTATTTACCTCGTCGTTTGTTTTCATTTTTTTCGCTGATGTGGGTCATTTGACAGTTTGGAGTAGTTTTCAAACCTCTGCCACACACGCACACACACACACACACACACACACACACTCATACATTACAGCTCTGTGCGTTTCCCCCTCGCAGCTGCAGAGACGGTGGAAATATGTTTCTGCTACGTGCTGATTTACAGTCAGCTGCTGGCGGAGGCTCGTAGATGTTTGTTTCCTCGCAGCCGCCTCCAGTCAGACGCCGTCTGTTGGTTCAGAAGCTCTCGCACCCTCGTATGGAGAATTCCACACAGATATGGTTCAGAGAGACGATTGGCTGCAGCTGCGTCATGTGATTTGTCACAAGTTGATTAAAAAACAGTTGAGCATCAGAAAAGTTGTGTTTTTGAGTGTAACTGGTCACCAGCAGTAAACAACAGTAACAACAGATGCATGAAGATGCATCTGAACCAATGGGGCTTTAATTTACACCTGATGGCAGAGCGGTGAGAGGCAGAGTGAGTTATGGGTGAGGGAGAATAAGCTGCGCTGATCTTTATGCTCTGTTATCATTCATCCTTCTCTCTGGCTCTCAGCGTCTTTACGACGCAGGCGGCGTGGTTTGTAAAGTCGCTCTCTCCGGGACGCCGCAGTAAAACGCTCACACGCCGCCTGTGACGAACGGCAGCAGTGAGAAGATGAGGAGCATCAGTGTGAACAGCTCCACATCAGCGCTCACGGCCAGAGGTTCGACGCCCTGTCAGCTGAAAACTGTGGTCAAACTATCAGCGAGGTCAGAGGAGAATAAAACACAGCCAGCTGAAGGAGCCAGGGACATGGTCTGATCAATATGACCGCGTGTCTGAGATCTGCTGTGTCAGCGAAGTCAACAGACCAAATGATCCAACCCCTTTTTATCAAACTTATTTCATCTGATGTCAGATGTCAACATCACAAAGAATCAATCACAATCAACCTGAACGAGCACACACATGACAACATGGTGCGTGATAAGGTCCTGGTTCATACGTTTAAAAATATGTGTATGCTGCATAAAAATGTCCCTCCATCATTGTGTTATAGGGTTATAATTATATTAATTAGGTTGATTAGTTTCTACAAAGTCAGAAGTTAAAATGGTTACAATTCTTACAACATCATCATCGTGTACTGTAACAACTACAATAACTGACATGGATCCAACTTGGAGAAATGATGATGTCATCTGGGGTTAAACACAGGAAACACCAGGTGGTTTGTATAAAATCAGTCTGCTGACGTCACACGGCATCAACCCCAAGTTTCACACATGATCCGAAGTCGCTTCGTCTAATTTCTAACAATTAAGAGGAAGTTTGTTTAACGCTAGAGAAATTTAAAATGAGTCTCAGTGTCGGAGAGAGAGAAAGGAAGCGTCCGCTGAGGCTTCATATCAGGAACCATCTGGACGGGACTCTGGCTGATTCCCTGCAGGCTCCTCATATGAAACTTTAATTAACGTGGAGAATGTGTGATCACGCTGCTGTGAATCAGAGGCCTCAGTGGCTGAAGCAGGCTGCCTGTCAACAGCAGCTTCCTGCTGGGGAAACCTGACAGTGATGCTGCTGCTGCTGCTGCTGCTGCTGGTGGTGGTGGAGGTGGTGGTGGTGGTGGGCTGACGAAGAAGAAGAAGAAGAAGAAGAAGAGGAAGAAGAGGAAGTAATTAAATTTGTGTCTCGGTCCGCTGTTTTCTCGCCGTCCACCCGGAGGCAGCTGGGAGGAGAACAGAGAGAGAGACGAAGCAGAGAATTAAACACAGCTGATGTCAGTTTGAACCACGAGCCAGTCACGTACTGTCCATGTCCCACACCTCCAACAAGTCCCACACTGTCCACGTCCCACACTGTCCACCTCCAACAAGTCCCACACTGTCCACGCTGAAGACAAAGTACAGGAACCAAAGTCAGGAGGACAGGGTTTGACACGAGACTCAGACAGGCAGGGAGGGACAGGTGAGACGTGTGATGACACTTAGTGAGCCGACAGAAGATCAGAGGATGGTGTTGAGGCCTTGATTACTTAAAGGTGTCAACCAGGACGGACAGCGATGGACAGATGGACTGTCCAATCACCTGGTGAGTGTGTATCCAGGAGATGACATCACAACATCTGAGGTGACGTCTCCTCAGTCAGGCTGAGTCAGTGTTGTTGTTCTTTTCTTTTGTCACATGTGAGACCAGTGTCAACAAATCATGTCCTCTCATCAATGAACCCTTCGTCTGAGTCTGACGTCCAATGTCCAACCTCTCACTGGAGCCTCCTCTGTCTGAAGCAGGCAGCTCGGTGCCACGTCAGCAGAACCCGTCCTTACAGACCTGACAGGTACAGAGATAAGATCCGCAATCAAAACGTCAAATGGAACGGCTCCTTTTCCCAGCTCTTCAACAGTCCAGGACCAAAAAAGCACCAAAGACACAGTAAGACACAGTAAGAGACAGTAAGACACAGTAAGACACAGTAAGACACAGTAAGAGACAGAGAGACAGAGAGACGATAGTGAAAAGTGTCTGTGGACCAGCAGGAGCCCTGACTGAAGGTCTGAATAGAACTGAAGTGAGCTGTTCTGTCGCTGAAGGTTCTTCTCTCTGTTCAGCTTTTTTTTAAACTCCATTCACTCTGTGAGCAGCGGCGAGGAGACACTCACTGATCACAACACAGTCAAGGTCCACTGCCTCTGTCGCACACACACACACACACACACACACACACACACACACACACACACACACACACGGCTGTGTTCAGAGAGAGACGCTCCGACTTCCACCTGTTCACATGTGTCCTCAGTCTGTGTGTGAACGTCTGTGTGGTCACGTGTGCGACGGCGAGGGAAAACATCAGAAACTGTGACGGTGGATTCAGGCCAGAGAGAAAGGTCATCAGCTGAAGGGTTCCATCAGATCTGAGAAGTGATTGTCGCTTTGTTTTGTTTTTCGCTTTGTGACTTTGACGAGTGCAGGTTTGTTGTTTCAAAGATGGACGACGATACGTCGATGACATGTTCTTCTGAACTTCCTGCATCAGGTGTGTATGTGATGCAGGAAACTGGACAGCTTCCGATACAAACACCAAAGCACAGGGAAAATTCCCGCTGGTTAGCTGGGCCGTGTTTTTCCTGCTCTGATCAGCTGATTGGGTGACGACAGTGATGCGTTAGCTCTGTGTTGATATCAGTGAAGGTGGAGATGATCATCATCATCATGTCACACACAGTGAATGTAAACAACATGGCAGCCCACACTGTCCTCATCCTGGATATACGTCTGAGCACAACGCGTTTACCTTCACTGCAGCTTGTCCAGTCCAACCTGCTGCTGTGACCTGTCCCCGTCCTGTCCCCCGTCCTGTCCCGTGCAGGTCCATGGTCCGTGAAGTGGCTGGTCCAGGATGTGGACGTTCTCTCTGTGTATGAGAGAACGACAGTGAAGGTTTGAGGTGGAATAAAAGCAGCAGTCGGTCACAATAAAAGACAAACAAATAAAAATGTCTGGATTAAAGAATCAGTACAAAGACACGTCCATCATTTTCTCAGAATCAGAGCATTAAATCTCTGTTGTTTGAAATCTGGTGGATTGTATTATATCTTATCTTCATTTGAAGGTAATTCTGTTAAACATCTGGAGGATGCTTCACCTAGCACGCAACCTTTGACCTCCAGAGCCCTAAAAGTCTCTGACTCCCGGTCAATATCCCCTGGTTGGGGTCACTGGGAGTCAGTCTGGTGGGACGGTTTCAGAACATGTGGCTGTGAGGAGTCGGGCCGTGTTATCAGGTGTCGTGGCGCCGGGCGCCGCGGCGACACGTCCAGGCCACACAGGAGGAAGCTGAAATGAATCATGGTCCATGCATATTTCATTCATCTCCTCCACCCCCACGAGACTCGATCAATCCTTCATGAATAAAAAAACAGTCCCATTTAAAGCCAGCGCTCATTTGCATCAGACTGACTTCCCCTCTGTTCACCATCTGTAACACACCAGCCCTCAGCCAGACGCACACAACCACCACACAATGACAGGCAACTCATTACAAACAGACACAGAATAAGATTCTATGTTAATATCATTATTATTATTATAATTAGATTAAAAACATGTTTATATTCATCTTCCAGTTGCATTTAATTATTGATCACACAATAATAATAATAATAATAAATGTCATTCAGATGTGAGTCTTTACAGTGCAGTTTGACCCAGAGCTAAATAAATCCTTCCTAAATACCTGTGCACCTCGGTGACAATACAGCGCCACCTAACACACACACTGTGAAATACACATTAAGAACCAAACATATACCAGTCAACATATTTGTCTCCTACGAGGAGAAAAAGTGAAATTTCTTCCTCCTCCACTCTCACCGTCCTCTGTCGTTTCCTTCTTTCTCTTTATCTCTCACTCATTCTTTCGTTTCCTTCGTTTCCTGCTGTACCTCCTCCCGCTTCCGGTCCAGCCACATGACTTTTAATTCCTCATTCCTCACACCTTTAATCCTTCACTCCATCGCTCATCGTGCATCAGGAATCTCGCACGTGAAGCTATGAGCCTGCACGATGAGTCGCTGTGGTGAATTTGGTTTTGATGGCGTTAACATCAGCTCTGACCTGCGTCCTGCTGCTGTGAAATAATAAACATCAGCGTGGCGGTGGTGGCGGCGGCGAGGATTACTGATGGGCTGCAGCTGAAGATTTGCAGCTTGGGCGATCTGTCAAAAAATAATAATCATAATAATAATAATGATGATAACGGCGCCTCAGTCAGAGAGGAAAACAGCTGTGTGTGTTTGTTTGCGTGTGTGTTCCTGATGTGACTGACGCACAATAAATAACCCATTTCAATTTCTGAAGCAGTCACGATGATAAACTCCTCGACAGAGTTTCACGCTCACCTGTGTTGATGCATTACGTCTCTCTCACATGACAAAGTGGCTGTTTAATCGCAAACCTGTCGTCGTCCCTCAGCAGTCAGGCCCCTGACGGTGGCGGCGGCGGCGGGGGACGGACGGAGGGCCGGGTTTCACACTGCTTTAAAATGAATCACTGATATGACTGAGGAGTCAAGTCTGTAGAAACAAACAAACAAAAAATCAGCATATTGTTTCTGTGGTGCAGATTTGGATCTGTTTACCTGCTGCAATGATTAAAGATGAACGGAAAAGAAAGGAACTTCAGGAAAACACTTTTCTTCCCCTGAGACTGAGATGAGAAAATCAAACATCGCTCTCATCTGTCTGTGACTCAGTCTCTGACTCCAACCCCAGAAACACACTGGATCCCACACTTCCCACCTGACAACAGGACAGGCTACCATCCGTTACCATAGCAACCAGGATGGCGACAGGCCGTACTGAGTCGGTCAGCAGGAACCAGGGGCGAGCTGTGATGATGTCACAGACGTTGATGTGATGACGTTCAGACACCAGCAGGATGAAACCAGGTGTATTCCACAGGCGTTCTCCAGTGGAGCTCTCTCTCTCTCTCTCTCTCTCTCACAGCGGACATCACACTGCTGGTTCCGTCCAGTTCAGACTGAACCTGGTCAGAGACGACAACACAAACAAAACCAACTTCTCTCCTGGCACTGAAGAAGGTCTGGCGTGGGCTCGGGAGCAGACTGATGGTTCAGGGTACAGCGTAATGTGGTGTGAGTCATGAAGCTTCAGACTCAGATCTCCACAGCTCAGCAGCCTCCTCTCTGGTACAGGGGCCTGCTGCGGGATGATGGGAGTGGGGGTGATGGGGGACGATGGGGGGCCCTGTGGGCGTGAAGGGGCCCTGACAGGCCTTAATGCTGCTGTCAGGCGTCCTGGTCCACTGATGCCATTTCCCTCGCTCCGTCACAGTCGCCGCTGAGATTATACGGCTTTTAAATGAGCCGCGGCAGCGGCGAAGGCTCCCGAGGAAATGCCTGTCGCCGCGGCAACATGAGCTAAGATTTACTGTGCCATTAATCTCACCAGCGAGAAAACTTCTCCTCCTGCATGTTTCTCTCTGGATGAGTCCCGCTGACACAACCTGACAACACCTGGACGTAAACTCCGCCCTGTCACCACCTCATCGGCCAATCAGCACCAGACACATCTGGAGTGTGTTGGCGATGGATGGAGATGAAGTTATGTCTAACACCAGGAGGGCGATCAGGATCGATATGACATCAGAGAGGTTGCAAACACGCATCACATGATCTACACATAGAACAGTTAAAACATGGACGACACAACGCAACGCAACACCTTCACAATATGTCAGATATGTACGTGAATCAAGGTCCCGCCCATACGCCGCCCTGACCAATCGGGTATCAGTCTCAGCTGTCAATCAGCCTGTTTTTAGATGGAAACGAGTCGGTCGGCTCAGACACAGAATCAAAATAAGCCAAAACGAATCTGTTAAAACAAAACAACCTGTTCTCAGATCAGATTTGAATAAAACTGTGAAACTGTTGATTTTTTTTTTTCCTTATCGGAAAGTGAAACGTCTCCAGATTCTGAGGTCCTGGTTTCTGTTGATCATTATTATCCTCATTAATATGGTGATAGGTTTTATTCTGGCTGGACTCTGGTCATCTTCATCCTCCTGCAGATATAAATTACACCCATTGAATAATAAAAATATCCATGTTTCTTCGCAGACAGACTTTCTCCTCTCTCTTTCCTCCAACACAATTAATATGACGACTTTGAAAGAGTTTCTTCCTTCTTAATTTTTTTGTCTGATGTCGCGGGGTCCATTTCGATGGAGTTGGGCTTCCGTCCGTCTCCAGCAGAATTAGTCTGAAATATGAGGAGTGGTGTAATAACTGCGAGGGACGAATGAGGCCGCAGAGATCACAGCTCCTTAATGAGTTTGCAGTATATGTGTAATTATTCCTGCATTTTTAAATTCACTTAAGGCGCCATTCCCCTTTTTCCTTTCTTCATTTTTAAGGATCTGGTTCACGCATGTCCTGCAGTTAGAAATCAATCCCACATTAGGCTGGAAACCCGGTGTAATTACACTGTTTCTTCTTCTTCACTCGTATTAATGGACGACTGCTTCTAAAAGCAGACATTTTCTCACTTTGTTTTTCGTCTTAGTTAGAGAAAGTTAGTGGCCAGGCTGCACAGCTGGATGTTATTATGTCTCTCTACTTTAACGAACCAGGAAGAAATTTCAAATGAAAACAGGAACCGACCGAGATCCGAGCAACACGAGCAGTTTGTGCTGCGTTCACAGACATCGGGATTTCTTCACGTCACAGTCTTCCTGCTTCCTGTGCATTAAACAAAAATCAATTTGTTTCAATTCTGTTTTTATGCTGAGAAAAACCCAACTGTCAGATTCTTATTAGATCAGATTCTCTCTACACTGAAGCTGCAGATGAGATTTTTCTCAACACAATAAGAGACAGGTTCCTCATGTTCCTTCCCACTGTCTGAACGTCTTGTCAGTCTGAAGAGAAGCTCAGAGTCAGAGCGGCGTCTCAATGTGGCTTTGAACCCAAAAAGACACAAAGGAGAAAACACGAGCGACAACGTGGAGATGAATAAAATCATCTGCCTCTCGTTTCGAGTCCACGTCTTTCACACTGAGACGATGTCCTCAGCAATGTCTGATAATAGTTTTAATAAAGTGTGAGCTGTGATGAGTTAGTCGTTTTTAATCACACGCGTGTTTTTTTCATTGCTGTGAAACGGTTTGAGACTGAGAGCCACCAATCACAGTTTGACTGAAGGTGAAACGTCTCTTCCTCTGTTTAAAATAAATTCACAGAGATGAGAGACGCTTCACAGACGCGTCACACCTTTTCATTTTTTGACAGTGGTGTCAAAATGTGCCCATCAGTCTAATGACATCACCGTGTCCCCTGAGGGGACGGGGGACGATGACAAACAGCAGATGGTAGAGAAGAGACAGTGGAGACATTAAACCTCGTGGCGGAATACGTGTGGTTTAATGTCCCGTTGTTAAAGGAAGGACGAAGACGTGCTGGTGAGGACGTCTTCAGAAACAGCTGAGGTGTAAAGGTCGGCGTGTGGAGGTGCAAAGGTCAAACGCAGCTGTGGCTCATAAAGCAGGAAAGACATATGTTTTAAAACACAGACATGTGGATCTGTCCCCAGCAGCCTGTCTCTCAGTGACTGACAGAGGCAGCAGACGAGACAGTCAACGTCTCGCAGCGAGAGATGTGTTTTATCCAATCCCACCATCACCTCCAACAACAAATAATACCTGAGCCTCGGCCACGGCGGCGGCAGCGGCGGCGGCGGCGGCAGCCACCAAATCTCATTAAGTCAGCGATGGGAGAGGCAGCAATTGTTTTTTATGTTGCATCCCCAACACACACACACACACACACACACACTCATTTTCCTCTGCGATGTCAGAGCAGGAGAATAAAGCCTCCTGCTCGCGCTCCTCTTCCCGTGCCGCCTCTGGCTCTGCGACAGGACGCTCTCATCAAATCATTACTTTTATTAACGGTCAGATGGCTTTTTAATAGAATCGCTTTATTATGTCGTTTCTCATTTTCAGCCGCGCGGAGAAATCCACAATGTTTTTGTTGATGTTGTGCGTCTCTTTCGCCATATTTCCGGCTGTTTGTGTCTGCAGGGTGTCAACGCCACCGAGAGAAATGTTTTACATCTCAGAGGTGGAGGCTGCGATCAGGTTATTGGTTTCTGCTTGTTTGTGATCATTAGTTCTGAGGGACCATCCACACCAGGCCTCTGCTCTCACTCTCTCTCTCAGACGTTTAGATTTTTTATGATTAGTATATTTTCTCGTCTGATCAATCGTCATGTTTCCCTCAGGACTTTGTTTCCACATTCAGGCGTAGACGTGTAGCATGTGAGTGTATTTTCACAGCCGTTAGCATCAGTTCCGACTCTGAGTGTAAAACGTTGACAAATGAGAATCACTGAGCGGCCGCCACAGGTAAAAGGAGTTGATGTGATTTGTGCCGCGGGGCTTCGTCCCACGCCGAGACGAGACGAGTGCTTAAATCCATGACACGGGAAGGGAGCGCGTTGCGGGCAGGTTGTGCTTCACCGTCATGTCAGGCAACATTTAATCTGCAGAGAACATGGTCCTCAGATGACAGAGGCAGATACGTACGTGCACCTGCAGTGAAAACTGTTTTTCCCCCAGAGAAGAAAGTTCCTTCTGATTCACCACCTCACAGGGTTCATCCTCCAGGGAGCAGGAACTGTGCTGTTAATGTGCAGAGGTGGAAACACTGGCCTGAGGGCAACACTGGCAACAGGATCATCCTCTGGGACCATAAATCCAGCAGAACACACCACTGTGTGTAAGGTCTTCTTCCAAGATGGCCGACAGCCCCATCACAAACATCTGTCTGAGAGGTTCACGAGTAATGAGCCTCAAAGGGCAGAATATTTACCGACCCGTAACCCGGACACAAACACAACTTTCACTGCTCTTCACTATTCACGTTGACAAGCGGTCGAAAAACCCTGTCATCGTCACAGCGGCGACAGCTCTAATTGTATCAAGGCTGATTATCCGGGTCCGGGGGGGCAGGTACCCGGGGGGCCTGGGGTCCGGCGACGGAGACCCTGTCAGCTGAAGTGGCAGGTGGTAAAACAGCAATTATAAAACTAAACTGCGCTCCTCTCGGAGAGCGAGTCTTATTTGTAACAAGTCAAGTGATAAAAGAGGAAAATAATTGGATTTTTTGCCTCTGCCCTTCTCCCCCCCACTCTTAAATGTTTGGGGAAAAGGACTTTTGAACAAAGTTTATTTTCTTCTAACCTTTGATGAACAGTTTCTCCACTCGAGGCCAAGCTGCAAAAGGAGCTAATTATTCTTAAGATCAAACTTTTGGCCATCTCGTCATCTACTCCCCCCCCCCCCCCCCCAAAGTTTATTTTCTTCTAACCTTTGATGAACAGTTTCTCCACTCGAGGCCAAGCTGCAAAAGGAGCTAATTATTCTTAAGATCAAACTTTTGGCCATCTCGTCATCTACTCCCCCCCACCCCTCCACCCCCCGACCCCCACCCCTCCACCCCCCGGTTCTCCGGTGCAGTACGGGTCACAGACATCAAATCACTAGTGTATGTTCCTGTTTTCATGTTTCTGATCAGTGCTGCTGAGACTGACTCCTGATTGGTCAAACGCTGAATGGGTGGGATCTTCTTCACGATCACGACTCTTCACTGACGACGCTGACGGACTTTTCTCTCTGTCTGAGCTTCATCCCTCCGATCATTTAACCACCGCGGCGTTTCCTGCGGCGTCTTCGGTCTGCGTTAATATTTCATCTGCAGTGATATGACGTGCGGGCGCGGTCGTCCACCTGCCAGCTGCAGCAGGAGACTCTGGGACGGAGACATGAGCACTTTTATTATTCTTATTTGAGTGTTCTCACTCTGCCAGGTTCATCTCTGAATTATTAACGGGGCGTCGTCTACCTGCAGCGAGCTCTGACACAATAAGTCTTCATCCCACAGTCACAGGCAGCTCATTAATTAATCACTGTGCTGGATTCAGAATTATGGATTTTAATACTGTGAATAATTGATGACACAGCTTTATTTTAACCCTCTGCAAACAACTAATCCATACAATGAACAGTCACTGTGTCAATAAGTGTCTTCAGCAGGAGAAAATAAACCAGGCGTCGACTGGCTCCTCTTTCATTTTTTCACTTCCTCCACACAGCGACTTTTAGTTTGTCGTTCTTTTGTCTTCAGTAACGAGCCTGTGGCTGTGACCTTCTGCAAACATCAGCTCCAAACAGCCGAGGAAGCCGCAGCGTTTAGCTGCTGTGTCATTATCATCCTCTTTACTACAGAGCCACAGGAGCAGAGGCCTTGGAAAGAAAAAGAAAACAACATCAGTCGGGTCCGAGTCACAGACGGCGACTTTATCAGCATCAGCAGACTGAGTCTTACTGAGGGCGACGACACGCACCACACCAGTGACTGGACAAGATCTCAACACCTGACAGCAACACCTGCGCTGACGACACAAAACACTCGTCTTAGAGGCGTGAAACTCGGGCGCCGTCACAGCAGCGCGCAGACGCACACGTCTGAATTGAACTGTGGTTACAGAAATGACTTTAAAACACTGTGTCAGCATCAAATCACCTTTTCATTTCCTCTCCCTCAGCTGTTGTCGATATCACACATCACAGCCAACAGTCTGCAGAATGATGCGTCAACATGTCTGTCCACTTTGACCTCTGGGTCATTTCTGTGCGAACAGCCAAAGCCGGGGCGCTGGCAGCTTCAGGGTTTCTGCCCGAACACGACGACGTGGGCGGGCGCTCGTCTCCTGGCCGACACGAGTCATGACCCGACTCGCCGCATGTGACAGCGGTGACAAAACGCACCATTTTCCCACCTGGCCGTGTAACGAGAAGTCTCATTAAGCCGACATCATCCCGACGTTCTGTCTGCTGTACCATCTGAACTCAGCCTGAACACCAGGTGAACCCTGCGGCCCCGGGCCCCGCCGCCTCGTACTGTCCCCTGCATGATTAAAGCGGCTCCCGGTGTGGCGGCTGACGACAGTGAGCGAGATTAAAATGCCGTTTGACTCGCAGGAGCCCTGCTGACACCTCGGCTGTGTTTTTAAGGTGAGAGGTGTCTGCCAGGTTTCAGCTGGCTGTTTATCCTCCGGCGCAGGGAGACGCCTGTCGCCACGTCGCCGGGTTGCAGCAGAGCGAGACAGCTCTGAAGTAAAGCAGAGGGTTTTTCTCAGAGTGAAGCCTCGTGCTGCTGGTTTTTTCTGTTTTTCACCACAACATGACACACACACACACACACACACACACACATCTAAACATGGTAAAGTTCTTCACCCTTTAAACTGCTGAAGTGTCTCTTTGTGGACTCAACTGACTCCTCCTGCTCTGAGTTGATGCTGTGACACTGTAAAAGACTTAATATTGTAATAATATTGATAATAATGATAATGATAATGATAATGACAATAATAATAATAATAAATAAAAAGATGTGGGAAAAGATCAAGATTTTATTTAGTTTTTAATTTTTTTCTCACTGATTAATGAGTTTACCTGAAACAAAAGGGTCAGAGTTCAGCCTGTGTGTCTGATCATTTTCTGTTGGGAGCCAACAGGAAGTCATGTGACCTGGTCTTCATGCAAACACACAACAGGCACAACACAACTTGAACTTTTTTTTAACTTTAACTTTTGGGACTGGGACTCACTAACACAGTGATTCTCATTTGTTTCAGAGATTTAAATTGCATTATGGGAAAGTAGAGTCTATCAGTGGCCAGAGCTGGTTTGAAGTGGCTTCTTGTCGTTGTTGTTGTTGTTGTTGTTGTTGTTGTTGTTTGTTTGTTTTGGTGAAAAGACAAACCTTGGAGTTTATGTAGAAAATGAGAAACAGCTTCAGGATCAGACGACGCCTGAGCAGAATGAAAATGTTTGATATGTTCCTGTTGTTCCTCTGCAGCTCATCCTGCACCACCGAGCTGATTCAGGACCCTGTGGGCTTGTTTAGCGGTGACCCCCCCCCCCCCCCCCCCCCCCCCCCCCCCCCGGTTTTTTTGGGGGTGGCCCCCCCCCCCCCCCCCTCCCCGGCTGATTATTGAAACTGTCCTCTGGGTGAGAACATAAAGCAATAACACACAAAAGCTAATTCGGTTAACTACCAAGCACATTGGCTCCCATACAAGAGAAAGGGCAAAATCTAATAGTCAGGTGGCAATATCTGCACAGAATTACAGCATTAGTTTTCATCAGTGTCCCCCAGCTGATAGGTGGCGCCGCAAAACACGCCTGCTGAAATCTAATTGAGAAAAAAAAAAGCATTAACTCCGCGACTGTTTGCAGTTTTTTTTCTCCCCCTCTTTTCGCTGCTAAACTTCGGGATCACGTTTGGAGCGAATGAGGTGGCGAGCGTGTGCCAGCATGAGAGATGATAATGTGTCTGAGTCGTGTCTGTAATGACATCAATCAAACGTCTGAAAGATTCCCTTTAGATTCCTGCTGGAACACAGCTGACGATGAAGAGAACACAACACAACTCCGCTGACAACAACACAACACGGAGCCTTTCACAGCTGCCGTCTTCACTTCTCATTCCTGTGTGCTGAAAGAGCGCGATACGGACAGCGCTCTCAGATCTGCACGTAACAGCCGACTCCCAAAAAGACTCATCCATCAGGAGATGGAGAGAGACAGAGAGAGAGAGACGGAGAGAGAGAGAGAGAGAGAGGGAGAGAGAGGATGACAACAATTTCCCCTGCCCACCATAATTGGCAGTAATGCCTGGCTTGGCAACCGGGCCCCAGTTGCTAGGGAACCGTCTCTTAAGCTTTCCATTTACAAGCCGTCCAACAAATAGGTTTTTGTATGGGATGTTTTGTGCTCAGCCAAAATGTTTGTTAACTCCTTTCATTTGTCATTGACATTCTTGTCGCACCTGAAGCAGAAATGAATCGACTGGCAGGAGGTGGACGTCGGCATGTCTGCTCGGAATGTCTGCTCGGAATGTCCGCGGCGTCCGGGCTCAGTGATGAGCAACAAACAAACAAACACACAAACAAACAAACAAACCAACACAAACATCTGCTGTGGCCCGAGAGAGGAAACAGGCTCCACCTGAACGATCATCATCAGGATACTGAGTCTCACTGGTTTTCATTTAACAGCGAGAGTTAACCTGAGTACGAGGGCTGTCCCCAATCTGGTACCAGTCTCGTGTACTTGTACTCCCAAAAATACTACAAAAATACACACACACAGGTTGTGTTCAGAGTCATGTGTGAGCCCAGAGGCGAGCCACCAGAACCTGCTCTGTTCAATCAGTTATTAATACTTGATGCTGGTGGCCGCTGTGCATTATTTAAACATGATGATAACTTCTGTTCAATTATTGATTACCCCCCCCCCCTTTTTTTTTAATCAGGACTTTGAGGAGACAAAAGAAGAAGCTGTGACACAGTGAATTTTTTTTATGATCTTTCTTTGTCAAACATAAGACCAGGCCATTTAAAGGTTCTTTACGAATAAACGGATAAAAATGAGAAAAAGAGACGTGTGTGTGTGTGTGTGTGTTCACACACATCACAACACACAGATGTTCTGATTACTGACATGACAACTTCAGCTGTTGACGTGATGCTAGTATTTGTCATTATTATGCAGATTTATATTTAGATATTTGTGTTTTCGTTTTATGAATGGCCTCCCAGTTTGCTGAACGGCGACCGGAGCAGGAAATCTGAAATTGATTCTGGTATTTTCCTCACAGTAAAAACGTCTCCTGCTGCTGCTGCGGCTCGGCAGCAGTGCAGAGTCGTCACGGGGAGCGGAGACGCTCGGAGACAGGCGGCAGACTGCTAATGCTTTCTCTTAAGGCCAGACGGGCTCATTATACAGCAGCTGGCTGATGAGAAGAAAGGGAAGACAAAGGGGAAAACATGTTGGTTCTGGCAGACGCGGCAGCTCCGTCCCTTTGTGAAGGTAAAAACCCAGTGGCTTCCTCTCACCTCCCGGCACCGCACATGAACGCAGCCGCTGGAGGAGGTGGGAGCCCTCTGCCTGGGAGTGGAGCCGCAGTAATTGGCCTCCGTTGGAGGGGGGCGCCCTGCTGGTGAGGGGCTAATAATGTCAGCTTGGCCCTGATTTGTTCGTGGTTTGATTCCACCGCTGGCTGAGCGCTGGAACCTGTGTCTTTCCTTTCTGAGGAAAACTTCTCTCTGAGGA